>CM050163.1:464157742-464757742 GCA_027410445.1 Discoglossus pictus | reverse complement strand
TCGAACATAAGCTTGATGAAACTCAGAGGGGCAATGACTAACAGATGTGCCTGGCGTGCTGCGGTCCATGAGGTCATGGAGAGTCAGACACGACTGAACAACTAAACAAATATATAATTTGCTTATGAAGGCAAGAAAAGCCTTCAGTGCTCTTGTTTTTCCATGAAGTGTCTTGGTTCTAAATAAATGTAATATTACCCAAATATATTATCAATGCAATCAGTAGATTAAGGAATTTGGTTATTAGCAAAATTGTCACTGATTGTATTGGTTTTAGTAACATCCTCCTGGGTAGCTCACATTCATCCGAATACTTCATTTGGGAGGTTGAGAGAACCAGGGCATATACAGCTTCGGAGATCATCAAAAAATATCAATAAATTGTTTACGTGCACAGTAATAGTTTAATGTTTTTTTTCTTATGAAGTCCTATCTTCCCATTCTTTAGAGAGTCCTTTATAAAATCCCTAAAGTGGTCCTTTAAATGTATTTATATACTCCCTGTTTTGATCTGGAGGAAGTCTAGTTTTTGACACATAACAAGCTCTTTTTATTTTATTCTTTCTTGAGTAATATGCAGATTGGAAAAAATATGTGGTTGTGGGACAGCATATTTTAACTACTTACCAACTTCCAAATACCTTAATCTACTTTTGTGCCTGTTATTAAAAGTAAAGCCCCATATTTATAATATGCTGTTTTGAAGAATAACAACCGATAATAGACAAAAGAAAATTTAAAAGCTACAGCAAATCAAACATCTTGTCTTGTGTCATTACAGAGAGCTCCACTGAAAATGACAGGCCAGGCTTGTAATACAAGGTATTTCCACTACAGAAACACAAGTGAGCTACAATCATATTTGACTCCACCCTGTGTTGAAACTACTCCATACTGCAATTTATTAAAAGGTATCCATTCCTAAATGTGCATATTTTACATAATTCTTGGTATTTTGCTATTATTTCTCAGAAATAATGTGCATTTTATTCATGGATATAGGAGCCAAAATTATTCTGATGGCGATACAGATAATTGTATACAAAAATGCACAACAACTTCTCTACACATACTTACACACATCAAAAAACCCTATAATACTGGGCAAGCAAGATGTATCTTTGAAATAGGTCCAAGCCCCTGATGGTTTAAATTATATCTGTCTTACAACAGTGAATTATCTCATTACATTACAAGATCACAAAATCAGAAAGTTACTGCAGAATCTAAAATTTACAAACTATCAAAGATTATCTACGTGTTTTGTCTGCTACACACATAATTAAATTCTGCATTGTGTGTAACAGTGTTTGTTTCCATAGATATATGTAAATAACAGCTTAATTACTGTCATAACACATCATAGCTAAAAAGAATTTCCACAGGTTTTAAAATTAATGATTTGACTCATTCATGAGTACATCCTTAGATTTAGACGCAGTTGCCGCCCCTTATTAAGGGACTCTTTAATGTTATGTTCCCAGTGGAAAAAATAAACTGGTATACTGAAAGAAAATAACTTATAAGATGTTGGAAACACAACCTAAATTGTCCCACAAGGAAGTTGTATTGAAATGATTCCTCATAGATCAGGATATTTCTTCCTGTGAAGAGAACAAGTGAGTTAAGAGTCTCCCCTCCGAGTGGCTTATTATGCCCATGGAACTAACCTATTAAGGTTAGTTTGTTCTCGGATTAAGCACCTCTGACTTTGTTTTTGTTTATTCAAATGACCCTTGGTGCTTAGTTTCCCTAAGGGTGATAGGAGGCTTCAGACTTTGACTCCTTGGTCACTGTGCCTTAGGGAATTCAATGATGAGGCCCAGCCAAGGCCGAAACAAACCTCTGAGGTTTGCTATTTCCACATTCAGGGTAGAAGTGTCTGATATTTTGAAGATGGATCATACAGAGAGAAGCAGAGATGGATCTATTCTACAGATAGATATATACTAGGATCTCCATTTTAACATAAAAGGGTATCAATATTAATGTATTCAATCGTATATATATTTATATTGTATGATAAATATTATTGTCATTCCACTAATCATTACCAGTACAATTAGTACATTACAAGTTGTCTCTATCAGCATTGCTATGTTCCTCCACTGTGGACCCATCATGATAGGGGCGAGGCAACAGGGGCGGGGCATGGGTGGAGAGCTGGAATATCTTACTGAGCAGAATCAGGTATGGCTGCTCTCTCCATAGACTCTGCCCCTTTAAATAAATAATGATCTTGGGATCATGGGAGCAGACGATCGCATGAAATGAAAACCCTTACAGGCAGGCAACTTTCAAGAAACAATTGAAATGAAACATTTATATGCTTTTATAGTAAAGAACAAGTTACTTAAAGTATATGTATGTGTCCCTTTAACTCTATCCTCTTTAAGCCTGGCTCCCGTCACCTGGATTGTACGTGACCTGCATTGTCACTTTCCTTTGGCACAACTCTCAGCCAAGTTCACCTCTGTTTACCCTGCCAGCCATTGGGTCCAGTCCAGGGGTAGGGAATTGTGACTGTTTAACTCCCTCTTCTGTTAATAGAAATTACTCCTGTATTTAATGAATAAAGCAAGATGGTTTTGGAAATAAGTGATAGAACCATTGGCTGGTTCTTTGATTCTCACTTCCTAATCGTAAGTGTGAATTTTTTTCACCTTTTCTCTAAGCCTTCTAATGTCCAAGAGCCAAAAGTCTTCTACTGCGAGCCGATACTGTCCATGTAGGCAGTATGCCAAAGAATTAAGCATATAATTAAAAGAAAACCTCAAACATTCATTAACCTTAAACATACTTACTTTTTAAATCTTTAACTTTTATACCTTAGATTGTAAGTTTGCGAGTTTTCAATCTTGTGTCAGTGCCTTGGAAACAAGCTCTTTGTACATTTGATTTTATGCTCAAAAACAGGGCCCTCCATTCTTTACAAGGTGTTAAGTTTGTTTTTTGCCATGTACTTAACCCCGGTACAGCGCTACGGAATATGTTGGCGCAATATAAATAAAGATAATAATAATAATAATAATAATTCCATGTGACTCCATTTGCATTTCTGATGAAGCAGTGTCACACTAGGAGGCTTCTATGTAAATTATGGGGCTGTGCGTTAGTGTACATTGTTCCCCCAGGCTCTATGAGTGAGCCCAGAAGCCGCTTCCTGCACATCCATACACATAATGAGAAGGACATGTACTGCTTGACCAAAACTGCAAATGGAGTCACATGGCAATAATATTCACAAGCAATAATAAGTCATTTTACGTCTTTTTTTAATAATATGCTTAATTCTCATTTCTTTAGCATCCTGCCTACATGAGTAATGTTTATTTAGATATGAATGAAATCTTTCATTGAGTTCTTGTTTCGGCCATAATGTGCTTAACGTTCATGAGAAATTGTTCTTTATTCCAATAATTATGATTATGGCAGGCAATTGCTCATAAAGCAATGCATTGCCTTATAACATTGGGATAGGTTTATTACATTACACTGAAACGGGTTACCATTTTTGTACTCCCAAATAGTCTGCCTCCTTTCTAGTTGGCGAAAGTCTGGTCAGTATAATTCAGGACCTTTTTAAAGGTCACTATAAGGTCACATGTAGTACAGGGAGAAGATGTGCAATATATTTAGCTCTCCAGAAATAGGCATGTGGCTGCAGCTTAGGCAGGGAACACCTAGTGGGTGAACGATGAGCAACGCAGGAAAACAAAACAGGAGCTGCTAGGCAACCAGCTGAACTTGAGCCATGACTTGGACTGACACACAAGCAGATTAGACTGGCTCGGGACGCCAAAGCCTGAAAAGACTGGGTTTAGTGGCCAAATACCCAGACCTTTTGGCCACAATCATAAATTCTAAAAACAAAATAAGTTTCAGTGGTTAATAACCCAGTCCTCCAATCCAATGGATCTTCAAATATGTTTTGAAGCAGAATTTCTAGCTAAATAATATAGTTCTCCTTAAATGGGACTAAAGTGCTTTCTGGCACTGGCGTGTTTACACCAGGGCCGATATTTTCATGCCCTAGTAATGAGAAGAATAAAAGAAGATTGGGAAGATGTCCAATTAAGATTCATGCAGTGACAATCTCTGTTTAAATGTAATAGGGATACATTTTCATTTTTGAAAATTCTAAGCATCTGACATTTAAATGACCAATGGAGTTTCAAATTACTATGAACTTTTGAAAAACTAGACTAGATAATGGGGGCAATATTTATAAGGTTAAAAGACATAGTAATGTGCCATTTCATTTATTAAATAATTGTTCTTTGCTAGGGAAAACCATTGTTTTTGCTTGCTTACCTTATTTGTTGCCTTATTGTAACTCACCCACTTTTATAAATTAACTAGAATATTGCCCGTCAAAAAGTAACGGCAATGAAATTGTAAGTGAGCTAATGCTGTTTGGTGTATGGTAATCAAATAAATAATACATTACAAAATGAATATACTTTACCTATTTGGAAGTAATATATGCAGAAAGCATTGGGTTGAAGAGCTGACAATCTGTTTTGATGTTGCCGCAGCATCCAATGTGTGTTTTCAGTGTTGTGGAGCTGCTGTGTAAGTGTCAGCAATGTGTGCAGTGTGTAGTGTAAATAGTGTGCGTGCACGAGGAAAATCCATTAGGATAGCTGTGTACTTCCGCATTGTGTAAGTTAGTGTTGTAAAATGGCGCCTAATGTGTGTATTACGCGGCTGTAACTGATTTTGCGTCCTTGTTTTTGTACCTCGTACAACTTTTTGGAAATATCTGTATGTCTTTCGTGGTGTTTTGCGTGTTTACGGTCCTGTATCCTCGTTTTCGTTTTGTTCGGCTGCCATTTTTTCTCTCGCTTAGGGGATTTTCGGGTGTGTAAACTCTTTCATTTCTACTTAAATTGACTTGTAACTTCACTTTTAGAGGTGCTGGGTGCCCTTGCTGTGGGTAAGCTTTTTATGTGTTTGTTGTGTGTATTTGTTGTGTTTTTAGTGTTTTCATGTGCGCAGGTTTCGGCCGCTAATGTCATATTTTTGCGAGGTCGTAATATTTTTTTTGGAAGTGGCGCGGCTCGTATTTGCGGATGCTAAGTCTGCAAATGTTGTGGTCCCGGTGTGAGCCTACACCTCCGCAAATGCGCCCCCTCGCTTTGTGAGCGTCTGCATTTGCGGGCCTAAAGTCCGCAGTTGCTGGCAAGGAGCGCCTTTGGCACTCCTTGCCAGCAACAGCGGCCCTCGCTTTGCGAGGGCCGCAGCATTAGCAACAACTTTTGTCAACCCGCACTATTGACAACTATATATGTGATTTGATCCTGTGGTTGTGGAAACTGTTTCTGTAGAACTGAATGGTAGCCTATCTTCATTCAAAGTCCCCTCCTAGGTAACAATTAAGGAACAAGGAATAAAATACAGAATGTCAGCAGATAATTACATATTATGTTTAATAAATTAAGGAATTTATGTATTAAAAAAACAGGGCCAACTCTCAAACAAAGGTCTTCAAAAAAGTATAACATAAATATGGGACGTCAATAGTCCTTTAGTTTTTCAAGGGTACTTAAAATGTTTGATGATTAAGGGCATAGACTTTTAGGTGGTCCTGAAGATATATTTTGAGTTTTTATGCAATACTGTTTAAAACAGTTGGTGAACTTTTTAACTGGCCTAAAATAATAGTTCTTCCTTTACAAATAATATACAAAACTTTCAGAAACATTCTTGTAAAAGAAACATATAGGTTTTTGTACAATGATCCACTATTACATTGTCATTGGCAGATGACATGTTTAGACTCCAGTGTATCATTTATCATTTTCCTTCCTCTAGTTGTTCATATGACATAATGACAAATAGATTTTATTTAGCCACTCAATATGTACCAAGCTTACCTGGAATTGCCTATAATAGTGCAGTGACATGATTCTGCTTGCTGTCTGGTTCACAGAACCCTGCCCAAAGCATGATATGTCAATATTTTACTGAGGTTATAATGTCAGTTGTTTGCTTACCAGTAGGCATTTTATTGTGTTCTCATGAGGGCAGGTTGCTATCTTGGCTGTGCCAGTTCCTTTTCTAATAAAAGCTAGTACATCAGTCTCCCTACGCCTAAGGTAAGGGTGAACAGGAGGTGAGAGAGTGAAAAAAAGATGGGCAACAGAAAAAGAAATGAAAGATAAGATAGCAAATACCATAGATCAGGGATGTCCAAGTTCGGTCCCGGTGGGCTGCACACAGGCCTGGATTTGAGGATATCCGTGCTGCATCCAGGTGAGACTATCACGTCTTCAGTCATGCTAACTGACTCACCTGTGCACAGAAAGGAAATACTCAAATCCAGGAGTGTGTGCAGCCCACCAGGACCGAACTTGTACATAATATTCTTTCTATTCTTTCTTCACATCCTTTGATATCGTTGAACAACAGCACATCTTGGAAGTGTAGAACCTCGAAAGAGGTAAACGGCAAGAGAGATGAGAAATGGGGGCGTTAGAGATTGGGATATCAAAGTAGTGTGGGAGAAAAAATGGTGTTAGATCAGTTAAAAGACTATAGCATAATGGGGAAGAAGGAAAAAGAGAGATGGGAAGTTGTGAATGGGCTGAATGGAGATTTATGTACAGAAAAACACCTAGATATCTTGAATCTTACCAGGTATATGCATGGCATAGTTCTAGATAAAATTATATGTTTTCATTACACCAAAAAGCAACAACATCCCACCCAATGAATGCTGCTGATTTTTACTATATGTTTTTTTGAATGACAAAACTTGATAATGTGCAAAATATTGCTAGAAAGTAAACTTTGCATTTTTCCACTTGTATATGCAATTTTTGTTTACATCAGGCTTCTATTTTCTTTACTAAGCCTCCTTCTTGCAGCTTCTGCCTTGAAAGGGTATGTCTTGTAAACACAAAGTAGATTTCCATTAGAACTAAAGAAGGCACTGGCAGTTGTATATGGCAACTACCTATAATGCAGATATTATCTACCTTTGTATCTCTCTCCCACTTCAAGAAGTAGAGCGCTGGAAATTAAAATGGTAGATTCCATAGCAGCATTATTGCATATTAAAGTAATTCCTTAGAGGCTGTATTGTTATTTTTTTTACACATTATGATAACCTGCTGCTTATTTTCAGGTGTAGTTCTTTAAAGGGGCCTACAAAAGAACCTTTATATTCATTGCCCCCTATTTAAATCAAATTATATATATATATATATATATATATATATATATATATATATATATATATATATATATATATAGCTTTGGGGGGGGAAATGCTCCAATATTCATCAAAAGGTTCCATATTCATCCTGAAAAATCCAATATTCTTCATGAGAATTCTATATTCGTTAGTATTAGTCCCACCCACAGGTACGCATTAATGATGAATGTAGGTACCATTGTTTTTAACATTTTCTGACCACAATGATCCTTCATCATAATTTAAGTGTCAAAACTTAGTTGAAAGATGGTCTAAATGGCATGTAACCAGAGCATCTAATTACTCCATTACCTGTATTCTAGGAATCTCAGTGAAAAAAGTTTTTAGACTGTGTTAGTTTGGCTTTGTAGATTATGTTCTTTATTCACATCCTTGCAATATCTGTAAGTTGTTTGAACAACAGCTCCTCTTAGGAGTGCAGAAACTAGAAGGAACTCTATTTCTGTAAGTAATGTAAGCCTTATATTTAGGGATAACCACATTAAAAGCCATTATTTCTGCCTGGGAATTATGTAATCAATTACCTCCTGCAAATATCTTCTAGTCACTTGGGAAATACTGATTTTTGTCACAACGACTGTTGCCAGGAGAATGCTAGGCAATGAAGTTAAATAAAACACAAAGACACATTTACAGACTATCAGTTGTCATTATGTTGTACTAAGATATAATATTAAAATGAAACAATACAAAGGTATTAATAAGGCAACATTGGGCACACATTGTAGATGAACATCATGTTCTATTTTGCAAAGGGAAAAAGAACCTGCAGTATTCTGCATTAAGTCATCCAATGATATCACATTGCACTGAGAAATGTATCTGCCTTCATCTATGTAATCTCTCGAAATCCCTTCCTGGTAGCAGGAAGGGAAAAATTTGCACTTTGATGCACTGATGTAGATAAGTGAAATGTAAAAACCCTTTTAAAGGGTAACAAAAATCTTGCAATGCTCACACAAAGTGTATCTTGAATGCAGATGTGTATTTGTTAAAATTTTGAAAAAAGAATAAAATGTTCTTTAAAATGACAAATTAAATGTTGCATTATGAAAGACCTTAAAGCTCAATAAAACAATCAATAAACTATTACTATATTTTTATTTTCCCTCTGCTCTGCCATAGGGAGCTGCCGTGTTGGTCTCTCCCACATCTCCCATCTCTGAGTATGCTACTGTGTGAGGTGGGGGAGAATAAGTTGTAGCTCTCCATATTGCTTCTCCAAATGCAAATACAATACAGCCACCAACTTGCTGTTGGTTGGTTCATTGATTCATATGGTGGAGCTTGTAGTACTTGAACTTTACTTATGCTCTGTGGGATGGAAGATGGAAGTAATGTGACAGCTCCTTAGAATTAAGCAGAGGGAAAGTCAAAAATAATCCATAACTTTGTATATTTGAGCTAAAATTGTTTTCATCAAAGAGTCATGGCTGGTATTACTGTGTTCCCATTAATCATAAAAAACAATGGGTAGTTAAAGGAGGGAGCAATGATTCGCCAATAGTCGATATTCGTTTTCTAGCCATGATTTACCCATAGAAGTTCCCTGTGCTCATCCAATAGGATTGCACATAACTGTTAATAAACCTACATGCAAATAGAAGAGAATCAGATATAGGATCCCTACAGAGCTATTATGTGCACTATTGTTAATCATAGGGAAAAACAAGCCTCTACTGGAGAAGGATGAAGCAGTGCTTGCACAAATACTGCAATAATATGAACGTAAGATAAAATGCAAGATTGTAAGATTTGATGTTCTTCATGCCATTTAATGATCCACATATGCTCCAAAAATATAGGGGTTTTGTGTCACTTTAACCGAGTTGTCTATATTCTTATGGATAATATATACAATTGAGAAAGAACAGCCATATAGTTTAAATTGTTTTACTAATGAACTTTTATAGGCATTGTGCAAACAGTGGCTAATTAATAATGCATTAACCAAGCATAACAATCAATTCCATTGTCATAAACTGAATGACAGAATGTCACCATTAAGATTCCAACACCAGAATGTTCTGTATAGAACTGACAAGAGCTTGAGGTATGTCTGGAATTCCAACAATATTTTAAATGGTTGACCTAAACATAATTTCTATTAATTGAAAAAAATAGCAGCTCAGGGATAATCTGTAGTCTGTAAATCTGCAATCACCGAATAGTTTAAGCAATAACAGTTGTCCTCTCAAAAAAAAATTTTTCCAATAAAAATATATGTATATACATATATGCACATTATATTTTATCATATCCTTATCTTTAGTAATTTCCTTCTACATTTTGAATCCTAAATATACTTTTTACCAGTTGCATTAATAAGTACCTTAGTTTTGCTTTGATGGACTTTTCCAGAAACCTGGGTAACACCCCTCTAATCCTATCAGTAGGTTTTATGACGTGTATTGATAAAAAGGGAGACTGCACAATGAGGTTATGAGTTTTGTATTATTAGTTGTCATGGCTGCATTGCATCACTCAGTATAGAATGATAAGTATTTCCTGTTAAACCTGTAACACTACTTTTAGCATGTTGGTTTTACAGTGTTATGCAGACACCAAATAATAATAATAGCAATAGAAATAATAATAATAATAATAATAATTGTATTTAGCTCTTTACTCCTGGACGGACTTCAAAAGAAGGGGCAAAAGAAGTAAAAAGAAAGAAAAGGGAGAGTTACATCTCTGATGAAAGTGTTTCTCTGACTGAGCGTAGTAGAAAATTACTGAATATTCTGGTGCAGCATACATAAAACTTTTGGACTCAGATGTTTGTGAAGAGATTCTGGGGATGGTTAACAGATTTTCACCTGCAGATCTTAGATCACTGGCATGGATGACAGGTGTTATGTGACAGGAGCAAGGTTGGTTTCTTACAAACCTGTCTGTAGCATTCTGTAGCAACTGAAATCAATAAGCTTCTTATTTGAGAGACCTAAATAAAGGCAGTTGCTGTAGTTCAGTCATGAGGATATAAATGAACTGAAGTGGTGAGGTCTCCTGGGGATATACAGTGTTTTATCCTGGCTATGGCTCTTCAGATGAAACGTTTTGTGGTTACAGTTGGTGTTTTAGGGTCACACCACAATCTAGAAAACTCCAAAACACTGGGTACAGCCTTAGCCAGCAGCAGCTCATTCAATCTTGGGGCTCTTTTACACATCTATTAGGAACAAAGGTTGGATGTTCTGCATCTGCAACAATGGACAGTAACCCTGTCTGTCATTGGCAAATGTTTAATAAGCTCTCTTGTAAAATTATGTTTATCTATATAAATGTCTACTTAAAGAGCCGCTTAATTCAGCACAATTGGGACCATATCTAAAAGCCTGTTGAAAAACAATTAGAATTTTAGAAATACGTAAATTTTTCACAGAAGAATTAATACATTAAATCACTTTACTGGCAGTGCCCCCAGACAGACCCACAGCAACAGCTCTGTGCAAAGAGCAGAGGCAGAAAGAGGCATAACCCTTTCAAATTGCATCTGTGCAGAGAAAAGACAGCTGGAATCAACTAAACACAGCAGCTGTGGGTTAATATCACCTGCTGCATTCCTGAAGTTCAGGGAAAAAATATAAATCTTTGTACCCACGGAGCATTTGTGTCGGCAGATGTTGTTAATCATGGAATAGTCAGGAGTGTGTTTGTAAACAGACCTAAGATTTTAGTTTTACTGGTGTTATTAGTGTAATTAACGAAATATATCATTTTAACATGCAATATTGTGCTCTTTCACACAATGAAGAGCACTTACAGTGAGGTAAATGGCCCTTTAATGTACTCAAATTCACTACCAATTTAAATTTTGCCCTGTATATATAAATGATTTATAAGAAATTATTTAATAAAAAAAAATATTTTTACTATTTTGCATTAGAAATCAAAGTGAAACAAATCTGGTGGAGGTCTAACAGGAGGAAAAGCAGTTTCTTACACTCTGAGGCATGTATTTGAAGAGTTGTAGTTTAGTTTAATTTTTACCATTTCTGCTCTTGGTTCCAGTTTGAATATGTTGATATAAATAGGCAGTAGCAGCAGCTTGCAAACTGTTACAAAAACACAGAATGAGATGTAAAGCATGGAAACATTCTTGTCCTACACAAACAATAAATATGTTTACCACTATGGCTCAGATAGTAAAAGTGTTCTTTAATAAATCAAATAATTTCCAGTTTCTTCTATTAATAAGGTGATTGAATCAGTAACTTTAAGACAGAAAACCTGGATCAATAATACCAAGACAAAATAAATATTCTGGAATATTCTGGAACCAAAGTGGAATAACAATTTGCAGTTCCACTTATTATTACCACAGATTATACATGCTCCACGTTTCTGATGACTGGTGGTTAGAAATATGTAGAGGTGTGTAGTTTGGAACAGTTTATACCTGTTACTGTACATATTATGACATGTACTTATTATGATATGACCTATTATTAAGATTGAGCACTGCAGTATAGGAATGTATTATATAAATGATTTTGAAGTATATATTGAAGTTTTTAGTTAGTGAAGACCTTGCTTTTGGAGAGAAGTTCACTAACTAAAAACTTCTGTAAAAAAAAATATGCGGTGTGCTTATATAGAGCCCTTTAAAATGTACCAAATCACAATTGAATAAGGCTGATGATTTTTGTTTCTTACTCTATGGTTTCCTTCTGGCCTATTTCTGTCTCCTTGCAGTTTTATGGTACCTTACTCCCTATGACCTGCGAATACTTACTACTCTGTTTATTTTCTCTGATCTACACTTATGGGGCCTCATTCAAATGTGATTCGGCCAATTGAATAGGGCTCTATATAAGCACAGAGCATATTTTTTTTACAGAAGTTTTTAGTTAGTGAAGACCTTGCTTTTGGATAGAAGATCACTAGCTAAAAACTTCTGTAAAAAAATATGCTCTGTGCTTATATAGAGCCCTATTCAATTGGCCGAATCACATTTGATAGAGCCCCTTGGAGTCTTCTGCACAGCTGACCGAATAGAACATTCTTTCTTTTTTTTCCCCTTTTTTTAAAGCCTGTAAGATCTATTTTTCATGTATGTGAATCTAATATCAGTATTGCTCTGGACTTGAGAGAGAGAGGAAGCTCTTGAAAGCTTGTCATATATTTATGAATATGTTTGTCCAATAATAAAGGTATCACTATATACTGCAATACTCTGATTATTAATCTGGATTACTGGACACTCACGGCTACCTCACTCTTTATATATATATATATATATATATATATATATATATATATATATAGTAAATAAATAGTACATCTGTGCTCACATTTAAATGTCTAAAACAAGTTAAAAAAAAACCTGCTTCCAGCTCAGAATTCTGAGAAAAACAGTTATTACACTGCATTCTGGGAAGCGGAGCTGGGACTTGCAAATGTGCCCACAAATGCCTCGCTCTTCAATCCATAGCCATTATCAAACATGGCTTTCTGTAAGCTTATGCCCGCTGTATTACACAGCTTTAATGCAAAGCCAAGGCTGGATTAAACACAGGCTGAGTATTCAATCCATGTACAGCTGTTTCAAGCTTACTGGCTATCATCAGCATGGAGCGGGATCTCAGCCTGTGTTGTGAACTTTATGAGTAGGTAGTTCACCACAACAATCATTTATAATATGGTGGACAAAAGAGCTATAGAAGCCCTCCATCGTACAGTAGTACAGTAAATAAATGTCTAAAACAAGTTAAAAAACCTGCTTCCAGCTCAGAATTCAGAGAAAAACAGTTATTACACTGCATTCTGCATTATATATATATATATATATATATATATATATATAGAGAGAGAGAGAGAGAGAGAGAGAGAGAGAGAGAGAGAGAGAGAGAGAGAGAGAGAGAGAGAGAGAAAGAGTTTATATACATAGTTTTGTATTGGAGTGTAGAGGGTTTGGTTTGGTGTCTATCCACCTTTTTAAAATGCTCCTTTTTGCAATTGTTATATTAGTTCCTATGAAAGTCTTGCATATAATATTGTAAGGGAGAATTACATGAAGAAATATTTTTGGGTGTAGCACATTAGGTTGGGATTGTTTTGAGATCCAGCTATAAATCTGCATTGCCAAATACGATGGATGAAATCTGCTTTTAACATTTAACGTTTGGGGCAAGTATTTTCTTGATTTTTGAGATATTTTGAACAAAAGTCTGGGGATATATAAGTTTTAACTGCTACACGCAAATTAGTTTTTGCTCAGCGGAGATGCCTGTTTAACTCAAATACACTTTTGGAAATAAGGCCAAGTAGTACCCCACAGTTTGGATGACTCTTTCAGGAGAATGATGTGGAAAGCACTGTGTATTGTATATTTTGATTATTTGGTTTGTAAAGAGCGTGACGGATATGTTGACGCTTTATAAAAATAGAATAATCATAATAAATACAGATATTTTTATGTTAGACATTGTCAGTTTTGTCCTATATGCAGTGCAGAAAAAAGTATTGGGTATTTGAAATTGTGTTTTGACTTGATTGAAGGGATGACTTATCCTTTGTTAAAATCAATAAGTTGTTTGAAATGAGTGATGTCCTAGCTCATTGTTTATATGTTGCATTGTCTAGGTCTTTTGATGGATGGGTTAATTTGTATAGGAGTAAAATGGAGGTAACTTGTTTGAGGGTCTACAAAGAGATAACCAAAGATTCCCACATAAGTGAGCAACATACAATGTTATCAGTGATATAATGAAGTATATATTCACTTAGCTTTCCTTATTTTTATCTATAAGATGCACAGTCTATGGCAGTGGTAGTCAACCTGGTTCCTAACGCCAACTAGTGGGCGATTCAAACTTTTATGGTGAGCGGTGGGGTAATCGCTAGGTGGCGTCGCTGACGAGTGACATCACATGCCTGAGACCCGCAGCACCACGTTTGGCTGGTTGGAGAGCTGGTGAGAGAGCCGAGGGACAGCAGTCAGGACCGGATCACTATCTAGTAAGTACAGGGCGATACATATCTAAGGTCATATGATTTATGTAACCAGAATAAGATAAATTGAGGTACTGCGGCACTGGTGGGCCATAAGGAAAATGTTACCATCAAAAGTGGGCGGTTGTATTAAAAGGTTAACAACCCCTGATCTAGGGAGATAACTGTGTGATGTTAATTTGCCAGGGAGGCCTTATTTAGTGCTTTTCGAGAGACAGGTGTGTCTACAGTGGCTGAGGTACCACCTGTGCACTCGGTGCAATGCACTGAGGCCCCCTCCTGATCCTCTCTCTGCCCCTCTTGACTTCTGTTTTTTGCTCTTATTGCAAGGCTTTGTGTTCTATGAGCAGCGTTGGCGCTTGTGAGGAGCGCCCTAAATGGCTTTTGTGTTTATTGCTAGAGTGTTTTTTTTTTGTGTGTATATGTATTTTTGTATGCTAATTAAATAAGTAATAAATTAATAAATTAATATACTTTACCTATTTGGAAGTAATCTATGCAAGAAGCATTGTGCTGAAGAGCTGGCAATCAGTTTTGATGTTCCTGCAGCATACAATGTCGGTCTGCACCTGAGGTGTAAGTGTCAGCAATATGTGCAGTGTGTAGTGTAAATAGGCTGCATTCGCGAGGGGAAGCCGTTAGTGTAGCTGGGTACTTCCGCATTCTGTAAGTTATTGTTGTAAAATGGCGGCGAATGTGTATGTGGTAGGCGGGTTTGTATGATTTAGCGTCCTTGCTAATAGTGTATGTTGTACGTCGTACAGGTTTTTGTAATAGCCATATTTGCTTTGTGTTAGTTAGCGGTTTTAGGGGTTGTGTAGCCTCGTTTTCGTTTTTTTTGGCAGCCATTTTTTCTCTTGCTTAGGAGATTTTTGAGTGGCTAAACTTTGTAAATTTGAACGAATTTGAGGTTTAAGCTGTGTTGCAGAGGTCCTGGGTGTCCCCCCTTGGTGTGGGTAATGTTTTTATTTTATTTTTCGATGTAGTTTTTTTAATGTTTGGCGCTGTGTGCGGTTTTCCTGCCGGTCGTAATTGTAATTGTTTTTGTGTAAGTCCGCAATTTTTTTTTGTGTAAGTCCGTAGTTAGTCATTGCGTGTTTATGTTTTTTTTTTTGCAAGTCCCGATTGTGTGGTGGTTTGTAACTGGTTGTGAGACGCTTTAGAGCCTCCACCTCCGCAAATGCGGCCCCTCACTTCGCGAGGGTCCGCATTTGCGGCCTGCAATGAGCCTGCGGCTCATTGCAGCCGACATAGGAGCCTCCACCTCAGCAAATGCGGCCCCTCGCTTTGTGAGGGTCCGCATTTGCGGTCCGAAAGTCGAAGGGGGTCGTAGGGATGAACGCCTATGGCGCTCATCTCCACCAGCACAAGGAGTGCCTTTGGCGCTCCTTGCCAGCAGCTGCGGCTGGCTCGCTACGCGTTAGCAACAACCGCATGCTCACAACTATATATGTGATATATATAGATATATATTTATATATATATATATATATATATATATTAATTGAAGAGTGAAGCAGCTGTGAATGTCCAGTAATCTAGTAATTTAGTAATTATTAATCCATATAAATATAGATTAATAATGAGTATTGCAATATAATTTGATACCTTTTGTATTGGACAAACGTCTTATTTATAATGACGAGCTTTCGAGAGGCTAAGCCTCCCTTTATCAAGTCTCAAGCAATACTACATGAGATGGAACCCTCAGTTTGAATAATAACAGCAGATGCAGAGAGAGTGGAAACAACATCTGACATCATCAGGTAAATTCAAATATGGGGAATAAACACAACATAGCAAAGGAAACATATATACACATATTATATACACATATACATCAATATATACATGAAAAAGCAGAGCACTGTAGTCCACAGTGATATCTTTCCTGTTGGACAAACACCTCACTAAGAGTGCTAAGTCTGTTATTGTAGAAGAAGAAAAAAAATCACATGAAATTCTGATAATGTGTTAGAAAGCCCAAATCTATATTATGTCCTGTGTTTTTAGTGTTGAAGAATGTGATCATCTTTATTTCAAATGCTTTTCTCTCTTGGATGCTTTTAAATTTTCCTCTGAGTATTTTGACTTTTAAGTTTTGGATGGAGTGATCATTCTGGCTAAAATGGTGTCCTAATGGGCTACAATAACTGTCTTCATTATGTTTTCTTATTGAATGCCTGTGTAAATTCATCCTTAAATGCATTTTTTGGCCAGTTTCTCCAATGTAACAGCCTGTGTCACATAAAGTGCATTGTATCATATAAACCACATTTGACGATGTACATGAATATGATCGTTTGATGTTATAGGTTTTGTTGTTATGTGTGGCTGTATCATCATTACAAATGTGCAGACATAATTTACAGGCATGTTTGTTACAAGGTTTGGTTCAATTTTTTGTATTCAGTTGTTCATTGGCCAATTTTCTGCTGACAAGTTTTTGTTTCAGGTTTGGTGGTTGTTTAAATGCAAGGATGGGAGGTTTTGGGAATATATTTTTTAATTCAGTATCTTCAATTAGTAATGGTTGTAAATCTTTAATTATTTTCCGAATTTTCTCTAAAATTGGATGATATGTGGTCACTAGAGGTATACGTGAAGTAGTTTCTTTTGTTTTGTAGTTTAATAGTTGTTCTCGGGGTATTTTGATGGCAGTTGATATTTTTTGGGTAATAATACGGGGTTTGTAACCCTTTTGTTTGAAAGATTCAGACAGAGTTTTTAAATTTTTATCACGGTCTCCAGTGTTTGAGCAAATCCGATGGTATCTAATAGCTTGATTATGGATGATGGCTTGTTTGGTGTGGGAGGGATGGAAACTGGAGCTGTGTAGGTCATTACATCTGTCTGTAGGTTTCCTATATATAGATGAGTGGAGAGTGCCATTGGTGATGGATATAGTAGTGTCTAGAAAGTTTACCTGTTCTGTGGAGAAATCCATTTTAAGTTTTATAGATGAATGGAAGGCGTTGAATGAATTATGAAAGTCTCTAAGTTTGCTTTCTCCTTCTGTCCATATGATGAACAGATCATCTATGTAACGGTAGTATTTGTATGGTTTGTAAAAGGATACAGATAAGAATGTTTCTTCTAGATTGGCCATAAATAGATTTGCATATTGTGGAGCTATTTTGGTACCCATGGCAGTCCCCATCATCTGTAGGTAGGTATCTTGGTTAAAAGTAAAATAGTTGTGGGAAAGGATATATTCTATTAGTTTAACAATAATATCAGGGCCATATTTATTGTTTTGCTTGTTTGTTGAAAGAAACCTAAAGCATGCCTCAGTGCCATCTTTGTGTGGGATATTACTGTAAAGAGACTCTACGTCCATGGTAACAAGTAGTGTGTTAGCAGGTAGGTCTTTAATCTGACTGAGTTTGTTGAGAAAGTCAGTGGTGTCTTGTATATAGCTACTGGTGTTACTGACTAATGGTTTAAGGATGTTTTCAACAAATCCAGATATCTGTTCAGTCAGTGTGTCCATACCTGTAACAATTGGTCTCCCTGGGTTGCCTTGTTTATGGATTTTTGGCAGTAAGTAGAAAGTCCCAGTTGTAGGATTGTCGGGCATTAGTTGTTCTAATTCCTGATGTATATTTTTAGGAAATGTTTTAAGGAGTTTTTTAAGTTGAAGAGTATATATTTCTGTAGGGTCCTGGTTCAGTTTCTTGTAGTAGGTATTGTCTGACAGTTGTCTGTTGGCTTCATTTATGTCCTGAGTATTCATGATAACAACTGCACCTCCTTTGTCTGAGGGTTTGATGGTGATGTTGGGGTTGTTTTTTAAAAACTTTATGGCAGTTCTTTCTGATGGAGTAAGATTGTGCAAGTCTCTTTTATATTGTGTTGTTATAATGGATGCAGTTCAGGCGAAAGCATTCTATATAACTGTCCAGTCTGATGTTACGACCAGGTTGTGGGTTGAAATATGTATTTTTTTTCTTGTTACTGCAGTCTAATGATGTTGTGGTATGTCCCTTGTTGTAGAAAAATTCTGCCAGTCTTAATCTCCTGAAGAATTCTTCTATGTCCGAGTATAGTTGTATTTTAGCTAGTTTTATGTCTGGACAGAAAGACAATCCTTTGGAGAGAACAGAGGTCTCTGCTTGTGAAAGTTGATGGTTTGAGAGATTTACAATTCCCGTGTTTTCTCTATATTTTTCAGAAAAACTGTTTGTTTGAGTTGGTAGGTTTTTAGATGTGGTGTAGAATTTAGGACTAAATTTGGGTTGTTTCTTCTCTCTTCCTTTCGCTGTTGTATGTTGTTTTGCTGGAAGAGGCAGCCGAGTTTTTTATTTTTATTTTTTATAAATTCATGTTGTTGTTTCTTGTGAAGATGTTGTATTTCTTTTTCTACATGTTCAGCTTCATATACGTTGCTCTCCTTTAGCTGTTGAAAGAGGCTTACTCTTTGGTGATTTAGATGATGTTTCTTTGTATAAAGTTGATGTATTAGGTGGTTTCTTAGTTTTTCACTTGTGCGTCTGCATACATTTTCAGCATATATTGAGTTATGTGTAGATCTTAGTGGATTTTTGATTTTAAGTCCATTTGGTATAATATTCCTTTTCTTGCATTGTGACAAACAATAAATGTCACTGTTGAGTTGTGTTATTTTTGTTGTTATTTTAAATAGTAGCCTCTTGATTCGGCTAAATGCAGTATCTTCCATAGTAATTGAAGAGTGAAGCAGCCGTGAATGTCCAGTAATGTAGTAATTTAGTAATTATTAATCCATATAAATATAGATTAATAATGAGTATTGCAATATAATTTGATACCTTTTGTATTGGACAAACGTCTTATTTATAATGATGAGCTTTCGAGAGGCTAAGCCTCCCTTTATCAAGTCTCAAGCAATACTACATGAGATGGAGCCCTCAGTTTGAATAATAACAGCAGATGCAGAGAGAGTGGAAACAGCATCTGACATCATCAGGTAAATACATATGTGGGGAATAAACACAACATAGCAAAGGAAACATATATACACATATTATATACACATATACATCAATATATACATGAAAAAGCAGAGCACTGTAGTCCACAGTGATATCTTTCCTGTTGGACAAACACCTCACTAAGAGTGCTAAGTCTGTTACTGTAGAAGAACCACTAGTCTGTAACACCAGTAGCTATATACAAGACACCACTGACTTTCTCAACAAACTCAGTCAGATTAAAGACCTACCTGCTAACACACTACTTGTTACCATGGACGTAGAGTCTCTTTACAGTAATATCCCACACAAAGATGGCACTGAGGCATGCTTTAGGTTTCTTTCAACAAACAAGCAAAACAATAAATATGGCCCTGATATTATTGTTAAACTAATAGATATATCCTTTCCCACAACTATTTTACTTTTAACCAAGATACCTACCTACAGATGATGGGGACTGCCATGGGTACCAAAATAGCTCCACAATATGCAAATCTATTTATGGCCAATCTAGAAGAAACATTCTTATCTGTATCCTTTTACAAACCATACAAATACTACCGTTACATAGATGATCTGTTCATCATATGGACAGAAGGAGAAAGCAAACTTAGAGACTTTCATAATTCATTCAACGCCTTCCATTCATCTATAAAACTTAAAATGGATTTCTCCACAGAACAGGTAAACTTTCTAGACACTACTATATCCATCACCAATGGCACTCTCCACTCATCTATATATAGGAAACCTACAGACAGATGTAATGACCTACACAGCTCCAGTTTCCATCCCTCCCACACCAAACAAGCCATCATCCATAATCAAGCTATTAGATACCATCGGATTTACTCAAACACTGGAGACCGTGATAAAAATTTAAAAACTCTGTCTGAATCTTTCAAACAAAAGGGTTACAAACCCCGTATTATTACCCAAAAAATATCAACTGCCATCAAAATACCCCGAGAACAACTATTAAACTACAAAACAAAAGAAACTACTTCACGTATACCTCTAGTGACCACATATCATCCAATTTTAGAGAAAATTCGGAAAATAATTAAAGATTTACAACCATTACTAATTGAAGATACTGAATTAAAAAATATATTCCCAAAACCTCCCATCCTTGCATTTAAACAACCACCAAACCTGAAACAAAAACTTGTCAGCAGAAAATTGGCCAATGAACAACTGAATACAAAAAATTGAACCAAACCTTGTAACAAACATGCCTGTAAATTATGTCTGCACATTTGTAATGATGATACAGCCACACATAACAAAAAAAACTATAACATCAAACGATCATATTCATGTACATTGTCAAATGTGGTTTATATGATACAATGCACTTTATGTGACACAGGCTGTTACATTGGAGAAACTGGCCAAAAAATGCATTTAAGGATGAATTTACACAGGCATTCAATAAGAAAACATAATGAAGACAGTTATTGTAGCCCATTAGGACACCATTTTAGCCAGAATGATCACTCCATCCAAAACTTAAAAGTCAAAATACTCAGAGGAAAATTTAAAAGCATCCAAGAGAGAAAAGCATTTGAAATAAAGATGATCACATTCTTCAACACTAAAAACACAGGACTTAATATAGATTTGGGCTTTCTAACACATTATCAGAATTTCATGTGATTTTTTTTCTTCTTCTACAATAACAGACTTAGCACTCTTAGTGAGGTGTTTGTCCAACAGGAAAGATATCACTGTGGACTACAGTGCTCTGCTTTTTCATGTATATATTGATGTATATGTGTATATAATATGTGTATATATGTTTCTTTTGCTATGTTGTGTTTATTCCCCATATTTGAATTTACCTGATGATGTCAGATGTTGTTTCCACTCTCTCTGCATCTGCTGTTATTATTCAAACTGAGGGTTCCATCTCATGTAGTATTGCTTGAGACTTGATAAAGGGAGGCTTAGCCTCTCGAAAGCTCGTCATTATAAATAAGACGTTTGTCCAATACAAAAGGTATCAAATTATATTGCAATACTCATTATTAATCTATATTTATAAGGATTAATAATTACTAAATTATTATGGCCCTCATTCAATTGCGATTTGGCCAATTGAATAGGGCTCTAAATAAGCACATAGCATATTTTTTTTAAATACGTTTTTAGTTAGTGAAAACCTTGCTTTTGGATGGATGCTTACTAACTAAAAACTTATCTAAAAAATATATGTTATGTGCTTATTTAGAGCCCTATTCAATTGGCCAAATTACAATTGAATGAGGGTCTATATATATATATATATATATATATATTACCGTATTGGTCCGAATATAAGCCGCACCTTTTTTCCGATTTTTGAGCTTGAGAGTTACGGGTGCGGCTTATATTCGCGACCGTAAAAAAAAATAATCATTGCCGATTTGCAAACTTTTCTTGTTACGTGTGCGGCTTCTATACGCGAATGCAAAATGACTGCCGACTTGCGCGATTCCGAGTTAAGGGTCCCGATTTTCATGCTTGAGACTGCGGTATTGAATAGCGATTTACGGTTTTAGTGATTCTAACATCCTGTAAAGCCTGTAACCTGCAAAAAAAAGCTACAGTGCTAATTAGAAAGCCTGTTTCTTGCAATCGCTGATCACTTTGAGAGTCTTTTTCTCTCCAATTTTACGGGTGCGGCTTATATTTGAGTACTATCTTTTTTCTATTTTTTCCCCTTGAACTTTACGGGTGCGGCTTATATGCCAGTGCGGCTTATATTCAGACCAATACGGTATATGTATATTTATATATATTATATATATATATTGTAACAAGGTATCCTTTGATGGACTGTAAATGGTAGAGACTTCTGGGCTCTTTTTATATATTTTATTGAGTAGTTACAAAAACACAAATTAAATAGCTTATAGTCAGAAAAATAAACATCTACGTAAACAGGCTTACTTATACTCTGGAACACCCTGACTATAACCTGAGCAGCTTTTCTACTACAGGTTAAATTATAATTCATAAAGAAAACAAACAGTCTCTTGTAGTGCCACCTTGTGGCCAGGATACAAACAGTCCCTTATAGCGCCAGCTTGTGGCCCGGATACAGATAGTCTCTTACAGTATCCATAGTCTTGTATATGTGGTGTAGTTCCACCTTGTGGCCAGGTTAAGCCTAGTCTTCACTTAAGTAACCTTGGATGAAGCATAGGGCCCGCCCTTCTCTCACATATGCTTCACCCCAGGGACCCTTTGATATTGCAATAGGAACACTGCAATTTAACAGGACAAGCACTCAGCCTCTTCCCTGGGGTATAATAAATTAAGTAAAAGGTTTCTGACCATATGGTAAATGGAGTGTCCGTCTCCTCACTAGCTTTAGTCTGCCATGCAGCTTTCTCCAGTCAGGTAACTCAGCAGTGTCCCACAGGTACTTAATAAGGATTTCTTTGCAGATCCAGCAAGACCGTGACCGTTTACTTGCAGCTCCAGGAAAACAGCACTCCAGCATTCAGTATTGCAGCTTCTCAAAAACAGCTCTCTCTGCTCAAGGTTTCTTCCAGGCTCCTTATCTCCTATGAACTTAGCTAGCTCCCTCTCTGCTCACACAGCAGCCTTTTAAATCCTCCTGACTTAGCTCAGGTGTACTGGCTTGATTAGGCCGCAGCTCACATGCTCCCCTTCTGTTCAAGCATGGATGAACAGCCCTACTCATTCTTCTGCTTATGTAGATCCCTTGCTGGATTCTAGTGCAGGTTATCTGTCTTTGCTGGACACCGTTACAATATATATATATATATATATATATATATATATATATATATATATATTAAACTGTGTATATATATATATATATATATATATATATATATATATACATATATGACTAATCAGAGTATTGCAGTATATAGTGATACCTTTTTTATTGGACAAACATATTCATAGGTTTCATGACGAGCTTTCAAGAGTGTTCCTCTCTTTGTCGAGTCAGAGGCAATACTGCACTCTTCATATATTATACTGTGTATATATATATATATATATATATATATATATATATATATATATATATATATATTTATATATATATATATATAGTATATACATATATACATTATATATATATATATATATATATATATATATATATATATATATATATATATATATATATATATATATATGGCCCCAAATTTTTTTTTCCACCGGGGCCCTCTATTGACTAGCTCAGCCTTTGTCTGTCTATATATGAGTCTGAAGGCTTGCTTATCGTGTGTCTAGTGTTGCTAGCAGTATTTGTTTTGCTCACCCAGTATATTGTAAAGTATAGTTGTATAGTATTTGCTTCGCTCAGCCAGCATTTTGTATAGTGTTATAGATGTAGCTGTTTAGTTGCCTTGGTTGATGTCTTCGTTTTATCTTGGTCCTTATATGATTGTCAGCCAGGACATGTCTGAATCAATCTGAGATATTGGCTTTATTAACTGCTGTACTGCATGCATTGTACATGTATCTTGCTGGGTTTTAATATGTGTTTTGGCATCATAAAATAGTGGCACTCAGTATTCCCGTTTTCTTGAAATGTTGTTGCAGTCTTAGATGGATATCTACTTTGTATCCAGCTGCTAAGGTTGATCTAGGTAGATCAAGATAAGCTCTAATCATATCAAAAGCAACTAAATATGCCATCTGCAGGTTTTCAAGGATTGGACGTCTGGACTGCCAGTCTTGCTCTGCAAGGACATTAAACAACAGATATTATAAATTATAACCAATATAATGTTCCTTAAAAATAAACCACTTACTTGAAGCTGGAAACTATACAAATATGTTTTTAAAAACATTACTTTAAATGTTTTCAAAATAACTTCAAAGACCTTCTATATATTATGGGGGGTTGAGAACAGCAGGGGCCATTAATGAGGTAAACTGTGTTTTTAAATTATATTTTCTGGCACAAAATTTGCTTTGCTGCGGTTTGCACTTGTATTTTTAATGTTATTCAATGTGATTTAAAAAATTGGTTTAACATGAGAAGTGCATACACTGGCCCTTTCATGTTAGTCCAATTACAATATTGATCATCTGTCAATGTCCTGGTACCAGAATTTCCACAAACTGACCTCAGTTCTCAGTTCTGTGAAGGAGTGAACTCCAAGTTGGTGCAGACAAAGTGGATGTTGTCTAACTCCTTTTGGGTGCCCTACACCTGTTTCCTAGGAGGCAAGCCACTGACGAGGTGCTTCTACGCTGAGTTGGGGTTCACTCCTTCACTGACCTAAAACAAACAGCTGACCAATCTTGGAGTTGAAATTAACATTAAAAGTGGTAGAAAGAAGATCTTGGTGTTATCATAACCAAGTCTTCTCTTTACCTCTGATTGTGTGAGGGTATAGCATATCAGTGCATTTATTTTTATGATTTGTTTTTAATTATTCTCAATAAAAACTGTACTATTGAAGGATTACTGCACTTTTCTGTTTTTCTCTTTGCATGATAAATTCCTAAAACCACTCTGGCATAGGATTAAAGGGATTGAGGTGACCTACCTCTTGCAAGAGCAGAATTCCTGATGGAATAAACCCAGAAGAAGAGATGTTTTTCAGAGGATTCATGAATGATTTATTCACATCTCCCCACATCCCGGTGGAGCTACAAATGGGAATAGGTACTGAACATTTATCATTCCTGCTTTTACTGAGGAATTGTATATTACATTTTAATATTATAAATAATAAGCTACTGTAATAGTTACATGGATAATATCTTAGGTCCTCAGTTGCCAGCAACTGAGGCCCTCGCCTCGGCTCGCTATGCGAGCCTGCAAGCGTTAGCAACAAATCGTTCGCTCACAACTATATATGTGATTTTAAAAAACACTACACAGTCTTTCTATTAACTAAACATGATATTAAGCAAAATGTTTATAGAAAGCGAAAAAGTAAACACAACCTTAACATTTTGCAACTTTTACATTCAATTATCCTTTACTACGTTATATCATGGATGTAATAAGTGCATATAGTACTGTCAATAATTAACATTACAATAATGTATCTGTATTAGAAGTAGGATAGTAGGCTATTCTTAGATAATAAAGTTAATGCAGTCATATCTGGGATATACAAAGGGTTAAATATTCTAAAGAATGTATATGGCTTTGGGAGGCAGCCACGCACAAATCCTCTGGCTTTAGTCTGGAAGGGGGAAGTTTAATTTTATAACCCTGTAAGTTGAGATCTGGCAACTAAGAGATGGGGGTGTTTCATGGGATAGACATCTCCCAGGCGGTGAGGGTGTAACAAGCTATTGCCCACAAGAGGAGGGGTTAGGCATGTCGGGGGAGTGAGATTTGTCTTTGTTTTTATATATCTCTGTTACAATAAAGAAGTGTTAATTCTCCATACACTGAATAAAGGTGGTGTTGGAGTCTGCTTGTACTAATCAAAGGTACATGGTGTGTGATTCTTAAATCCTAAGAAAAGGGGTCTGATGGTGTCTGCCTCTTGAGAAATGATGCTGTCATCTGAACTGTCTGATGGTGTTGAGATCTGAACAAAAAGTTGCAGCCAATAGAGAGAAATAATTGGGGTGAGTGTAGTCCCCCAAATCTGGTGGGAGTAACAGTGTGTCCCTATAAACTAACAAGCTTCCCTATAATCCTACTACAGTTGATACTGCCACATTCCAATTGTATAGACAGGAATTTCTTTGTATTCTCAGGAAGTTGCTTTGCTGACGATAAAATTTCAGACTCCACAGCAGTATTATTGCATATAAACAGATAATAAATCGGATGATGGATTATCTTTTTTTTTAACATTCTAAAAACACAGTAAATAATAATCAATAGTATAATTTAAAGATGTGCCATAATGTTCCTTTAATGTGTTTGTTTAATCAATAGTAACATTTTAAGATTCACAATGAATGTGGGGAGAGTGCTTTAATAAATATCCCATTGGCTCCATGTGAATTAGAGATGCCTGAATAACAATTAACAAAAAAGAAAAAACATAGGTCCCTATTCAATTGAGCTATTATTGGTTACTGGAGCCCATAAACTAATTTGCTATTCAATTCGCATCTTTTAGCGAGCCGCAAACGGACTGGCTGAAAATCCCTGCGGTTGCCAAAATCTTAACTCTGACCCAGATAAGCCTTTGATCTTGCAAGCCTGTAAATGTTACAATCACAAATTGCTTTTCAATTGCTACAATTCCTCAAGCCCACAATTGTTTTCACACCTGTAAATGGCAAATGTAGAGGAAAATCCTATGGGTACCAGATAGGACTCGCAAGGGGGTTAAACACCTGATCGTAACACTGTAAATGCAAATAAAAAAATCAATATTGCACTTTAAATGACGGGGAAAGCGATGAAAGACATAAGAATTAATTGCACAACAGTCTCAAGATAGCAAATCTGCAATAAATTTTTTTTAATTTTTTTCATTTCCATGTCATATCAATCTCAGGAATCAAGGAGTTAATTACATATCAGGCCACGCATATCGACTAGAACAGTATCGGCATTCATTTGTATTATTTTGGACATTGCCGGATTGCGAGTCTGATCGTATATCGGACTTCTAAGCGCTAACTGATTGACGTTTAACCTCCATGTTTCACTGATGTCATGATGACGGTCTCATTTACTATTGGCTGTTGCTAAATCGGTAGTTTCGGCCTTGCTTAATTGATCATGATCACACTTGGAAATGCTACATACGATTGCATGGTTTATGGTTTCGGCTTTCGGCCTGGTAGTTGCGGGCTTGTTCAATTGAATCGCTCTGTAACTGTAGTGAATTTCATTTGAATAGAGGCCATAGTCTCAGAACATTGCAACTAGCATATTGACAACTACTTATGGATATGTTTGTTTGCATGTATGTGGTGATGCTTTATAAGGAGTCATGTTCTGTTCTCACATATAGACACTGAGTTGGACATGCCCTCAGAGTTATTAGCGCTTAGACTAAGAAAACTAATTAGTAATGGAACTGGATTATTATGACAATAGTTATGACAGACTACAATTAGAAAATAAACACACCATTATGTACTTGCGTGCAATTGATGCAACTCACAATGTTCTCGAGAGTGGCTTAATTATTATTATTATTAATAATTATTATGTCTGCATTAATCTCAGCCTGGATTATAATGTCTTTATTTTATTCAAATTACGCTGTTTATGTAATGGTGAGAGGAGAATTGTACACTAATTAAGCTTGTTAGATCACTGATAAACACTGCAATACTGCATCTACCTCTCTTATTTAAAAGTGCAAATAAAAGTAAGTCAACAGAAGGAAGACAAAAATGGTTGACCAAAGTCCATTAGCTCATATTTAATTTAGGGAGCAATTGTGCAAAGTAAGCTGATTTCTAACGTTCATCGTTCTATTCCATTAACGCTCTGTCAGCTTTCCATATTGCAAACTGTTTCTGGTATGTAGACTCCTGAAATGTTTTTTTGACTTGATGTGCAAAAGTTGGATTCCTTTCTTCCAAAGCATTGATGGCCTTCAGAACAAAAGGAGTCTTTTCCCTAGGGAGGTAATTCTTTTCTGGCCTCACAGGTATGACCGAGTTATATTTATGGAGCATGTTAATGGAATTGATTAGTGTTGTATGAGACTGAAACTCACACCAGGTCTCATTCAGAAAGTTTTCAGTCAGCAATATAATTGTCCATGCAGAGCCATTTATAGCATCCTCTAGGTTTTTCAAAATGTGTTGTCCTGCAGGCATTTCTGCAAATATAATGCCAGGTTTGATGTGCAACTCATCTTGAAGCATGTCTTTAATTCTTAGAGCCTCTATTATATCCGCTGTGGCATGCAAAATGACAAATTTGTAGAATACATCCTCCGTTCCTCTATAAGCTTCATTTTCATGGGTTTCGGAATCTTCTGGAACCTCCTCTGAAGATTTCACTTCAGGGTTGGACATGAAGTCTTCATCAGAGTTGCTCAGTTCCATTGTACTTTGCTGCCATATTTTACTCCGACAGACATGTTTTGAATGAACACTGTGTGAATGACTAATTCCCATCATGGTGTAAGTGCATTGTGAACATCTGGAGACATCTGTAAACTTAAAATAAAAGATTGTTTTAATTCTACTACAAATGTTGAGCAGAAACAGACAGGAATTAATCTAAATACACAAACAGACAAACACTCATAAAGAATTTAAAATATACTTTGCAATTACATTTGCTAATAGTGATTTAACAGCTACAAGTTCCCCACATTTCTACAAAAAATATCTAAAACGTACTGTAAAGATTGAATAAAAGGTGATCTGCACATCCTGCAAATCCACGTCCACAAATCTATTCTAGAGCAGGCTTGTCCAATGATATTCTCTTGGGGCCAGATCTAGGACACGTCTTCAGGATTTAGCATTTCAGCACAGGTCACTAACTGATCCACCTATACGCAAACAAGATGTCCTGGAAATGTGGCTTGGAACAAGCTCTCACAGACTACAAAGGCCTATTTAGAGTTATTATATATATATATATATATATATATATATATATATATATATATATATATATATACACTCACATACGTTTTACCTGTTATTGTACATGAGAGACAATACATTTATTCAGGAGAAGTGCAGTACACTTTTCATTTAGCTAAACCTCCCCTATGCTGTGTGACTTGGTAAATCAATTCTATGGAGCCCTAACACTATTGTTGGGTCATTATTGCACAGGAGCTACACAACTTTTGTGAAATTATGTAACCCCCTTATTGGGTATTAACAGATAATAAATAAGTATGGTAAATTACACATGTACTGCTTAGCAGTAATAGCTATATTTGTTGCTGCAGTCTTTAATTAGAACAAATACAATCACAATGAAGCTGTGCATCAATATAAAGGAATGTATGTGTCATATGGTATGTGCCTTTATCAGGTACATAAGTTGAAAACAACATAGATTAATAAAAGTACAGTAATAATAAAGAGCAAAGTGTCATCAGAAATGCATATACATCATTATGATTATATATCAGGGTAGCACGGCTGGTCTTTTGTCTACCAGGCCAGGATTTAGGGATTTCCATGCCGGAGCACAAGGGGTACATTTAAAATTATTTAGGCAAAGATTATCCAGTATTTGTGCTCCAGCTGGAAAATCCTTAAATCATGGCATGTTAGAAGCATTTTTGGACTTGAGGTACCTATACTAACAACCAGAAGTTTAACATAATATGCTGGAACTCCAACGCACATTATATCTAGGGGCCCCGATAACAATATGATATTTTGTATATTTGAATCCGCCTGTGTGCAATTACAACAGTTTTTCAGAGAATACATTACTTAAGCCTAAACAATCTTTTTCCTGTTCCACCCCCGTCTCTACACTCTCATTCCACACCTAAACACCAGTACTCTCTTTCTCTGCTATTCATGGATACTGAGCAAACTAAACTGTATAGTAAATATGTACTGTATACCTAGAATGGTATTGCATTCATTGATGAAACCATATAACACAAAGCCAAAGTTTATTAGACAGAAAGTTATTGTACGAGACGCGGCACTTTTTTTTATTAATAGTACAAACAATCATAATTGTTTTAAACCAATTCATATTTCAGAATTAGGTGTACAAATCATTTGAATACTATTTATAGCCATGTGGCTACAGGATTCAGATGTAGACAGAGCACCACCTTCTGACTTTAGAGTGCATGTACCGAGCAGAAACACAGGTCCTCATTCAATTGCAATTTTGCCAAATGAAGAGGGCTCTATATAAGCACATAACATATTTTTTTACCGAAGTTTTTAGTTAGTGAAGGCCTTGATTTTGGATAGAAGTTCAGTAACTAAAAAGTTCTGTCTAAAAAATATGTTATGTGCTTATATAGAGCCCTATTCAATTGGCCAACTCGCAATTGAATGAGGCTCAGAGTCTGGTTTAACACAATTTCCAGAATTTAATTTGCTGTGGTCAGGCAATATTCAGAGACTACAGCAGATCTATTTATTATTCCTTATCTGCCAAAGAAATACAACTAGCCACTACCTTATTTAGCCATTATCAAGGTGAATTATTTTTCTCATTAAATGGTATTGCATTCATTGATGAAACCATATAACACAAAGCCAAAGTTTATTAGACAGAAAGTTATTGTACGAGACGCAGCACTTAGAAAAACAAAGTACGTGATAGTAAAAATACAAAGTTAATGGCCGAATCGCACAAAGCACAAAACACGAAACAAAAAAAACGTAAAATACAAAAACATCACACACAGCACGGGGGAACAGCCAGGATGTCTGGGAGTGAGATGGAACGAGAATTTAAGTTGATTTCGGCACTTGAAAATCGTCTAAGCGAGAAAAAAATTGGCGGCCCAAAAAAATAAAAACGAGGCCACACTACCCTGGACCGCGCAAAACAACGCCAAACATGTACCACTTTAACACAGGAACCTACGAGGTACAAAATAAACTATTACAAAGGATGGCAAATGCTCGCAAACCGCTTAGCACATAGACAAACCACGCTGTTTTACAATCCTAACTTGCCACTAACAACATTACGCATCTAGAGTAGCGCTTTACACAAATAAAACAACGGTTTGCCCTCGCGCATGCAGCCTATTTCTAATGCACATTTGCAACTTTCATAAAACTATATCCTCAGGCCAGCAACAGTCCAACTGGACATTATATGCTGCAGGACAATAAAAAGAGATTTTTACCTCTTCAGGCTATTGATTGTTACATATATTAATTAGAAAAAGGTAAACTATATTAATTAATTATTCAATATTTAAAAAAATATAGAGGAACCAAAGGACACACGAAGAGAGGCTCGCAATGAGCGCCGAAGGTCCTTAGAGTATAAAGAGCTTAACATTGTGAGCCAAACTGTATTGCCATGGCTTCAAATTTTATTGACCGTCATTTTTTGATGGGCAAGTCGCTAGTATATATATAATCATGTAGTATTCTTAGGACATGCTCTATCATATTAATAGTACACACAATCATAATTGTTTTAAACCAATTCATATTTCAGAATAAGGTGTACATATCATTTGAATACTATTTATAGCCATGTGGCTACAGGATTCAGATGTAGACAGAGCACCACCTTCTGACTTTAGAGTGCATGTACCGAGCAGATACAGAGTCTGGTTTAACACAATTTCCAGAATTTAATTTGCTGTGGTCAGGCAATATTCAGAGACTACAGCAGATCTATTTATTATTCCTTATCTGCCAAAGAAATACAACTAGCCACTACCTTATTTAGCCATTATCAAGGTGAATTATTTTTCTCATTAAATGGTATTGCATTCATTGATGAAACCATATAACACAAAGCCAAACTTTATTAGACAGAAAGTTATTGTTCTAAGTAAAATATGCCATTATTTCATACTTGCAGAGACTGTAAAATACTATGAACAGAAGTACAGTATGTACAAATAGTATTCTAAATTAACATATTGCTAGCTTTTATTTTGTGTATTAGTACCCAGGAATATATCATAATGCAGTGACTTTCTATAAAGTGAATGGTAATTACAAAACTCATTCTGCAGGCTCTAATGTTTGGATTTTCAGTTGGACAATGAGTTAATATATAATTTATCTCGGAAATGATGGAACTTCTATATTTGATCCTCCCTTCCATTTATAAACTAACTGAACTTTGTAACAAGATATATAGAGATACAGGCATAATGCAAGTAAGTAATAAAAGCCCCAGAATCAGGGCCGGATCTACCTTTTCGGAGCCCCTGGGCAGTGAAGTGGAGGAGCCCCTGCGAGTGGGTACGCAAGGTATGCATGGACCATTTTTGTTTGTTTGTGCGTTTAAGTTCCTTTTCCTGTTGTAACTCTCTTGTTCTAGGTGGTTACCCCCTATTAGCCAGTCTATAAACGGCACCATTTAATGTATTTTAAGCCAGGAATTTTTTTATTTTTAAATGATGCCCCTCACAGGGAAGGGCCCATAGGCAGCTGCCTAGTTGGCCTAATGGGTAATCCAGCCATGGCCAGAATATGATCCTGATTGGAGCAAGTTATCAATCAAAATCATCAGCTCAGGAACTCTAACAGCCATTGTGAAATGTCACATTTTTGACCAGGTTTCCCGTATGGAGAGTTAAGAATAAGCTACACAAATGTGTTATATGCTTAAACAGGTTAAAACTAACAAAATAATTACAGGAACCCTGTAAATCCACCAGTCTGTAATTACAAAATTGTGATATTTTACTTCACAATAGATACATTATTTGCATAGACTAGCACATAAATCAGTAATTAAAATGATGTTATATATTTAGGTTGTGGTCCCTTCATCACTGCAATATTCACTCTCAACTAGGAAGCCCTCTTATGAATTGTTAATCTGTCCTGTTAAAGAACCACTGTAGTGTCCTAACTAAATGTACATGTTAATTATGTAAAAGAAGAAATATTCAATACGTAACTTACTGCTGTTGGTATCTACTATAAAGTCAATGTGGAGAAACAGTGTTATCTATCAGGAAGTTGCTAAATTTTTAGACATAATATTTACCACTGACACAATGATCTCCATTGGCTGGCAAATTGTGTCAGAGATTTCCCTAGGCAACAAAAGGGTTCTGTCACCAAAGCAAAACTTTGGTTTCATCTAAAAGAGCATTAAAAACAGACTACATTGTGCTAGCCAAGTTTCTTTACAGTAAATAATTCCAGATATAATCAGTAATTCTTTGGAACCATTATGCTATTGTGTGACTCAATATGCTAATTTATGGCTCAGAGTTATTGATAAGGGTGGGAGATATGATCTAACTAAATGATAACTTTGTGTATTTCTTCTGCTACTGCAAAGGCAGACAAGCAGACTGCAATCCTAATTAGTACATCAAGCAGATATTTACTGTACAGAAGTAACTCATTTACCTAAAAACACTGTAGAAACAATGTTGATTATCTCATTAATTATTCACAAATGTGTAGTATAGCGTATAGCTAGCTTTTCATGCTTTGGCTGGAGGCTGATACTCGAATATTTGAAAATGAATTTAATATTGAATATTACTATTATTTATTATTAAATATGAATGTTATAAATGATCAATGTATAATTAAAATAGCTAGGTCTTTTAACGCAGGGTGATCAAACTCCACTTCTGGTATCACCAGCATACTATGGGCCTCATTCAATTGCAATTTGGCCAATTGAATAGTGCTCTAAATAAGCACATAACATATTTTTTTTCAAATAAGTTTTTAGTTACTGAAAACCTTGCTTTTGCATAGATGTTTACTAACTAAAAACTTCTTTCAAAAAATATGTTATGTGCTTATTTAGTGCCCTATTCAATTGGGCAAATTGCAATTGACTGAGTGCCTATGCACTCCAGAATTATTGCACTCTTGGGGCCTCATTCAAATGTGATTTGGCCAATTGAATAGGGCTCTATATAAGCACAGAGCATATTTTTTTACAGAAGTTTTTAGTTAGTGAAGACCTTGCTTTTGGATAGATGTTCCCTAACTAAAAATGTCTGTAAACAAATATGCTGTGTGCTTATATAGAGCCCAATTCAATTGGCCAAATCACATTTGAATGAGGCCCTTGGTAAAGACAAGCAAAATGTGCTTTTGTTTTTGTTCTATTACATCTTGCATTGAAAACATAAGAACAAATAAAAATAAATATTCAAAGAAGAAAAAATCCTTATGAAAAACAAACTTTTCTTTTCCTAGAAACACTTTTCTTAATTAGGGCCACCCCTACATTAAGTATTTTGTGCATCTACCCTTTGCCAAGATAACAACACTGAGGTCCTCATTCAATTTGAATTTTGGCAATTGAATAGGGCTCTATATAAGCACATAACATATTTTTTTGACATCATTTTTTAGTTGTTGAAAACCTTGGTTTTGGATAGAGGTTCAGTAACTAAAAAGCTCTGTGAAAAAAAATTGTATGTGCTTATATAGAGCCCTATTCAATTGGGCAACTCGGAATTGAATGAGGCTCTGAGTCTTCTCATCTAAAACTGGATGAGGTAAAAAAAAACATATAAAAGGATCTGAGACCATTACAAAATATAAAATCTATCCATATCCTCGAGAGTCCTAGGTCCTCTTTTGTGGACTCTATTCTTCAGCTCATTCCACAATGGAGTTTAGGTTAGGGGACTGGGATGGTCACTGTAAAAATGTCATTCTGTGATCAGTTAAGTATTTTTGAAGATACATTTTAGATTGTCCTGCTGGAAGATACTAGCACAACCCAGTCTTAGCCTCCTGATAGAGGCTGACAGATTTTGAGTCTATGATGAAATGTATCATAACAAGATTCTTAGGGCTTTTTGAAAAAAACAACATCACAGATCTACCACCTTTGGTGTTCATTGCTAAAAAGCTCTATGTTTGTATCATCTGAAGATAGAACCCGGATCCAATTCCAGTGATGCTTAGTGAACTCCAGACACTTGAGTCTGTGACGACAGAAGATTCTTTCTCCTGGCAAACCTTCCAAATAGTTTGTTGTAGTTTTGGAGACTTGCTAACCCCAAGATGCCACCAACTCACTTGGTACTCTTCCTGGCAGGTTCATCACAGCTCCAGTTTTTTTTAAACATCTTAATTTTTACTCTAATAGTGGAGTTGATATTTTAAGGTGTGAAGCTATTTTCTGTAGCCAATGTCTGGTTTATTAAGGTCAGTAACTTTTTAGCTAATTTCATTCCCATGTTGATGGATGACTAAGGGTGCTTGGGCTGTGTATCTGCATATGTTTACCCCACATGAAACAGGAAATCATGAATGACCACTTAAGAGTTTCTAAAAACTCATGTGGGCACCCCAACTTTAGCGCGTGGTCCAAATGCGAACAGAAACAGAGCGCGCCAACATGAGCGTGCTGTGAAGTGTCTATCAAATGTGCGATATTAGAAGCGTGCAGTGTTTCGAATATTATCCCCTATCGCTACGATCCCCTCTAACCTCTAACCCTTATACCCCGAGCCTAACCCTTGAACCTGCACTGCTAACCCTTAGATCTCCAAGCTTAACCCTAACCCTTTAACCTCTAAGCCTAACCCTTAACCCAAAAACCCCTAACCCAAAAAAATTACACCTAAGACCCATAAGCCCACACAAAGACCCCTAACCCTAATTCCTAACACCTAACACCCCTAAGCCCACGCAAAGGCCCCTAACCCTAAAACCTAACACCCCTAAGCCCACCTTACCTGAGCTCCTGCACGCATGTGTCTGCGCGCACTTGACGCACACTCAAAAGTCTTGCTACCCTCATGTGAGCTTAAAAAAGGCGAAATATAAATTGAAATGGAATTCAATTAGATTTTGTTCATAGGAATTTTTAGGGGTGGTAATAACCAAGGATTTTTTTTCTTGAAATAAATGAAAGGTTAGATTTCTCTTTTATATTCAGTCTAGTATCAAGCTGATAAAGAACATAGACATGCTATAGCCTTTCTTGCTCAACTTCATGAAACACGCAAATTATTCTGGAGGGCACTATATCTCTTTGAATAATGTTTGGTCACACGCTCATATGGAAAAACACTGTAAGGCTTTGGGGTTGGAGATAAATAAGTGTATTCACTACAGGGTCAAAAGTGCCCTTTTCACGTTTCAGTCTTAGTAATGGGGCACATGCCAGGGTGTTTTCTTCTATATCACTGACAGTAAATCAATGCTGCATTAAACTGACCCTTTTATGATCTTCTCTTTTGACAACTGAAATAAAAGAATTTGTTTGTGGTTTATTCATTTTGCCTGTTGCTAGTTTCACATCTAAAAAATTCAACAGATTGAATGCCCTGGGAACCAACTGGCAGACAGTGTGCATCTGAATCACACATTAATTGTTAGATAATACATAATGTCATTTGTTATGCTTAAAACAAAGAGGAATTGTACCTATGGTTTCAACTTCATAGCTAGCTACACTTACAACGAAAGTAAAGCCCCATATGGTTTCTAGTTGGTAAAAAGAACAATATAATTAACAGTGGCAATGTAACAGTTCTTTCTGCAACAACTGATTCTAATTAAATATATATCTAAGTTTCCCTGTTTTTACCTTTTTCTAATCTATCACATGCTGCTTATATCAGAAACACACATCACATTGAGTCATTCTATACACATACAGTTATTTTATTTAAAAATAAGACTTTTCCACACCCTAAGAGCTGCTTACATAGGTACAGTGTACCTACCAATAGAAACACTGCATTTGGGTATGGATTTTAACCCTTTACTAATCTTCAATTCAACAACAGCACAATGCAGAGATCTACACAGCAATGTCTGACTCTTCCTTGTTTCCTTGTGCAGGGGACTACCCATCCCATGATGCCTTGCTGCAAAAACTGCCATTACATATTGATACAGTGTATTAGCTGCCTGTGATTGGCCAAAACAAATTATGAATGTTATGCTAATTTTAGCAGGGATTTCTATGGGTGTTAACTCAAAACATTTAATAATCTTTACGGTAAGTATAATAAAAAAATGTTTTCATACACTATCAGATGCACTCAGAATCCAGGAAACTTAAATAGCTTTTATGTCACTGGCTGTCTGGCTGATACAGCTCATTATGTATTCTGGTCAGAAACAGCCTAAAACCAAGATCTTCAAAAACTCATAACTCAATTAATTAATTTAGCAGCATTTGCAAAAAGGAAAACAAGTGTACCACATTCTTTTCAATCCTCTCTTATGTTGCTGAGCACATATGGTGACTTCAGGGTTCCTTTAAGTGGTTTCCCACATTTACCAAATACTAAAACAATGAAATGCAATAAGAGCTTCTATCAATCCATCTGCAATGATTTTCTTTCTAAGCAGACCACCACCCACCATACTGTTGGGGGAAAAAGAATATGAGTTCCTGTCTAACTTGTCCCATATTTTGTGTATCGTCAGTGTTCGACTAAATTATAAACATAAAAATTGAAATTGGGGCATTATCATCAATAGGATTATGGTTATGGTAGTACAATGCTGCAGATAGAGGAGAGGCAAGATAGCAGCAGGGTTCCCTGGTGGTCCAGTGTCTAGGATTTGGTGCTTTCACCAGTATGACCTGGGTTTGGTTTCAACAAGGAAGAGTCAGACATTGCTGTGTAGATCTCTGCATTGTGCTGTTGTTGAATTGAAGATTAGTAAAGGGTTAAAAAAAAAAATTATTTTAGCTATTTAAAAGAATTAAGACAGAAGTATCGTAGTTGGAACAAAGAGTTAATAAGGCATGTGTGTTTCTTCTGGACATAATCAATATATTTATTATTTATCTTCAATGAATATTCTATATCAGGCTTGCCCAGCTCCAGTGCTCAAGGGCAGGAGCTTATTGGAGCCACTGACTGACACAATCCATAATCAAATGAAAATCATCCTAATGCTCGCTCTCCATCCCTGGAGTTAGACAGCCCCGTTCTCAATTCTCAATCCTTTAATAAACTCTTAGGCCCTCATTCAATTGCAATTTTGCCAATTGAATAGGGCTCTAAATAAGCACATAACATATTTTTTAAAGAAGTTTTTAGTTAGTGAAAACCCTGCTTTTGGATATATGCTTACTAACTAAAAACTTCTTTAAAAAAATATGTTATGTGCTTATTTAGAGCCCTTTTCAATTGGCCAAATTGCAATTGAATGAGGGCCTTAGTGAAGATGACTCAGAGAAATAACACCAATTAACTGTTCTGACCCCTTACTGTGCCCATTTCAATACCCTAATATAAAATGGTCTGCAAATAATAATTTGGATTTCAGAACGATATCTGTTGTCTCTGTGCTTCCTCTGTGCTGCCTCTGTGTTGTCTCTGTGCTGCCTCTGTGTTGTCTCTGTGCTGCCTCTGTGTTGTCTCTGTGCTGCCTCTGTGTTGTCTCTGTGCTGCCTCTGTGCTGCCTCTGTGTTGTCTCTGTGCTGCCTCTGTGTTGTCTCTGTGTTGTCTCTGTGCTGCCTCTGTGTTGTCTCTGTGCTGCCTCTGTGTTGTCTCTGTGTTGTCTCTGTGCTGCCTCTGTGTTGTCTCTGTGCTGCCTATGTGTTGTCTCTGTGTTGTCTCTGTACTGTCTCTGTACAGGTTCTGTGCTGTCTCTGTGCAGGCTCTGTGCTTTATATGTGCCTGCTCTGTGGTGTCTCTGTGTTGTCTCTGTGCAGGCTCTGTGCTTTATATGTGCCTGCTCTGTGCTGTCTCTGTGCTGTCTCTGTGCTTTATATGTGCCTGCTCTGTGCTGTCTCTGTGCAGGTGCTGTGCTTTATATGTGACTGCTCTGTGCTGTCTCTGTGCAGGCTCTGTGCTTTATATGTGCCTGCTCTGTGCTGTCTCTGTGTTGTCTCTGTGCTGGCTCTGTGTTGTCTCTGTGCAGGCTCTGTGCTTTATATGTGCCTGCTCTGTGCTGCCTCTGTGCAGGCTCTGTGCTTTATATGTGCCTGCTCTGTGCTGTCTCTGTGTTGTCTCTGTGCAGGCTCTGTGCTTTATATGTGCCTGCTCTGTGCTGCCTCTGTGTTGTCTCTGTGCAGCCTCTGTGTTGCCTCTGTGTTGTCTCTTTGCAGGCTCTGTGCATTATATGTGCCTGCTCTGTGCTGTCTCTGTGCAGGCTCTGTGCTGCATCTGTGCTGTCTCTGTGCAGGCTCTGTGCTTTACATGTGCCTGCTCTGTGCTGTCTCTGTGCAGTCTCTGTGTTGTCTCTGTGCTGCCTCTGTGCTGTCTCTGTGCTGCCTATGTGTTGTCTCTGTGCTGTCTCTGTGCTGCCTCTGCGCTGCCTCTGTGTTGTCTCCGTGCAGCCTCTGTGCTGCCTCTGTGCTGTCTCTGTGTTGTCTCCGTGCAGCCTCTGTGCTGCCTCTGTGCTGTCTCTGTGTTGTCTCTGTGTTGGTTCTGTGCAGGCTCTGTGCTGCCTCTGTGTTGTCTCTGTGTTGTCTCTGTGTCGTCTATGTGCAGGCTCTGTGCAGGCTCTGTGCTGCCTCTGTGCTGTCTCTGTGTTGTCTCTGTGTTGGTTCTGTGCAGGCTCTGTGCTGCCTATGTGTTGTCTCTGTGTTGTCTCTGTGTTGTCTATGTGCAGGCTCTGTGCTGCCTCTGTGCTGCCTCTGTGTTGTATCTGTGTTGTCTATGTGCTGTCTCTGTGCAGCCTCTGTGCTGCCTCTGTGTTGTCTCTGTGCATGCTCTGTGCTTTATATGTGCCTGCTCTGTACTATCTCTGTGCATGCTCTGTGCTGCCTCTGTGTTGTCTCTGTGCAGGCTCTGTGCTTTATATGTGCCTGCTCTGTACTATCTCTGTGCAGGCTCTGTGCTTTACTTGTGCCTGCTCTGTGCCGTCTCTGTGTTGTCTCTGTGCAAGCTCTGTGCTTTATATGTGCCTGCTCTGTGCTGTCTCTGTGTTGTCTCTGTGCAGGCTCTGTGCTTTATATGTGCCTGCTCTGTGCTGTCTCTGTGCAGGCTCTGTGCTTTAAATGTGCCTGCTCTGTGCAGGCTCTGTGCTTTACATGTGCCTGCTCTGTGCTGTCTCTGTGTTGTCTCTGTGCAGGCTCTGTGCTTTATATGTGTCTGCTCTGTGCTGTCTCTGTGTTGTCTCTGTGCAGGCTCTGTGCTTTATATGTGTCTGCTCTGTGCTGTCTCTGTGTTGTCTCTGTGCAGGCTCTGTGCTTTATATGTGCCTGCTCTGTACTATCTCTGTGCAGGCTCTGTGCTTTATATGTGTCTGCTCTGTGCTGTCTCTGTGCTGTCTCTGTGCAGGCTCTGTGCTTTATATGTGCCTGCTCTGTGGTGTCTCTGTGTTGTCTCTGTGCTGTCTCTGTGTTGTCTCTGTGCTTTATATGTGCCTGCTCTGTGGTGTCTCTGTGTTCTCTCTGTGCTGGCTCTGTGCTTACCTTGTCTATGCCAGTGCCCGTTTTCTTGTGTATTGTCCAGTGTCTGGCACTTTTTTTATATATCACTTGAAGAGGAAGTAGGAAAATCCTGTAGATGCAGCTCCTTCCGGCACAGTGACAGCAGCAACGATCAGAGGAGGTGCAAGAAATACCAAAGTGTTGGCTGAAACCAGATGATTCATGCAGACGTCACATGGTTTCAATAGTTGTGTGACTGAGGTGTTTAATTATTGGAAATAAATGTGCTAGTGTAAACTTTTCTACTCATAAACAGCCTTATTAAATTGCCATTCGGCCAAGTGAATAGGGCTCTATATAAGCACAGAGCATATTTATTTTACAGAAGTTTTTAGTTAGTGAAGACCTTGCTTTTGGATAGAAGTTCACTAACTAAAAACTTCTGTAAACAGAAAATGCTATGTGCTTATCTAGAGCCCTATTCAATTGGGCAAATCACAATATAATGAGGCTGAAAAGCTGGACTTTACCCCTAAAATGCAGTATATACTTGTTCTGACAACCAGTACAACAAATAGTTGTTTTTTCTGCTTGTAACGTATGGCCATGATTAATAAGGAGAGTAATAGATTTTTGTTGTTTGTATTTATGAGTTACTTTTTTTGTATATGATTTTTTGAATAACTAAACTTCATATCACATAAAATGGTTTAAAAGGTGAAAAAATAAATAAACATACAGCCTCATTCAATTGCTGCGATTTTGAGATCTGGGCTCGCAAGTGGAGGTCGCAAGCTACTTTGCTATTCAATTGCCTTCCTTTTGCGGCTCCGATCGGGTTACTTGCTGCGAGCTGTGATCTATTGTGATGAATAAAATGGCAGGTTACTTCCCTCCCAGCCTTTGATCTTTCATGGCCGCAATAGTTGCTGCTGCCAAAATCACAAATCGCTATTCAATTGCTCTGATTTCCCCTCCTTCAAGCCCGTAAATGGTAAAAATCGAACCGCAAGTTACTGGGACCAAGGAGGTCTCGCAAAGGGCTTACTGACAAATCGGAGCACTTTAAAATCAAATCTAAAATCAGCACTGTAAATGATGGGGAACAAAATGGGTGACATTAGAATTAAAAGCACAACATTCTCAAGCTCGCACATCGCCAAACTTAAATACTTTATTTCATGTTTATTTTCCGTCCAAAGTCCTACGGGCGTCAATCTCTTAGCCTGTAGGACTTTGGAAACCAGCCTCTATTTTTTTCAAAGTCCTATGAACTTGAATAACGAGTTACGGGCTTGGAGATTGACACCCGTAGGACTTTGGACAGAAAATAAACATGAAATAAAGTATTTTATTTTGGCGATGTGCGAGCTTGTGAATGTTGTGCTTTTAATTCTAATGTCACACGTGTTCCCAATCATTTACAGTGATGGATTGATATTATATTTGCATTTGAGGTGCTCTGATTTTACGGGCTTGAACCACAAGTTACGGGCTTGCGTCTTGCGATAGAGTTACGGCCCAGAATTGAATGAGGCTGTTAGCCTTTAATTTTTTTATACGTTTATATATAATTATTCTTTACTGTAGGGTTCCATTTTTTTTCCTGGGGTGCTTCTTTCAGTTCCTATTTTAGGAGTGTGTTTTTTTTAATTTAAAATGCTTTCTATTGATCCCAATTAAAGAACTCGTATGTTAAGCTGCCACATTTGCATCCATGTCTTATTCTACTTATCTAAATTAGGAGTGCAACAAGCAGTAGAGTATTTTGTGTATGATGTCACAAAATAAATCAAAACCTTTCATTTATTAATATGTTCAGAACGAAACCTTGAAGGGCCACTGAAGTGTCACATTTATAGTATTATCCTACAACCTGATCATGGGTAAATGTTTTTAGAAAGTATAAAATTAAAAATATATAAATTGTATTTTTAAACTACTGTATATCAACTGGCTTTTGTTCCCTACTTGATGAGGAAGCTTCATTATTATCTCTATTCAGTTCTTTTGAAATGTCACAAAACTAAGGTATTCAGCAATATGATTAAATGGAAGTGCAACTCACAATAGTAAATACTCCACCTTGGGCTCCAGGTCAACAAAAAGTTACATGTGGAAATGCCCGTACACATGCAGATTCTGCTGAAATGGCAAATTCCCTATACATGCTTTCATGGTTATGGCTTGCCTAGCTAATGATCTTCTTAGTTTGTTACATATTATTATCGTTTATTTGTAATGCGCCGACATATTCCCACATAGACTTCCACACAGGAGTGTAGGAACCAAAATAATTCGGGGGGATACAGCTCACCTAATACACAGAACACTTAACAGCTTCTATATGCATAAATACACACAATGAGAAATCCCCCCAGTTCCTACACCCATGCTCCCACATTTACAATATGATATTTTAAAGAACTAAACATAGTAATGGGAACAATGAATAAAGACAGCATTTAATTTGTTAACTATTATAAAAAATTATTCTTTCATAATTGAAATCACTGGTACTTTAAATTGCCTCTGATTCGAATACAGCTTGAAGGGATACAGCAGGTTCCTGATTTTAGTAAAAATATATTTGTGTATCTATTTACTTATGTACTTTCATTTATTAAAAAGTGCTTATAAGCCCTGTTTTTATTGCCTAAAATCAAATAAATAGTCCATGTATGGGTCTGCCCACTGCAGCATATTCAGATACAGACACTGTAGGGCTGGATGTGCAGTGAAGTGTCCAAGCCTATCAGGGGCCACATCGCAGCAGCATGTTGCAGAATGTGGCTGAGAGATGGTCACTGATTGGTTAATATGAGACACAGCACAGCAAGTACAGCATAGTCTGTGTTTGCATGAGCTACAGTGGGCAGACTCATTGATTTTAACCCTCCTGGAGGCATGATTATGTCAGTATTTAGAATGATAAAGCGGTATATAGAAAAAGAATATAGAAAAAGTGTGTGTGCATATATATATATATATATATATATATATATATACATATATACATAAATATATAAAATATACACTTAACCATTTCTATATTCTGGACCATCCCCCACCGTAGCCCCGCAGAGCACCATTACCTCTTCCCCCCTCTCCTCCTCCCTTTCCCCCCTTCTCCCTTATCCTCCTCATTTCCTCCTTCCCCCTTATCCTCTTATGTTCCCCCTTTCTACTTATCCTCCTCCTACTCCCTTTTCCCCCTTCCCCGTATTCTCCCTTTCTCCCTTATCCTCCTCCTCCATTTCCCCCTTATTCTCCTCCTCCCTTTTCCCCCTTCCCCCTTATCCTCCGCCTCCCTTTTCCCCTTATCCTCCTCCCTTTCTCTCCTTATCCTCCTCATCCTCCCTTTCCCCTTCCCCCCTATCCTCATCCTCCTCCCTTTCCCCCTTATCCACTTCCCTTTTCCCCTTAACCTCCTCCTCTTCCTTTTACCCCTCCCAATTCACCTCCCTTTTCCCTTTTCCCTCTCCCCTTACTATGATCCGATGATCCGATGATTATCCTTCCCCTGCAGCACATCTTCTGGCCTTGACCAGGACGAGCAAATGCTAATGACGTGACGTGCATCCAGAGTGACATCACATACACGTCACCATCCCCCACCCTAGCCCCTGCAGAGCGCCATTACCCCTTCCCCCTCTCCTCCTCCCTTTCTCCCCTTCTCCCTTATCCTCCTTCTTTCCCCCTTCCCCCTTATCCTCTTATGTTCCTCATTCCCCCTTATCCTCCTCCTTCCCCCTTATACACTCCTCCTCCCTTTTCCCCTTCTCCCTTATTCTCCTCCTCCTCCCTTTCCTCCTTCCCCCTTCTCCTCTTCCTCCTCCCTTTCCCCTTATCGTCTTCCTCCTCCCTTTCCCCTTATCCTCCTCCCTTTCCCACTTCTCCCCTTCTCCCCTTCTCCATTATCCTCATCCTCCTCCCTTTCCCCCCATTCCCCTTATCCCCCTCCCTGTTCCCCTTAACCTCCTCCTCCTCCCTTTACCCATCCCAATTCACCTCCCTTTCCCCTCTCCCCTTACTATGATCCGATGATTATCCTTCCCCTGGAGCACGCCTTCTGGCTGAGACCAGGACCAAAAAACGCTAATGACGTGACGTGCATCCAGGGTGACGTCACATGCACGTCACGTCATTAGCCAGATGAGGTGCCATAGGGGAGATGAGGTGCCATAGGGGAACAATAATCGGATCATAGTAAGGGTAGAGGGGAAAGGGAGGAGAATGGAGAGGGTGAAAGGGAGGAGGATAAGAGGGGAAGGAGGGAGGGGAAGGAGGGAGGAGGATTAGGAGGAGGATAAGGGGGAAAGGGTTTGAGGAGGACTAGTGTGCTGAGGGGGCCCAGGCAAATTAGGCAGCACTGGGCCCCCTCCAGAACCTCCACTGCACTCCCTGCTGTAATCCCGAGCGTGGCTCGGATTTACCGCTTTAGGTACTAAAAATTAACCCCGTGCCACGCTCGGGATTACCGCTAGGAGGGTTAAGCAGTGAAAACAGAGCCTTTAAGCACGTCTTAATAAAATAAAATACATAAGAGGGACCTATCCAGTTTTATGTGCGCAGATTTTTAAGCGCGCTGCCGCGGACTGTTGAAAATGAGGTAGTACAGCAAACAAAATATTCCCCCCACCGACGTGGCGCAACTCTACCTCGCTGAATCGCCAGCGAGCCTATCGGTATGTTTGGCGCGGGCACTTGGCCCTCGAGGGCCTCGGGCCCGCCTCTCATACCTTAAGGCCTCTTCTGTCAGCGCGCCTTATGCGGGCTAGTAACTCATTTTCACCACTATGATGGCGCGTGCAGGTACACGTGGCGGTGCACAAACAGCGGCGCACAAAAAACAGGATAGGAATTGAAACATTAGTTCATTTTACCCATGAGTGTTTCCCACTCTGTTAGTCATAATCTAATCAGGAAGCGGGGATATTTACAATAGCCTAACAAATGTTATTGTGTATTAAGGAACAACAGTGATTTAAAAACTTTAAAAACACATTTAAAAAACAATAAAGTAGTTACTCCTCTGGCAAAATTAGAAATAATCTACTTTTTTGTCTCTAGTATATTGGGGCTATTTAGCCTCTTATTTATTCAGAGTAGTAATTCTTTTGGTCCAAGTATAGTTATATTTTTATTGACAGGCTTATTAGACCCTTTGTGCTATGCCCTGAAGAATCTATAGATTATATCAATTTCCTAAGGCCAGCTTGGGAAGACATCTCCCTATTTTCCTGTACTCACAGTGACATAGGGTGGTCTTTTCCTTTATATTGTTTGCTGCCTGGAATTGTACAAAGATGTTTAGTTCAGTATGGGTAACGATAAGGATTGCAACAACTAATATCACATATAAGAAAAACACTTCCCTAGTGAATTCCCTAGTGAATGAGTTATGGATATTCTCAGACTGAGATGACACTTTTTCTAGTCTCATGTCCGGTACAAATGCTGCCTTTCTATATTGGACTAAACCATTCTTATTCTGGTCTTGTTTTTGGTGCAACAACAACTAAGAGTCTTGAGCTCCTATAATGATACTGAGAATAATTCCCTCATTCATAGAGATAACGTGTTCTGTTTGGGGTCTGATTCCTAATAAACTACCTTATTAAAGTGTGATTCGGCCAATTGAATAGGGCTCTATATAAGCACAGAGCATATTTTATTTACAGAAGCTTTTGGTTACTGAAGACCTTGCTTTTGGATAGAAGTTCACTAACTAAAAACTTCTGTAAATAAAATATGCTCTGTGCTTATATAGAGCCCTTTTCAAATGGCCGATTAGCAATTTAATAAGGCTGTAAATCGCTACCTTGACCTATGGAACTGGGTTGTTCCTATCTTAATAGGTCTGCTATGAGCTACAGCATATAGTCACTACCTTGGTCCATTTTGAAATGTGTTTTTAAAGTTTTTAAATCGCCGAAGTTCCTTAATACACAATAAAATTGTTAGCCTATTGTAAATATCCCCGCTTCCTGATTAATTTATATTATATAGATAGTAAAATCCAGAAACCTCCCATATCCCTTTAAAAGATTGTGTGTATTGATGGCCTCTTCTCATATGTAGAAGTAGATCAGCACACACAAAAACAACGTATCTCCCTGCAGCATAATTGCTTATAAAAGGTGATAAATTAAAGGCTATATATTATATAATAAAATCAGATTAATAATTTCAATTCAGATTTTAAGTCTCTTTTTTTGTCCCCCAAAATAGATTTCACATTGTGTGGTCACAAGGACTCTGTCCATGATTTGATAATAGGCAAAATGTATTTAGAAAGTTCAAGGAACATTGTGGTCAGAAATTTCAAATAGCACATTTTGAAGAACTACACTTGGAAATAAACATGTTTTAGAATATAGAAAATAACACAGCCTCTAATTTAACCATTTTATATGCAGTTAGGAAGCTGTGGAATCTACCATTTTAGTTACCAGTGATCTACTTCCCGAGCTGGGAAGAGATTTTGAATACATAGAAAAAGTGGTATATATAGCTGCTATTGCATGCATTAGGGCTAATGAAAAGTTAATTAGTATACAAGGAAACAACCTGCAAGATGCAAGAAAAAGCTTAGTAAAGAAAATAAAAGCTGGCACTAAAGAACAATCAAGGCTAAGAAGCAGGCATAAAGGTCTAAAATGGGAGCCCCTAGACATAAACAGACTGCTGGAATCTTTCCCTTTATGATTGCGCCGGCAGTGGCAGTAGCAGTTACAGCAAGGAGCTGCTAGATGCGGCTGCTAATATTTTGCAGCACTGACAATATTTTAGAGAAGTTGTTACCCTAACCTTTAAACTAACCCTCACCCTAACTCTAACAGTTTATCTAACCCAAATGCTATGATATCGGCACTGAAATATCGGCAGCGCATTTGCTGCTGCCACTGCTGGCGGTGTGGTGGCGAATTTAAAAAAGGAAAGGACAAAAGTACTTTATGTAATTTTTTTTACAGGATTAAATAATTAATTTTGCCCTCATATACAATTTACACTTCACTTACTTCTAAGAAGACCCCAGAGTAATTGATTGTTACCTTCTGCAGCCTTCCCCTGTCTTCCTGTTCTCTCTCACGAGAGGTGACCAAAGGGCACACTTCACACTAGCAGTGCCATGCTGCAGCAAGAATCTGCTTGCTAACACTGGTAGTGGTCACAGTGGTGGAAGATGTCACCTTTCATGAGAAAATACATGAAGCTAAAGTTTCCAGAAGATAATGTATTATTCTTGGCTTCTTAGATATATGTGTACATTTTATCGGACAATTAGCCTGCTAGAAAAATTTATTATTTCATTATTTTAGGAGTGTTTGTAAGTAAAATGTATATGAGAAGAGACCGACTTTTTTACTTAGACTTTCAGTATATTTACAATAATTGTATCTAGCTTATTTGCCATGCAGTAAAACTGATACAAACATCTAATATCTAGTTCCTATTTTTAGAAATACAGAGGTTTTACCTGCACAACTTTGTTACTCCATAATGATACTGGAAGTTCCTTAGCAAGATTATTTTTACATCATGATGCAATGGAGAAAACTGTCCACTTACTACAGGCTTGTGGATGTTCCAAGCTGTGATTGCATATTAATTAAATTAAAATAGTTTTGTAAAATGTTTACATAGTTACATAGTGTATTTAAGGTTGAAAAAAGACTTTCAGTCCATCAAGTTCAACCGTCCAAGATCTCCTCTGATCTGCAATATGCGGATTAACTATTAATTAATTAGTTGTTAATTAATTATTAATCAGTTATTTATTTAAAAATTATTATAATTTTTTTAAATTATTAATTAATCCAGAGGAAGGCAAACAGAAAAAAAAACAAGCAAGATTTAGCCATTCGTCTCAAAGGGAAATAAAAAAAATAACAAAAATCCTTCCTGATCCCAGACACCGGCAACCGAATTTCTCCCTGGATCTAAATATCCATGATAACCCTGAATTCCCTTTTTAATTAGAAATAAATCTAGTCCCCTTTTAAAGTTATCTATCGAATCCGCTGTCACCACCTCCTCTGGTAGAGAATTCCACAGATTAACCACCCTTACTGTGAAGAACCCTTTTCTTTCTTTAAGGTGGAATCTTTTTACTTCTAATCTCAAAGGATGTCCTCTTGTCAGTTGAAAACCTCTTGGCACAAAAAGCTCCCTTGGCAAATCTTTATACTGACCCTGGATGTATTTATATAAGGTAATCATATCTCCTCTTAGACGCCTTTTTTCTAGAGAAAATAAGTTTAATTTGGTTAGTCTTTCTTCATAACTTAGCCCCTCCATTCCCCTTATTAGTTTTGTTGCCCTCCTCTGTACCTGTTCCAGCTCTAAAATGTCCTTTTTATGAAGTGGTGCCCAAAATTGTACTCCATATTCCAAATGAGGGCGTACTAGAGATTTGTATAGTGGCAGAATAATATTTGCTTCCCTCGCTTCTATACCCTTCTTAATACATGTTAATATTTTATTTGCCTTTGCAGCTGCTGCTTGGCTTTGAGCACTGTTACCTAGGTGGTTGTCCACAAGCACTCCCAAATCCCTTTCAATATCTGATACCCCTATATTTGCTCCATTCAGATTATAAACAGCATGGCTATTTTTCTTTCCCAGATGCATAACCTTACATTTATTCGTATTAAATCTCATCTGCCATTTAGATGCACATTCCTCAATTTTATGTAAATCCCCTTGGAGGGAAAGCACATCATTATCTGATTTAATTACCTTGCACAACTTTGTGTCATCAGCGAAAATGGAGACCCCACACTCCAATCCTACCTCTAAGTCATTAATAAATATGTTAAAAAGGAGAGGACCTAATACTGAACCCTGAGGTACCCCACTTACCACATTAGTCCAACCGGAGTATGTTCCATTTACAACAACCCTTTGCTTCCTGTCTTTTAGCCAGCTCTCAATCCATGAGCAGATATTAACTGCAATTCCTGTATCCCTTAGTTTGACCAATAGTCTCCCATGTGGCACTGTATCAAAAGCCTTTGCAAAATCCAAAAAGACTGCATCCACTGAGTTGCCTTGATCCAAGTTCCAACTAACCTCCTCATAGACACTAATTAGATTTGTTTGACATGATCTATCCATCATAAATCCATGTTGACTCCTACTTATAATCCTGTTCAAATAGACATATTCTTGTATATTATCCCTTATCAACCCTTCTAAAAGCTTCCCCACTACAGAAGTGAGGCTCACTGGTCTATAATTCCCCGGATTTGCTCTTGCTCCCTTTTTAAATATAGGTATCACATCAGCTTTTCTCCAGTCATCTGGTAGAGACCCTGTGTTGAGTGATTCTTGAAAAAATTAATATAATGGTTTGGCTATCACAGAACCCAGTTCCCTTAGTACCCTTGGATGTATTCCATCAGGACCCGGGGCTTTATTAACATTTATTTTTTCCAATCTCTTTTGGATTACTTCCTGTGTTAACCAATTATTTGGCAAAGGTAGTGTAGCCACATTATGTTGCAGTGTCCCAACCACTGGTACCTCCCTTGTGTATACCGAAGAAAAGAACCTATTTAGCTCATCTGCCTTTTCCTGGTCACTAATTTTCAGACAGCCTGTTTCACATTCTAATGTTCCTATAGCTTCCTTCCTCGCCTTCTTCCCATTAATATACTTAAAAAATATTTTAGGGTTAGTCTTACTCTCTTTTGCAATACATTTTTCATTTATGTTCAGTGTTTTTACCTATCAGTTCTCTGTCCCAGTCTATACTTTGTATTGCTGCCGTTTTAAAATTAAGAGTTTTTGTTGGCCCCTTAAAATGTTGTTTTTTTAATTCAATCTCAAATGAGACTATGTTGTGATCACTGTTTCCCAAAGGTTGCCCTATTTCAACATTTGATACTATATCAATATTATTTGTGATGAGTAAATCTAAAATTTATATAAGAGCTTCATTTCTAGTAGGCTGCTGTATAACCTGGGCCAGATAATGATCCATGAGTGTACTCAAGAACCTGCTCCCCTTAGCTGAACTGCTGGTCTCATTTATCCAGTTTATTTCAGGGTAATTAAAATCTCGGTGATGTTATGCGTGTTTAGGGGTCGTGTAGCCTTGTTTTTTGTTTTTTTTCGACCGCCATTTTTCTTCTCGCTTAGATGATTTTCGTGTGTGGTGATTTTCGTTGTTTTGTATTTTTGTTAATTTTGGTGGTGTTATTGTTGTTTTTGTATGTGCGTGCTTCGGCCGTTAAATTCGTATTTTCTTTACCTCGTTTTTTTTATTTTCTAGTGTCACAGGTCATATTTTTATTTTTTTTGTTAAGTGCCGCTTTCCTTTTTGTAAGTGTTACGCGCCATAATTTATCCACACATTTTTTTTAAAACTGCTACGGGTCTCGCATTGTGAATGGTGTCATTAAGATTTAGCCTTTGGCGCTCATCGCGAGTCTCTACCCTGTCTACTTCCATCCCTTGTGTCTCATTTCCCCCCTCCTCTCCCTAATTTTAAGCCCGGCAATGCTGTTTTCCACTCAATGTGAGCAACTTTGGCACTCATCGCGAGCCTTGCGCTGAACGCCTCCGGCACTCATTGCGAGTCTCTCCCCTTGTCTACTTCCTCCCTTGTGACTCATTTCCCCCCTCCTCTCCCTCCCTTGTGTCTCCTTTCCCCCCTCCTCTCCCTCCCTTGTGTCTCCTTCCCCCCTCTCCTGTGCCTCCTTTTTCAACTCTCAAATAAACTGTCATCAATGTATCATGGACTAGAGGGAACAAAAACATTTTCCTAATTAAAATCTAGCTGCGTGCAATTTTTTTCTGATTATTATGCTCTTAGTCAGTCTTTAGTCTTCTAGTGTAATAATAAAAACAACATATAATCATAGTTAGGGCTTGCAATGTCTAAAAAAGAACTAGGAACCAACTTTGCTCCTTGTGAAATAAAAAAAGACTCCCAATGAGTTTTAGGCTTTGTAATATGGTACAAGCGATTTGCAGTTGCAATTTAATAGCAAAGTATGGTAAAAAAAAAAGAGCTTTGCGGTATTGTAGAAAAAACGTATGTACTGTAAGTGTCCCAAAAAATTTACTTTGGTCTCATCTCTCCAAAATACATTGTTTTTGAAGACTTATGGTTCCTTTCGGTTCTGTTTAGAAAATTTTAGAAAATTTAAGTTTTGCAGCAAGATTAGTTTTGGAGAGGGCTGCCATTCCATGGAAATCATACCTGTTACGTGTTTCCTAATGATAGAATTATGAGCTCCTTTTTATATTTACAGAGTTTGCAAGAAACCCCACAGGAATCTAAGTGAAAGCTAGGGTGAATTTGCTTGGATAACCACTGGATAGTTTCATCCTTATATGGGGCTCATCAGTGTTTAGGTTGAGTCTGGAGAGAGCAGGCCAGGATACCTGAGGGTAAAACTGCAGTAGGTAAATGGTTTCTGGCACTCTACCCTAATCCATGGCTATATTCTGAAGCCTGCCTGAGAGAAGGGAGCATAGTCCTAAATGAATTCCCCTGTAAAGTGGGCTATATGCAAAAAAAAAAGTGGTTTGCTTTGAGCCTTATTAGCATGTCACTACCCAGAATTGTTGTCTATAGCAGTTGGCCCTGGGAAATAATAGCCCCTACCCCTGGATCATCACAAGTGCTTGGTGGCAGTGGAGGCATCTTGGTGCTGTAACCAGCAGCTGAATGATGCCATATGGTGACCTATGCAAGATTGAAGTCCATTTTTTTCGGCGGCTTAGCAGGGATGAAGAAACCTCAGCTATGTATACAGACCTACCAGCCCAAGGGAGACCGTTACTGGTTTGATGACATGTTTGGCCACATGGATACCTGCAGGTTTTAGGTGATCCAGGAGAAAAGGAGCCTGATCACCAGTATGAGGAAGCGCCGATGGCAACGGCTTGCCACAGAATGTGATGGGGGAACAGCTCTTCTGAATCAGCACATGCTTCCGTAAGGCTTCAGCAGGCTGAAAAGCTAGCAGAGCGGCTTGGGGACCTGCTGAGGATGAAGCTTGACTTGGAAGGTCAGTATGAGGACCTGATGCTTCTGGCTACTGTATGACAATGGCCCTCCTACTACAGGTTTGGACCGGTGGAAGGGCTCCCAGATGTGCTGGAGAGAGATCCAAAGTGTGGCCTTGGAACCACGGAGCAATGGGAAATCCTATTGGCATGACGCCAAAAGGTCATGGAAGTAGACCGAGGGACGGAAGAAGAAAGGTTGAAAGGTTGCTCAAATCGTTGGTCCATAAAGAAATGGATTTGAAAAAGAGTATGCTTGCGGAGGTGGGCCTAGTTAGGACCTGGCTTGTGTACTTGGAGTTACCCCACGCTTCCCCACCTGTTAGCAGAGGATAAACTGCCAGAGGAAATGGACTGTTGGCTACAGCCCTATATGGTGGCGGAAGGAAACCAGAAAGTACCTGGAGATCTGACCGCTACAGAACAGGCGAGATCAAAGGGACTGACCACCAGGATAGGCCGGGAGAACAGTTCAGACCCTGGCAGATGCAAGCATGGGGAGCAGTGTTAAGCAGCACTAGCCACTCGGAGATAGCCAACAACCAGAGAAGTTCCAGCCGCTAACCAAGGGCGAGGAGCTGGAGACTGAACAGTTGGCAGAGGAGGGTGCAAGCCCTGAGAGTCTGCCCAACTACCCATGGACTGTTACCTATCCCGGACCACAGCCCGCTGATATCCAGGCAGTCAGGAAACAGGTGGAGATACCAAGCAGAGGGGAAGTCCCTCTGAGACCCTAAAGCTCTTCCCCCACATGGATCAGGTGGATCCAGATAAGTAAATACATCTAGATAAGTGTGGGAGTTCAGGTGAGGGCATTGGCCCTGAGACCCTGAGGAAGGAGAAAGTTGAGGCTCCCCTCCAAAGCCCTGCAGAGTTGCCCGTAGGGATAACGGAGATTGCTTCAGTCCAGAGGACCTGACACAGCGTACCCTTTGATACAGAGGTGACCCCAACCTTACCAGCCCTTGAGGATACTCACCCTAAAGAGCTACCAACCTCAGCAAAGTCTGCTACCCTGTGTGAGCCTCAGCCAGGAAATGGTCTCCATCCAGACACCCTAATCCTGAGTCCTGCTCTGTTGTTCCCCGATCCTGCCTTGACAACTGACCCTAAGGAGATTGTGCCTGCGGGGAAGTGCTTTTTACCCCACCCGAGCTGCTCCCTAGATGGGATATCCCAGAGCCACTACCTTCCTGTGGCCAAGGGGGTAGTAGTATGCCCCTGGATGAGATCCTAGTTCCCAAGACCTTGGATGTATCCCCAAGAATGATGCCTGCAATTTGGGGTGGGTTATTGAAGGAAAAGGAGCTGGGGTTGGGCTTTGTTGCTACATTGGACCCTGAGGATTGTTATCCCAAATAATGTGAAGAAAAAGGGGGGAAGGTGGCTGAGAAGTGGCTGCTAGCTCAGATACTCCCTGGAAGGACTGTACTAGACCCTACAGAAATTGGGGTTAGAGACTGTGGACACTTTCCTGAAAGATGGTCAACAACCGGGCCAACCTACTACCACCTCTAGAACATCTGCAAGGCAATTATTAATTAGAGACACTGGATAATTTGTGCTTGGTTTAAATAATAGATACATTTGAGTGTCATCAGCAGAGCAATGATAACTTAGACCATGGTGTCTTATTATATCACCCATTGGAATCATGGATACACTCTGGGGTCTGTCCTTATGAAGGATCTGATCCAGTTCAGTGTTATTATTATTAACTTTTATTTGTTACACGCCAACATATTCCGTAGAGCTGTACAAGGGATAAGAACAAAGGAGAATACAATATTTACAATTGCAAAAAATGGAAGGCATACCATTGAATGCACAGTGCCAAATGCTACAGAGAGGTCATGGAGAATTAGCATAGAAAAGTCACCCCTGTCTATGGCAGATCATTTAGGACATGTACCAGAGCGGTTCCAGTACTATGCCCTTTTCTAAATCCTATTTTTTTGGTTATATTATGGTTACAAGTTGCTGGATGTCAGCCCCGTCTCTAGTTGGGTTGAAACAACTTTCTCATTGACTTTCCATAGAAATTAAAAATATGTTGTTAGACTTAGTACTGCTTCCTTTAGTGGAGTTGGAAAATCGCACTCTGCAAAGAGCATTGTACAATTTTAGTGAACACTGGTTTCATGAACTTTACTAGAAGGCCTGAGGGGACTACATGCTGATGGCAAGTTGTGGGAGGCAATCCTTTTGTGATTTGTACAATGTATTTTTCACCAACATTGTCAAGCATGTCCAGGAGGGTACAGAACTGTTGCTCATCTTCCTAGATGCCTTATATTTTTCTTGTGTCATTGCAGGGATTTGGGCAAGGAAAAAGGATACTTTATCAGCATAGAATATAGGAAACTCTTTCACTAAGAGAAGACCAAACTAGATTGTATCCGTTAAAGGACAGTATGTAGACATCTCCACAGAAAGCAGGTCTATTTGCATGAGAAGTAATAAATAATTTGATAGTGGTATAATGTGGTTGAGTGGTCTATTGTAAAAAGGAGAATATGTATTGGGACTAATAAATCCCAATGCAATAGTTATCTCAAGACTGGATGTACAAGGAAATTTGTGGGCGATATCTCTTTCTGCATTTTCTGGTATAATGTTGCTGTCTCAAATCCACACTGTCCATGAGTGCGTCTTAATGCTTTTGCAGAGAAAAAAAAAGGAGGAGGGGGAAGAGATAGCGCACAAAAACCTAGTGCCGATTATTCAGGGTGATATGGTTGGTGATAACACAGGTCAACATTGTTTTTTAGGCCTATTCCTGGAGTTATTTTGGAGCTTATTCAGCAATTGCATTGAATAGACCGCATCAGCTCTAGTTTCTTACATATAGATATGGAATAATATGAACATTGAGCAAGAAAAGATTGTCCTCCGAGGGAATAAATGTTGATTGGAGGACAAAATGTAATCAATGAACCTTTGGTAGCACAAGATAGAATCAGACTGCCACCACTACGTATAAAACTAGGCCTGATGAAACAATTTATGAAGGCTTTGAATAAAGACAGTTCATGCATTGAATACATAGCACTGGACTTACCATGGAAAAACTGAATTGCAGGAATTTTCCATGGTCCAAAGATCAGGCAACTTATAAATGACCCACATTTCATAGCATCAATGAATCATGTGCCTGGTCTTCATTTGTTCTTGTTGTGAAACACTTTCTTGGCCACCAGAAGGCAGACAACTACACAACTGAGTGTCAAAGACCATTATCTGCACAGTCACTTAGATCGTTTTCCAGAGAACCTTGGTGACTTAAGCGAAGAGCAAGGTGTAAGATTTTGCCAAGACATAAAAACAATGGAAGCGAGATACAAAGGAAGATGGGATGCACACATGATGGCAGACTATTGTTAGAATCTTATGTGAGATTGTCATGGCAGTTCACACTCTCGGAAGTCTTACAAAAGGAGGTTCTTGTGTGCTGAATGACTGGAAAGTTTGTATTATAAACCACGGCTAATTTCTGTGGCTTCTTCAGTTAGAATAAATCCTTATGTGCATGTCCTGAAATAGTTTAATTGTCTATTGTAAGTCATTGACCACACAACTGGGTCTATTGTCAATTTCATTCTTATCATATTATCTAACAAAAACTCTGGACTACCTCACCCTTCCCTTCACTGACAGACACACCCTCATGATCCAGCTCCCCGTATTGTGATGTAACAAACACAAAATGGATTTCTGTACTTATAAACAGTATTCAAAAATTTAGATTTTCCCAAAAAAGTTTTTTATGCACATGGCTTACATGTTCTTAGTTTGGAACATAAGTGACAAACAAGTGCCTTTTTCACTACAGAGGCCCTTTAATGAGAAAACGGTCACACAAATTAGTAGGTAGCAGAGACATTAATAAACCACTTATGCATAAGAAGAATGTCACATTTAGGAACAACGTTACAAACTAACACCATCAGCAGCAATATAGACCATGAGCATAAATGCATGCTTAGAGAAAATCTTACTTTTTGTAGGTTCTGCTAGTATATAGAGCAGACATGCTTATAATTGTTTCTGTTATGTGCATGATATAGCAGGTAAAGAAAAGGGGTGAGCAGGATGTTCACTTTGTAGTGTATCTGTCTGCTTTTGAGCCTGTGAGGTGAAAAAGATGTGACGGAGGCTGAAACTTGAACTCACTCAGAGGGCCACACTTTACACTTTCCCCACCCCAGCTGTTGGCTAGAAGCTGTGCCCGTCTGATTCAGGAAGAAGTTCTCCAGAGGGCCAATATGAAAGCCCCTAGACACAAGCAGAGCCCAATTAAACAGGATTGTTTTCATCAAAAAAGAAACATTAACACAGCATTTGAAAATCCTAAATCATTGTATTAAGGGTTTTCTTTTTATCAGCGGGCGAGGATATTTATCTAAATTCTAGGTAAGCAGAACTTGTCTGCAGTTGCTGTGAAACTTTGTGGTTTGTTTCATCAGGTTTTGACATTCTTGGCCAAGATTTCTGAAAGTAATGTCTAAGTGAAATTAACAGAAACACTTTTGCTAACAATAACCCATAATGAAAACAGTCTAGGTAATTATAGGACATAATTTTATTACATCTTTACTTAAATAATCAGAAATGTTCTGTTACAAGGAAAAAAGATTTTATCCAATGGACATTTGCAATAAAATGAAAGCTATTACATTTGATTTCAAATGTATTTTTTACATTTGATTATCGTAGTATTAGTTTAAAATAGATTGCTGAGAACACACAGCCTTATTAAATTGCAATTCAGTAAATTTAAAAGGGCTCTATTTAAGCACACAGCATATTTTTTTTACAGAAGTTTTTAGTTAGTGACATCCGTGCTTTTGGATAGAAGTTCACTAACTAAAAACTTCTGTAAAAAAAATATGCTGTGTGCTTAAATAGAGCCCTTTTAAATTTACAGAATTGCAATTTAATAAGGCTAATAGTCTTACATGCTGTGATTGAGAAATGAAAAGTAATTAAAGGTCCATTTAACATCCTAGCAAGGAGAGCTAGCTATTTTAATTATGCATTGATCATTAATAAAATTCCTGTTTAAAAATGTATAATAGCGATATTCATTAAATATTTTTTTCAAAGATTAGATTATCTGTCTCCAGAGTGTTTCCTACTTGACAAGGTTATTAACTGGAGTGTGTAGTGATTGCCTGAGAGACCGGTCTAAAGGGTTTTAAGATCAATTAAATAAGAGGAGAGGATAAAAAAAAAGGGTGTCCTAAAAAAAATGCTCTTCGCCAAGGGAAACTTCTAACTCTACAAACAACTGGAAATCATTGTGTTGTTAATAAACATTATGGATGAAAATTTAGAAGCTTCCTGTTAGACAAAGCCACTTCCCCATTGACCTTATAGTGGGTGGATACCAGCAGCTGAGATTTTATTGACAGTATGTTATATTAATATTTAAAAAAATTGTTTTAATTAAATATGAATTTTATTGATGGTCATCAACTAATTAAAAATATAAAAAAATATCTAAAAAATGTAAAATATTGAGGACATTTCAGTGGTTCTTTAAAAGCATCTAAAATAGAAGCAAAAAAACAATATTAAATTTTTAGGTCATATCTCATATTTTCCTCAATAATGCACTGAAAACTGACAAATGTCATTACCAGTCTAAAAAACCACCAGGGCCCCAGGGTTTGACTCATCTTTCTAATAGGGCAGGTTTATGGTGAATTTATATAATCTATAAATTGTCTGTTTTGTTACAGAGGGAGCCCTAAAACTGGGTATTTAGTCCTGCTCTCTGAGTGGGTTAGTGGGCCTGCAGGCCTGTGTGTTTGTGAGTAAAAGCAGCTGACATGACAGTAATCCTTCCTGTGGACAGAGCAAGGCAAGCAGGATTTACATGTGTAAGTGTGATGGATTCTGAGCATGTGCAAGGGAAGGAGAAAATGTGTCAGATGCTAAAAGAAGAGCTGAATCATCCAATAAAACTAAATTCCCCTTTCCTCCACTCATGAAAGGAGCACAATCATTCAGGCTCCAAGCCAACAGAAAATGTTAGACAGTCAACACGGAATCCCTTAGAAATAAGTAGGTTCTGCTAAAATTAAGATATCCTCTAAAGTGCTTGTATGTATATTGAATATATAGCTACTAATTTTGTAAGTTTGTTACATACTTAAAAAATGTGACATTTTCCCAAATTATAGTTGTACCTTAAAAGGTTATCTACAAAATACTTAGGTAAGGCTTGATGAGAACAAAATTATTATTAAAACTTTACTGTGTAATTAAACAGTGCTTTTAAAAAAAAATTATTATGGCTCAGGCTGTATAAGCACCAGGTTTCTTCACTCTCTCAATGAGATATTGTCTCTGGAGTGGGACCCGCCCAGGGGGATGTACCAAACTGAAAACCTATTGAGAACATTCTGTAAAACACAAATTTTAGTAGCAGGCAATAGTGCAATGTAGACACATAGGGCCTCATTCAATTGCCATTTGGCCAATTGAATAGGGCTCTATATAAGCCCATAGCATATTTTTTTTACAAAAGTTTTTAGTTAGTGATCTTCTATCCAAAAGCAAGGTCATCACTAACTAAAAACTTCTGTAAAAAAGTATGCTCTGTGCTTATATAGAGCCCTATTCAATTGGCAAAATCTCAATTGAATGAGGCCCATACAGTTTATAGTCGCCTCCCACTCCAGAGACAATACAATATTCAGAAGGTGGAGAGATAAGAAGCTCATATCACCTGAGAAATAATTAAACAATAGTAATAATACAGTTTTTGGTTCTTATCATTCCCTACATATTAATTGTTAGAGTGCACTTTCTAAGAACACTAAAATGGCCCTTTAATGAATATAACATCAGATATAGCTAGCATAAATATAATGGTCCTTTCCTGTTATAGTTACAGCAGCAGTCCACCAGTAGTGCCAGAGACCAACCCTAGATGGCAATGCTGATATTTCAGTGCCGATATCATAGCGTTAGACTTAGGTAAACTGTTAAGGTTAGGGTAACATTCTAAGGTTAGAAATTCTCTCAAATATTGGCAGCGCTGTAAAATATTGTCCGCGCCATCTAGCAGCTCCTTGCTGCAACTGCTGCCGTAACCATAACAGGATAGATCCAATATATTTATATTAATAACCTGTTTACAAAGCAATAAACCCCCTTACCCAACCTTGCCACATTTAACATAAGTCTGTAAAACTTTCTTAGTGGCCAGAACCAGCCCAGATTTTCAAGATACTTCAGTGTGAAAACAGGTAATTATAGCATAATGATTGAGTCACTGGTTATTTCATATGGATTCGGATAAGATATCCTGAATATTTGGCATGATACTCACCCTTATGGGCTGGAGAAGGACATCTTGATCAGGCTAAAGGAGAAACAGTTATCTATACATATCCTTTGCGTCCCTTAAACTTCAGATAATTAATTTTACATAAAAAAAAAATAAAAAAAAATCTTGTGATTTGTAAACATTCACTTTTGTAGATTCTGTGACGCTTTAAAATAGATTCCAAGTAAAAAGAACATTGAGAGATTAAAAGGACAAATTATAAATGTAGGGCTGAGCATCAGGGTGAGATATTTAAAGCCCAACTTTATAGAATGCTCCATTAAAAAAATTCTTGATAATGTGTAATATGTTAAGAAATTAATTAAGCGGACATTATTACAAGCTTTATTTTTAATTATTATATTCAATTTTGAAACGCTGTATACAAATAAGATGTATATTTGGTTCTACTAAATGGTTGTCACAATATAATGGTTATTGAACTAATGTAACTAAAGCGCAGTAAATCAGCATTTGTATTACTATCGTTTGTTACAAAGTACCATGTGCTAGTCAGGGCTGTGTGACGTATTCTCTTCACTGTACTGGTGGTACCATGTTCAGCTCTGGCTATACTCATTGTACTATAGTGGTGGTTGTTGCACTGTACTGTAATACTGGGTGCATTATATTTGTTTGTAACAACTTGCTATCACATATAATAGTTGTCAAACTACGAATTGTTGTCACGCTTGCGAGCCTTGCATAGCGAGGCTAGCCGTTGAAGCACAGAAGTCTTCCGAGCTTGGAGAACTTAGCCGATGAACGCCTGCGAGCCTCACATGGCAAGGTGAACAGTTGAGGCATTGAAACACGTGGGACTTAGGTGAGCCGTTGAAGCACAGAAGTCTTCCGAGCTCGGAGCACTTAGCGTAGCAGTTTTGTGGTACTTCAAGGTATACTGTGTGACCGGGTCTTTGGAGGTGTAATCCAAATATTGTTTGCAAGAGCAGATCTAAGACCTCCTTTGTGGAGCTGAAGCAATGTTTAAATAGGGCAATTTATCATGGGTGCCTCCTGTGCAGAGATGTAAACAACCAGTTTACTAACCAGTTACATATCTTGCTACATCTTTCAGGTAAACTTGAATCACCACAATACCATGTAATTGTGTTTAATGACACTACAGTTTCATGTTAATGTGTTTAGTTATCATATTTCTCCTATAAATGTTGTATCCTGTATCTTCTGGTTAAAGCATAGGTGGTAGAACTATGATATTTTGCTGGATGATGGGATTTCCACACTCCATTTCTGTCTTGTCTGATCCAAGGAAAGGCTACTGAAATACTTCTTTCTGTTCTAGTTGGCGAGGTATGAAAAGAAACCTATGCATAGATGGAGAGTTGACCCCATATTTTAGCATCCTTCGTCACATATTTGCTCTTCTTTACAATACAGCACCGCCTCAACTGCACGTCTATGACCCCCTCTCTTTATTAAAATGCAGGTAAGAGAACTGGATTCTTATGAAATTCAAGGAAATAGAACACTACCAAATTGTAAGCTTTATTTCCTCCAATTTTTAAGAGAACAAGAAATGGAAACATTGACATTTTAACACATTTGTACCTTAAAATAAAGCCTGATATATAGCCTGGATTATTCTAGATGGAAGTCCAAGAAATGTTGCCTAGTACTGAAGCTATTGCTCTCTGGGTGGTTTCTAGGCATGTAGGAGTGCTACATTGGTACTCACTGCAGTAACGATGAACCACCAAACCTCTTCTGGTATATTAAGTCTACGTATGTTGTCTTCTTTTGAAGTTTATAAGCAAATGTTGTTTGCCAGCACCGAATGTAATGTTCGTAATGTAAAAATGATCAATGTTTGAAGCTCACTTTTTTTGGAGGCTGCCCTGCAAGAGATGGTTTAACTATGTGTACTATAAACAGCTACTCTAGAATATTCTTTTTTTTATTGCTATGAGAGTGTATATTAAATTGCAGCTTTAAATGCATTACATTATTAAACTGATAATATAACTGTATGATTCATGTCTGCCAATGAAATCTACAGAGTTTGCTTTGTGCATTTCCTGTTCATTTCAATAATGTTAAAACAGATTTGACTTAAAGGGATATCTAAGTTTCCTGGATTATGAATGCATCTGATGGAGGAAAATCAGAAGTGAATGCAAAAAATGTTTGCATGAAAAAAATACCAAAATAAACATTAAAACACTTACCTTGAAGTTAGTAGAATCTATTGTAATTTATGACAGTATAAAGTTACGGTTAACACCCCATCCCTTTTTTTTCGGCCAATCCGGTTAGAGAAAGGTTTCTGATATAGCATAGCCAGGAAGCAGGGATGAGCTATATACCAGCAGTGACAACAATGCTCTCCTATTGGCTGTGGTGCAAAGCAGCATGGGATATGTAAGCAAAGGAGCTTGGGAAATGTAGTTCCTCACGGACATGTGAAGCTGTAAGGAGATTGGTTGAGCAAGCAACAGCAGGTAAATAGTGGGTTAATATAGGAAGTTGTGTAGACACTCCCTGGGGGTGTCAACATAATCATTAGAGGGATTTTTAGATTTTAATAAAAATAAAATGTTTTATGAGATGTGAAGCATACACATAGGCTGATTTTTGCCTACAGAGTGCAGACATGTATTAATCCAGCTCACTTAGATATCCCTTTAATATACTTGAAACATTACCAAGTTGATGAAAGTATGCGCTTTTATTTGCATGGAAAATGCACTCAAGGTCCCTTTAAAAGCACTTTCCAAATTATTAGATATTTTTTGGTCTCAGCCTCCAGGATAACTCTTGATATAGGCCCATATCTACAAGCTGTTTTCCTCATATGTCTGCCACCACACTGCCTTCAGCTTAAGGAAGGTATAAGATGCATACTTCTACTAGCATTAGATCTGATCTACTGACTTAACTCCGTTCAATATGACAATAGTCTCCATTCTTCCACCTAACTTGCCTACTCACACCAGACTTCTATTTTGCATAACCACTAAATTTTTACAAACTCCAAATAGCTTGGCCTCAACTTTGACTTTGCTCCAGTGGTCTAGGATGATGACTTCCTATATATGTTTGCATTTTTCTGACAAAACTTTGTTTTTTGACACATAAAAGAAAATAAAAAATAAATAAATATATATATATATATATATATATATATATATATATATATATATATATTATATATATATTTATTGATTGGGGTTGGTTCCATCTAAGCATATACAGTGCATATTAGTATAAGAGTGCACCAATATGATTTCATCAACTGGCAGCACAATTTTGCAGGCTTGTGGGATATAAAGGGAGGTTAGATGAAGAATTTAGTCATATTTAAATTACTGTGAAAGTAGTTAGTCACTCCTGGCATGAGTATCTACCTCAATCTTTTTTTCTAAGGCCTCTTCATGAAAATAAATAAACAAACCAAGTCAGAAGTGCTCATCAGAGAACAAACTAACCTTAATAGGCTAGTTCTATGGACTTGATAACCCACTCTGAGAGCAAACTCTTCTAGCTCACTTGTGCCCTTCACAGGGAGACATATCCTGTAGTATATCAGTTTGGTCCAACTCACTAGAGTGATCCAGCCCTGAAATACCAGGCAATTCTACCCTGAACAGGAGAAACAGCAAACCCAAGACGCATTTTGGCCTCTATGGGCCTCGTCAGTGAGTGTAGCTGAACTCCCTAAGGCACAGTGATCAAGGGGTCCATGTCTGGAGACTCTCATCACCCTTAGGGAGACTAAACCCTATGGGTAATTTGCATAAACAAATAAGTCAGAGGTGCTCTCAGAGTGGGTTATCATGTCCATAGAACGAACCTATTATTTGACTTCTTTGTTTTGTTCTCTTCATGAAAAAGCAAGAACAATTATCTTTTATGACAGAAGCTATAGCTTAGTAATTTGTAAAAACCCTAATTAAAAAAGAAAAATACAAAATTTAAAGTAAACTAATACCTCCCAAAACAAAGATTAAAAATAGATTAAAATAAAACAAATTAGACCGTTGTATTCTATTCCTTTATTTCAAATGATTCCCTGTGGGTTAAATATTTAGATGTTACTGATATTTAGGACTTCATGTGGAACCACTCTTTATTCAGGCAAGATTTTATACTCCCAGTTACTTCTTAATCTGCAGTCTTCCAATATATATATAAAAAAAACAAACATTTACTTTTCACACATCAATATTTTTTTCTCTAGAGTGCTTACAAATTTTCATTAACACAAATACACTGTCATAAGCTGGTTCTTAAAAGGGTGAATAATGTTGTTTATCCTCAAACATCATAAAAATCTAAATCAGGGGTAGGATTTCAAGCAGCACTAATGGTTATTTTTTTATTTTTTTTTACCAAAAGAAATATTCGTTTTTACTGCATATGAAAAAAAAAAAAAAAAATTCAACCACTACTGTAATACTTTATAGTTAAAATAAAAGAATCAGACTGAAGAATTTCATCACATTTCCCAGACCCACAAAAAGCTGGGCCACAAAGTTTAATTTGCATTACAAACTCTCACTGGAAAGCATTCTAAAAACTCCAAATTTAGTCATATTTTTTAAGTTAAAGGAGCCCCACACTGAAAGAATAATTTAGAACGGTGATGCTTTATAGTTTACCAAGGCTTAACTACCAAGCAGCTCTTGAGCATACACTAGGTACTTAACATTCACCTCAAATATGTACACCTTTTGAGCTTTACAGCACAGTCAAGCAGCAAACTTGTAAACCACCCTATATATACGTTGTTTCAAAGACAGAGTTGATTATTCAAAAACACAAAAAAAAAAGATGTTGTTGGGGATTTTTATGCTCGAACAGGAGTATTCCTGCAAGGGATGTAGCTGGAAATAATGCAACAAACACACAGCATGAAAAGAACAGTGGAAATCAGCATCTTTCAAAAGGAAAATATATTAACATCAAAGTTGAATGTTTAACATGGAAATCAAAAAGTTTCAAAAAATTATTTCCCAAAATATTTCAAATAAAAAGGTATTCTCTTCCACAAACACATTTCTATTTTTTTTCCCCTCCTTTCGTTTAAGGTATGGCTACAGTGAGGTTTAAAAGGCAAAACTAGCTTTACCAATATTTACAGTCCTTTACCTATAGGTAACCAGAGAAAAATTAATTTGCAGTTGGGCAAACAGTGTAATAATGAACGTGTAGCTTCCTTGAAAAATATTGGTTACGATCCAACACGGGTTGTGGTGGTTCTTTTATCTGAGAAGAAGCTTTTGAGAAGGAATACCTGTCCAACACTAACAACTAGAAGAATAATGGCCTCCCCTATTGACCAATAGGCCACTCTGGTGTTCAGGTCTTCAGCGCGGCTGCGGCCCTGTGCCTCCCTCAAGCGGAAATGTGTCTGGTAGTCCATTACAGATTTTAATGCTTCGTGGATCGCAACGCAAGATGATTCCATCTATACAAAACATTAAGAATTATTTTCATAACTGTACATCTAAAGTGATTTAATTCTTGACAAATCATGTATATATACTAACATTTACTTAAATATCATAAAATATAAAGTTTTACACAAATTACTACTTTTTAAATCTTTCATATATGCAACCTCTGGTCTTGGGAATAAAGCAATCTGTCTTGTTAAGAGTGAGATTGGGTATTAAATTATGTGGTGTCTGGAAATATGTGGTAAATTGGTATAGTGACAAGGAGCAAATTATCTTTTCAAGTTTGTTCTAAGTATCAATAACACATACACTATACATCGTCTGGTAAAAGAAATGCATAAGCTCCCTAGATTTGGGTTTAATTTAACTAACATGACAGCCTAAAAGACAAAAAAAAATTACTTAACCATGCAAGTTTTCTTTTGTTTCTTAAGTTTGCTGGATTATGAATACATCTCAGGAGAATTAGCAGTGTATGCAAACATCTTTTGCATGAACAAATCCCAAAATTAACATTCAAACATTTACATTGAAGTCAGCAAAATATCTTGTAATTGCCGATAGTTGCAAATTAGGGTTAACAACCACCAAACCCAGGCTAAATTAGCATCAAATTTAAAATGATTTGTTTTGGTCAATCAGGTTAGCTGAAACTTTTTAATTAACTCTGGGGTTTGTGTTTGTGCTGCAAAGCAGCCTGTGATATGTAGTGTATCACCGATATAAGCTATGTATTGCTGCTGACATATAGACAAGAAGCTGCAAGTAACAGCAGGTAAATAATAGGTTAATTTTGCTCCCCTGATGCTGCATGCTGATTGGGAGGGATCAGATGCCTGTTTAGACACCCTTGGATGTGTCAACATAATCATTTGAGGGATTTTTAGATATTAATAAAAATAAAATATTTTAGAAGATGTGCTGCATACATATAAGTTGCTTTTTTGCCTAAGGAGTGCAGAAATGTATTAATCCATGAAACTTGTATATGTCTTTAACATTTCCAGCTTACATTTCTGTTTAGAGGCAAACATAGTAAAATATTTTAAATTACAATCAGTTAAATTAAGGGTGGAACAAACATTAAACTAAACTATCGTAGTTTAGGAGACATAATTTGAACTCTAATGGGTAGCACATAACACAATAAAAAATAACAGCTGCTAGAAGCTAGATTTTAGAAGCCTAAAGTGGCCAGGTTCCTGGTAAGGTTTTACTTTCATCATTAACATTGCCAAAATGTGTACTTCTTTTTACTAAGGTAAAAAAAAGGAAAACAAAAAAACTGTTAAGGACAGATAAAACAAAAACAAAAAAATATTTATTTGGCTTTACATGTTTTTTTGTGCTCACAACGTAAACAAATGACAGGGGTAGCTTAGCTTGTCTTTCCTTAATAGTAGCCTGTATCCTTTTTACCTGAGTAAGAGCAGTGGCTCTGTTCTCATTGGGGAACAGAGGAGGATCTTCTCCAACCTGGAAGTCAAAGTAGATGGTCTTGTGCGTGAATGTGGAGAATTCGTTACTGAAGCAGAACTTGTATGTTCCGTTTCGGGAGGCATGGAAAGTGAAGCTGTCGTACTGCTTCTTCATCTCCTTATACAGGACAATGCCATCAGGATCTTCTAGTCTGCAATCCACATCATAATGCCCACCAGTGATAACCTACAGAAATTATAATAAAAAGAGTGATGTGTTACAAAGTATGTGCTATGAACTATATAGGTGGATGGAGCGCACTCATAACACTGGTTTTGAATGACACTGAAAAGTATATATTGAATTAAGAGCAATTTAACCAAATTAAAATTGAGATGGAGCAGATTTCCTTGAACGTTTTACTAGACTAAGACAGGAATAACATTTAGATAAATCCCAGGAGCCAGTGAGTTAGAGCATATAAGTGAAATTTCAAAACACCCATTTTTTTTAAAGAAAGATAAAAGATGAAATTATTGAATTTCACAATAAAGTTTTTTTTTCAAGGGGAGAAAAGCTAAAAATATGTATATGTATAAATGTGAACCAAACAATGAATGCAGAGTAAAGTTACACCATTTCATGGAAGATTATATAGAAGGCAATCCTAAAACAGCAGCATATACAGTTTTAAAAGTACATCAGGACACATAAGGGGTGGATACTTATAAAAAGTTTTGTTGGATAAGGAAATAATACTTTGAAGTATATAATTATATATTAAGCCTGTGCTGCCACACCCAAGCAAAGCTTTATGTCTGCAGAAGCCTTAAGAGAAAAGCATACATCACTGTCTTCCCTATTCAAATACACATCACAATCCTGGTCTCCACGCTGCAGATTAAATGTATAATCAGCATTAAGGTTCAAGAAGTATTAACCCATGTTCTCAGGGTAAGCAAGCATCTGAGTAGCTAGGGTAGGATAATATTCACATACTTTAGATGAATAAATGTAGTGAATATTTAATGTATTATACTCCCTTTATGTCTATATAGCGCATTTGCTTTAACAAACATAATAAGAGCATACTTAAAACTTAAGCAAATGTTTGAGATCACTGAACAGATTTGGTTAGATCAGCTGTAACCAGTCTGGCAGGTTTTAAAGGAGATCAGATGATGAGTGCAGCCAACATGCCAGCTCAGCACTAAAGTAACTAATGTGCTTATTGTGACAATTCACATGAATGACGCCCATAAAGACCATGCCACAGCACCTTTATTTAAATGCTGAAAGAATATGCAATACTGTTATATTAGCAATGCTCCAGAGATTACAGCTCAAGTCCTGGTCAGATAATACTGGCCATACATGGATTAACGAACATGTTATACATCAGAAAAAAATATATCATTAAGGATGGTTTGTACACAAGCGCTGCATAACCATACGTGACTCACCAGAAAGGAAGACTTTTTTAGTTCTAGGTGACTGAAGGTATCACTGCTTTACTCAATACTACACATGTATAGTATATATCACCTAGCTTACAATTACTACCACTCGTTAAACTTAAATATGTTTACCGTTGCATGTTAAAATTATAACTTCTCAAAATATTTCAAGAAGAGAAGAAAAAGGCAAGGGATTATCTAGGATTTTAAAATGATAAAATTGCTTAAGAATCAACTAGAGAGTACATCAAAAAGTAAAAATATTCCAGTGGTAGTCAAAGATTGCAGGCCACACATCTCTATTACCAAACCCCTGTATCCATATTAAACCTACTACTACTTCTTACTACTTTCCATATACTTGACGAACGGTAGGTAAAAAAGATCCAGGTTGGTTGGTTATTATATATATAAAAAAATATTTAAAAAAACAAACCGGGATGGTGGATTAAATAAATCACATTCATAAAGAAATGTTGATCTTTTGGGTCCTAGCAAAAGATAATTGTTTAAAATGGTTGTGCACTGTTGAAAAATATTAGAGGCCAGAGAAATATTAAGGTAACAGGATTTTCAAGTTCTAAAATGAATATCATTTAAAAAATAAGTGTCTGTATATTTCATGCTTAAAATGGACATGAAAAGAAATTGTCTTTGTTCAGACTTAAAGAGGGCATTTCTAAATGTGTCACACTGTGTTTGCTTTTTTCAAACAATGCTCCGTGAGGACAATAAACTGATTCAAATTTGTTCTGCGGGCTTGTCCTCGTAAACTAATGACAAGTAATATACATAGATAGATACTTGTCAGTCAAAGAGACTACAGTATGTTTTATACCCTTCCTATTAGTTTTTTTACTGGAACAGGTATTACTTAACATTTTTCCATGTCTATTTAACAAGTATTTGTTCTTACAAGTAAGCTGACAATACACTGTCTACAGTTTTCTTGCATTTCATTGTAATTAATCTCTAAATTGGCAGGTATGCAGCCTCACCCAGGTGAATGGATACAAACTACACAAATAAGGAAATCGGTTTCACAGCACACTTCCTGTATAAATTAATCATTAGCTAAAGAGAGGAATAAAAAGTAGAGGGAAGGGGAGATTTATTACATGACCCAAATAATACGAAATAGAAAAATACATACGGATGCATAAAATAGCTGTGGCCGTAGACAACGAAAATACCATCTATTTTTTGGTAGAAGTATTAGAATAATGGAATAAATCTCTCTGCTTAAGCATGGTTTGAGTTTCCTTCAAGAAGGGATCACTCTAGAACTTGTCTTTGAAGACTGGAGTTGGCCATGTGAGTACAAAGTAAAGAAGCAATCTATACACCATCAACTAATAAGCAAAAAATTAAATTTATAACCATGTAAGGAAATCCCAACGTCCATCTACTATTTTCACACTAAATAGGATACAGCATTGGGCTCCATTCATCCAAGACTGTGAGAATGTGAGATTTCCCAGCTCTGTTACAAGTCAATAAAATGCTTAAAACCTAGTGGATGCCATATTTTTTATCACTTACAGTACATCAGGGTTCCCATCGTCTAACTTTTTTACCCTCAAGGAAAAATGGCTCAGCACTTTACTGATTTAGAGCCCCATTCTATTAGAAGTCCTTCAATTCCTCTAACACGTAATTTTGGCTGAAGGTATTTTTTCCCTCTAAATGTTTAGCAAAATGGTCTTATATTGTTTTATAATTGAACTGCAAAAATTAACTGCATGATAGCTCAAGGTAGAGTCCCACAAAATGTATATTAAGTATTGTTGTTTAAGTAATTCTGGGTAAACATGAACCTGAGATGAAAAAATACAGTGTAAATATATATTCAAAAGATTAGTATAGTAATATCTAAACCTATATACAACAACAACACATAGATTGAATTAATGTATGTGGGTGCTCCTGTGGATTATTGGTCAATATAATCAAAACTAAAGAGAAAAGGGAAAAAAACTATATAGTGCATACCACAAGTAACCAGATCTAAAAACAAAACAACATAGCTTTTATTCTGTGTAATTTTTACAACCAAGAAATCTCTAAATAAAAAATTACACAGAATAAAGGCTATGTTTTCTTATTTTTCTCTTTTGAGAGCTGGTAATTTGGGGTACCCAATATAGGGATCCTTCCTTTTTCTCTCCCCTTTGATAATATTGTAAATATACAGTTACAATGAAAGCTCTTAGTGAAAAAGAATAATGTATAAGCTTAATGTTACCTGGAATTCAAGGGTGCACTTGGTTCCTTGGGTTATGTCCTCATAGAAACACTGCTTGGCATTATCAGGCAGTTCAAAGGTTATTTCTGAGGCACTGGTACACCCCAAGCTCAGCAGTAGTAAAGAGAGGAAGGACCAACATCCGGACCCATTCACCAGACCCTGTAGCATTCTTAGGCTTTTTCTGGTCACTCTCCCCAGCATTAATAATGAACTGTAAATGTGACAATAAAGAGAATGAAAAATGAATCATGATTCCAATGCGTCTGGATATTTACAAAACATGTGACTCAAACATACACATTCATATTTTACTTAATTACCCTTATTCTGGACACCTCCTGAATAAGGGTGGAAATCCGTATCATGTCAGTTCTGACCATTATGGGATTTTCCCTTATGATTCTACAGGTCAATTTGATTTGTTTTACATTAATAAAGTTCACAGTGTTTATGAAGTTAAAATATTTTTTATAGTATGCATTGCTTTTAGTATATACCATAAACATGTTTGCATAAAAAAAAAATATCCTAAATGCAATCTAAGATTAATGATCGGTACCTTTAAATTAATGGGCCTGTAAAGCTATCTCTGGGTTTGAGCAGACATACATAATTTGAGATTGCTATTGTTATTATATTTAATATAAAAAAACAAGTCATGTAGGAAATGCAACTTTAGAAGCATGTAAATTGTTGAAGCATGTCACTATATGTATTTTAATCTAGACATTAGCTCTTTTTTGTGAATGTATACAACATCTTTATTATTTTGCTGAAGTTAAAGAGGGCTATTTTGTATCAAACATTCAAATTACAAAAGGACATCCTGTTATAGTATTACAAAGCTTTTTATATACAAATGATCTGTAAAAATATCTATTTTTTTTACTTCTGGTAATACTTTTTCAGGTCACAATGCATCTCTGAATACACCCTGTTTGTTCTATTCTGACATACATAAAACTCGCAGACGACTGCTTTGTTTTATGTATTTGTAGCCATCCATTTTCTAACAATCAATATACAGAAGGGAAAATGTAAATATTAATTTTTGTATTCGTATAAATTCACAACGGCGATTAAAAACAAAATGTTATTTAAAAAAAATCCTGGATTAAGATAAAGGATTTAAAAAGGCTGATTGTATGGAGTCCGACAAATCTATGATTCTTCAAACAGAATTCTAAATCATAAAATTCACCCTGAACCAAGCATTAGCTACTAGCGTCCCAGTTACCCTGCAAGTTTAGAACTAGATATACCCCAAAGCCTACCACTCAGTTATGTATCTGATATAGTGAACTCTACACCCCTTTAACCCAATTAGCACATTTAGTGAGAGGAAAGTTTAAAAGTGGCCCTTTTTCTACTGTCAATGTGGGTGGTTTGGGACTCCTGATGGGAAGTGGAGAGGAGGTCTTGCCCCTTAGAAGTCAGAGTATTCCTGATATCATAGGCCACTGAGAATCTCTGTAACACTGGAAGCCCCATATCATGAGTTCAGTCTCTAAGCATCATTGAGAGACCATGTAGTCCCATGAGTATTACAGCATGCAATTTGGATGCAGGGGTTAGTTAATAGGACTATGTTTTGTCCAATTTACTACTTGAAAGCAAAAACTTGGTTCAGGGTGGATTCCCAACACTTACCCATGGTGGGCTTTATGATTTAAAATTATATTTGAAGAATCAATGATTTGTGGGACTCCCTACAGTGAGCCTTTTTAAATCCTTTATCTTAATCCAGGATTTGTTTAAATACATTTGTTTTTAATTGCTGTGGTGAATTTATATGAATAAAAATAATAATATTTAAATTTTCTCTTCTGAATTTTAATTGCAATTATTGAGAATGGAAAGCACTCATGGGAAATCAACATTTCTCGCACCTTAAAGACATCCATTTTCTAACCATTGATTATTGCACAACCAAATGGCTTGGTTTGTATGAAATGAAGAAATATAACTAAGGACGTGGTGTGAAATGAAGAAATATAACTAACGATGTGGTAGTCAATAGGAAACACTGGGTCTGAATTAGGAGTTTTTGTGCCTTTATTCTAGACCTCTGATCCTTTATTAACTTTAGTATTAATCCCACTGGAAGGGTTCAAATGTATAAAGACATGGTGCTCATTCTTAGTGCTGTATACATTGCTATGAAACAATAGGTGAGCCAAGACTGGAAAAATCAAATGGACTTTTAGGCATGTACCCCTGAGCTAAGAGATGTGCAGTACCCCAGACTATCTGATAATGTATGACTTATTACACCCTGCTACATTATCATACTATTAGTACAAGGCAGCAGCATCTATATCACATTGACATGGAAGCTTAGAGAAGAGCCACCAATACATTTTAGGAGGAATATATGTATAACAGAAGCACCATTAGACCATTATGTGCCTGGATACAGGGATTTGTCAAGGCCCGTGTGTGCAGCAATTGGGTCACATAGCTGGCACCTGCCATGTATACAACAATACACCGACAGTAAACATGGCTCCCTCCACTGGGTGTAACCCGCAGCGCCGTCATCCAAGGCCTTTAGTGTTTTACCCAGAGCTGCGGCACCTCAGACGGTTACCATGGATGCAGTACAAGGCCACAGGCTCTCAGTGCCGGTTCTACCTATGACCTCACAATACACCTGCTGCAGCCCCTGTGTGACATCACCGAGACCCTCACCCAGGCCCTGCCAGACTCCCGCAGGTCCCACTATACCCTCAGCACTCACTCACCCCGCGGTGTCCCGAATGCCTGATGACAGGAGAGGCCCTACAGCGTGGCACAAGAGGAGAGTGACTGGATGAAGGAGGAGAGCCTGACAACCGGAAACCGGTACCGCTGCTCCGGAAGTGATCAAAAGAGTGTATACGTGTTTGTCAGGGAGGGGGGAGAGGAGTGACCTGAGCTGTGTGTGATCAGGGAGGGGGGAGAGGAGTGACCTGAGGTGTGTGTGATCAGAGGGGTGGGGCTGTGTGTGATCAGAAGGGAGGGAGGGGCTGAGTGTGATCAGGGGGCGGAGCTGGGTGATCGGAGGGGATGTGTGTGATCAAGGGGCGGGGCAGTGAGCGATCAGAGGGGCGGGGCTGTTTGATCGGAGGGGAGGGAGGGGCTGTGTGTGGGAGGTTGACTGGAGAGGTGATTGTCATGACAGCTAATGATGATGTGTTACTGCAGGATCCTATAAAATAACATGTATCCTATTATTTAACATATATCTGCATACATATTATTTGTATAAATCATATAAATATATATTGGTTTATGCATCTTATGTTTTTAAATATAAATAACTATAGGCAGATATTAGTTCTATCTACGCACCAATCATATTCTTAAATATACATAGTCTAGATTAATATAATCACATATATATTGTCTAATCTATCATATTTTTAACTATAATTAGACATTTCTGTACCATTCATTTTTAAATATGTGATGCTATAAAAGCCGGGAACAGGCTCTTTATAAAATAAATCACTGGCAATATCACTGGGGTGTGGTAGATGCCAATGAGAACCTAAAACAAATCAATATAATACTACTAGCGAATTGCCCGTCAAAAAATGACGGCAATGAAATTGTAAGGTAGCTAATGCTGTTTGGTGTGTAATAATGAAATATATAATACATTAATAAATGAATATACTTTACCTATTTTAAAGCATTGGCTTAAAGAGCTGTCAATGTGTTTTGATGTTGCTGCAGCATTTGTGGTGTGGAGCTGCTGTGTAAGCGTGCTGAATGTGTGCAGTGTAATAGTGTGCGTGCGTGAGACTAAACCGTAGTAGTTGTGTACTTCCGAATTGTTGTAAAATGGCGGCTAATGTGTGGTATGCGTCTTAGCGGAATATCCGTAGGTGTTTTGTGATGTTTTGCTAGTTTTTTGTGGTGTTTTGCGTGTTTAGAGTGCTGTAGCCTCGTTTTTGTTTTGTTCGGCGTACATTTTTTCTCTCCCTTAGCAAATTTTTTAGTGTCTAAACTCTTTTATTTTTAGTTAAATTAAGGTTTAAGTTGCTTTTTTGAGGTCCTGGATGCTCCCTCTTGCTGTAGGTAAGCTTTTTATGTATGTGCTGTGTGTATTTATTGTGTTTTGAATTTTGTCATGTTCGCGAGTTGCGGACGATTTTTGCCAGGTCCTAATGTGCGGTAACGTGTCTCGTATGTTGTTTGCGTTGCGAGGTAAAGTTTGCGAGGGTCGCAGTTGATGTGTCGTGTTGTTTGCGTTGCGAGGTAAAGTTTGCGAGGGTCGCAGTTGATGTGTCGTGTTGTTTGCGTTGCGACGTAAAGTTTGCGAGGGCCTCAGTTGCTGGCAAGGAGCGCCTTTGGCACTCCATGCCAGCAACTGAGGCCCTCGCCGAGGGGCGCGGCTCGCTCTGCGAGCCCGCAAGCGTGAGCAACAACTCGTACGCTCACAACTATATATTTGATATTAACCCTCTAAATACCAACACATCTTTCAGAACAGTATGGAATGGGCCAGAACTCTTTATAAAAGGAATTCATGATAAACTCGGTGTGATGTGCTAAATATAATTGAGAACTATGTTTAAGAGCCAAAACCTATTTTATAATATGCTTTATTATTACTGTATTCTGGCCTGGAACGGGTACTTGAGATTAGTTTCTGTGGAATTTATGAAACTAAATACACAAATCCTGTCTAGGCATGCGTGTCTTGTGTATTTCTGGCTGTCTGAGAAGTCGCTCTTCTAAGGCTCTTTTTATGTAAAATTCTGGCTGCTTAAAGGGTTAATAAAGCATACTATCAAATAGGTTTTGGCTCATAAATATAGTTTTCAATTATATTTAACACATCCAACCGAGTTTAGCATGAATTCCTTTGATAAAGTGTGCTTTCCAGCCTGTTCCGGATTATATTTTGTTTTTTAAAGGGTTTATATGTTATAATAGTGAATTGTTTTAGGTTCTCAAATATTGTTCTCAATAGAATTTAACACATCCCATTTAATTTCAATAATTAGAAAATCTGTCTATCTCTAATCTAATCTATCATATTTTAAAATATAAATAACTAGATCTATGTCTATCTATCTATCTATCTATCTATCTATCTATCTATCTATCTATCTATCTATCTATCTATCTATCTATTCATCTATATATATATATATGCCTATCTCTCTATATTTATATCTATCTATCTATATCGATATCAATCTATAATTTTAATATAAATAACTAAATAAATTATTGTTTTTAACCATTTTATTTTATTTTTATTTTACTGTACATTTTACTAAATCATACTAAAGCCAAAATAATACATTTTCTCAATATGTCAATTAATATTTTAAGCAAATTGTTTCCACTCATTTCACCACATAGACAATCTTTAATATAGGGCATGAACAATCTGTATTAGAGGGTGCATGATCTTCTCAATATAATATGAAAGGGTTGAACCCCACTAAACTTTGTTTTACTGGTTATTTAAAATAAAATAATTTTCCATCAACAAACATTGAAAAATAGATTGAGTTGGGTTATAATGGTAATAATGACCTGACTCAGCAGTCTGGAAGCCCACACTATAGTATTTTGCCAAATAAAAGGCTATTTATTTAATAACTTGTGGGTCAAAGCAGTGCCAACTGTTTTTGCACAAAATTAAATAACCAATGTCTGTAAAATCAAAAACTATAAAATATCCAAATTACAGTATATCAGTATCTGTTACTTGTAATCACCATCTGGCACCTCACATGTACACAGGCTCTGGGGTTTTATCTTTAGACAAACTGGTGCAAAGGAAATTAAATCAATACCAAAAAAGTTAGTGATGCTCAAGAACTATTCCCAGTACCACCGCCCATCCACAGTCGCCAAGCTAATCCTCCAGTCCCCAAGCTAATCCTCCAAAGACAAAACATAACTATAATTACAAAAATGCATTCAAAGCTTCCTTTTATTTTGTATGGGAAAAATTAAGAAGTAATGAACATCCAATTCATTAGAGACATCTTTCCAAGTGGATGCCGATTTAGTTGAAACATTTTTTTTTTCGGTTACAAAACCAGTATCACATACCGTATATAGTTGTCAGTGTATGTAGGCTGCAATGAGCGCCAAAGGTGCTCATTGCAGCCAGCGGCACCGTCACACATGCGAGCCTTGCAAAGCGAGGCGAAGCAGAGCAATCGCGTAACTCTAACAACCCACCAAAACAAAAACAAAAATATGTACAAAAAATCATAACACACCCACACACAACACAGGGGGTGACACAGGAAGCCTGGGAGTGAGGTTGCAGGCGAATTACACCCATATTATGCGGTTTTCGTCACTTCAGCAATGCCAGGCTCGCAAAACTTACAAAATACACAACGCTGAATACAGTAACACTTACACCATCAACGCCAGGCACGCAGGACTTAGAATATACACCACAACCAACACACTAACACTCACAACAACAACAACGCTAGGTACTTTGAAAATAAAACCAACGTCAGTCAGCGCGTGCTACGCAAACATTCAGCACACATATAGAGGAGAAAGACACATGGAAGGGATAGGGGGAGATGCTGGAAAGAGACATATGTCATTACCAAGCACTTGCAGGTTAACGAACCCTGCAATGAGCGGCCCGTACAATAGGCGAGTGGAAGGTGCTCATCGCGAAGCTCACGATGAGCACTGCGAGCGGGAGAGGCTTGCAATGAGCGCAGACGAGAGGAAAGGCTCGCAATGAAAGCCAAAGGCCCCATGATGAGAGCCGAAGGTGCTCAGCGTGGGGCTCGCTATGAGCGTCGAAGGTGATCAGTGCAAAGCAGGACACTTTAAGAAAATGGGGGGAGAGGCTTGCAATGAGTGCCGAAGGTGCTCAGAGGACCAAAAGCCTCACATTGTGTGGCAAACAGCATTGCCAGCCTTACAATTTTAATCCTGTCATTTTTGATGGGCAATTTCCTAGTATTCAATATATTTGGGAGAACAGACAATGACAATCATTAAATGTTAAGCTCTCTGGGGCTCCTCCTGTTGTATTAATGTCTCATCATTGCATTTTCACCCGCTTATCTCTCTGATCCCTAGAAACCTCTCCACTTCCAGTTATTGCAACTGTTGATCCACTGTAAGAGATTGCATCTTTGGAGTTGCTTTGATGGAGGAAACCTGTTTTTTTTGGTACGGATGGGGCCATTCTTGTTTTGGAAACAGTATTGTTGGCATTGGCTGAAGGTATCTTTAATTAGTTTGAATGAAATATGCCATCGGGCACAGGATGAGGCTAACATGCAGCAGGAAGCTGAGGCTTATGGGCATTCGGAAGGAGGTTACCATAAGACTTGCTAGTGCTGGAGTGCTAGTTTTTTATTTTCATCATCATCAGTGTATGCAACAAACTTGCAAGTGTAAACCCTGTTGTGGGAGGAGACTTCACTCCACCTCTTGTTTCCTCCTTGCTTTTCTTTTAGCCGCAAGACATTGCACGATCAGCACAGTATCCCGATTGTCATCTTCTTCCTCATCATCTCCTGCTTGGATTACTGGAGTCCCTTTTGGAACTGCCATTTAAGCGTTATATTGCGTAGACAGTCATTCTCTTTGGTTGTAAGGTACAACTTTTTCTGCAATGCCGTGTGGCTGTTGCTGGGGTTGTAGATCACGAATGACTGTTCTTTGAGTACTGGATAGAGTTGCTGATTTATCTGGCCTTACTTGTGGCATGGCTAGTGGTTGAGCAACTGGCAATGACTGGAATACCATAGATTGTGGAGGAAACAGAGGATGAGGACTTATTTGTCCAAGTTTTCTTTGCTGCTCTCGTCACTTGCTTTCTCTCTTATATTCCAAACATGCTTTCTCTTTCACATGAAGTTCGTCCAATTTCTTTTGTTCTATTGTAGCGGCCTGGTAATTGAATGATTGGCTCATCTGGTTTGGAGGGAGGAGGTGGCAGATGAAAGTCAACACGCACACCTTCAAATTCTGATCCATAGTGCACTGGAGGAGATGTAGGGGGGGGGTCTATTCAAATAGGCTGGGACAACGCAGCTGGTGCTGGATAAGCAGCAGTAAGTTTTTTCCAAAAACAGGCCAGGTTCTGTTTTATTTATGGGCAAAGGGCTTGGAAGATTTGTTTAATTGTTTTTGGCTAGACAAGCTGGGTTCCCCTGCAGGACTTTTGTTAATCCAATTAGCTTTACCATCCAGTTTTCTGTTCATGTACTCAATATCTTTACACACCATAGGCTTCTCATTTCCAGTGGACCTTTTCTTCATAATATAGTGACTGACTTAGTGCAGAAACATTATTCACAAAGGGTTAATTTTCCTTGCTTAGCTGTGTAGAAATGTCCAGGGTCAAAACAACCTGGGGTTATCTTGGTTGAAGTATACAAGAAACAATTACACACAATAGATGCTTGCTCTTGCAAGGACATCTTAGTAATGTTTAAACCACAGTTGCAAGAGTTTATACATTCATGCTAACTCTACACTACACATCTTTGTATAAAAGAGCTTCTGAAATACTCAATAATTCAGAGATTCTTTAAAAGGCATTTGTGTGAACTTGTCTTATTGTAAATCTCTCCTTGTTCCTCAATGCATAGATTTCCATCTTGACTGCTTAGCTTGTAGTTTTTGCTTTATTTCATCTGGACACTTGAGAGTGATTTGCTACATTTGAACTGTAGCTATGAACAGCCAGATTCTTTATTAATTATGTCCTGGTAATTTTTTTGGGTCATTGTAATCTGGCCAGGGCATCTGGGGACTTTCAGTTGAGCCATTTTGATAAGTATTATTGTAAAGTTCAAAACCGTCACTCTTTGGTCATGTGTTTCCTGAGCCACTAAGATCAGAAACTTTTTGCATCCTACTAGATGGCTGGTTTAGTAGTGTGACCAAGCCATCATATATTGCTCCTTGTGCAACTTCAAGGAATATAACTGAACCTGTTCTGATCATGAGTTCCACAGCCCTTCCACAGACAGATGGACCAAACTATGTCCCTTTGCACTAAGCAGCTGGTCTCCTGCCGCTAAATGACCATCCACTTTGGCAGCCCCCTCCCCTTTATATCAGAATTTATGTAGATTCCAAGTTTTTCTTGTTGAGCACCCTTTGCAGACACTATGCCCACACCCAGTCCATGCTGCTTATTTAGTGTCACAGTGACTATTTCAAAGGCTCTTTCATTGTAAATGTTCCTTTAGGACATCTACAGATGTAACTTCACCAGAAGCGGATTTGGTCTAACCATCAGCTTATGATCTAAAGTCATCATTTGAGAATTTTCTAAACAGTCTGTAGTGGACATTACTTTTATATTGTATTACTTTTATATTGTATCTTTACCATGAAATATCCTTTCAGTCCCTTGAGCCGAAACTGCCAATGGAGGCCGAGACCAATGTGCTATAGTCAAAAAATTATAATTTTTAATATAATTAGTTATATTATCTATCAGTCATATGAAAATGTAAATAACTATAAAGAGATAGATTATGTATAATATTTTGTAAATATAAATACCAATATATAGATATGCTATCATATATTTAAAAAATGAGTAACTATTTCTACATATATCTTTTTTCTCTCATATTGTTTAAGTATAAATAACTAATTAGACAATTATCTATTATCTATTAGATCTTTAAATACTTTGACAGAGTGATACAAGGTGTTTCTGTGAGCCACATAATTTACAAAGCTCCCTTTCCCCAGGAGATCTGAAAGACTTAACTTCCCTGAGAAGTTAATTAGAAGCATCTGAATTCAGCTGATGAAGACTGCTTCTAAAATTTGGGTGTGGCTGTTTAGACAGCAGCTGACAGTCTGAGAAACTGTATTTTTTCTTGTCCAGCACCCTTTGCAGACACTTGTCCTCATTCAATTGCAAGGCCGCAACTCACGGTATACAGGCCGTATGTCTGCGGGCCTGCTGCAGGATTAAACTCTGCTACAAATACGTAGCGATTCAATTGAATAAACCTTTCAATCGTATGTAGCATTTCAGAGTGTGAACATGATCAATTATGCAAGGCCATAACTACCCATTTAGAAACAGCCAATAGAAAATGAGACCGCCATCATTAGGTCAGTAAAACATGTAGGTGACATGTCAATCAATTAGCGTTTAGGGGTCCGATATGCGATCAGATCCGCAATCCTGCAATGTACAAAATAATAAAAATGAATGAACTAAATGTTCTAGTCCATGCGGGTGGCTTGATATGTATTAACGCATTGATTCACGAAACTGATATAACACCGAAATGACACATGGCAAAAAAAAATTTGATTGTAGATTTGCGAGCTTGAGACTGTTGTGCAATTAATTCTAATGTCTGTCATCGCTTATCCCATCATTTACAGTGCAGTATTGATTTTTTATTTGCATTTACAGTGCTACGGACATATCTTTAACCCCTTTGTGGGTCCCATGTGGTACCCGTAGGATTTTCTTCTGCATTTGCTGTTTACAGGTGGGAAAACATTTGTGGGCTTGTAGCAATTGAATAACAATTTACGATTTTAGCGATTGTAACTCTTGTGGACTTGAAAGATCAAAGGCTTAGATGGGCTGTAAGTTCAACCACAATGATTTCAAGCTCATAACCCATAGACCGTTTGTGGCTTGCAAAAAAACATCAATTGAATAGCAAATTAGCTAGCAGGCTCCATTACAGGACCAGTAACTTACAATTGCTCAATTGGATGAGGCCCACTATGCCCAAGCCCACTCTATGCTGCTACTTTAGGGTCACAGTGATAATTTCATGGACTTTTCTCAAACGTACTTTCATTGTAAATTTTCCTTTAGAACATCTACAGATGGAAACAACTTCAGCAGAAGTGGATTTGGTAGTGGACAATACCTTCATATTGCACTTTTGCCATACAATAACCTTTCAGTCCCTTAATTCGGAGCTGCCAAAAACAGCTGAGAGCAACGTGAAATGAGAAAGTGATGTTAAGTATTAAAAGTAATTGCACAATCTGCAATATAAAATACTTATATTTCTGTTTGATTTCTGTGTTATATCGATCCCGGCAATCATATAATGGAACTCGCATGGACTTGAATATCATATTTATTAATATTGCATTATTTCTGGAATGCAGGTCCAATCGTAACCTGTAATTGAAACCCGTAAGGCTTTGAAATCTAACCTCCACTTTTCAGTGACGTAATGATGACGATCTTATTTGCCATTGGCTCAGTCTAAATCCGTAAGACCGGGTTTGACGAATTGATCGTGTTCACGGCCGCACATCCAACCGGAGCATGAATGGTTTACAGGCTTGCGTCTACAGCCCGTAACTTGCGGCATGGTGGAATTTAATAGATCTGCAACCCAGACAAATTTTAAGCCTGCTACGAATTCAAATTTTATGTGGCTGTTTGTTTTAGGCTTTGTTTGGGGTTTACAACTTGTGAGGGGCTGTAAAAGAACTGTGTCTACAGTTTTCTTGAAGCTGAAGATAGACAAATGAGGAATGTGTACATAGTTGGTCTGAGAAAGACCCACACCCAGCAATGTGTGCAGTTTATTGGAGCTGGAAAAAGAGAGACACAGAGAGTAGTGTCAAGATCAAAACTTCCAGTGAACAGTTTGGCTCGATTTCCTATAATACTGACTTATTGGTTCTTCCTGCAGTCCAAGGGACATTAAGCAGTTTTTTTCCAACACCACAATTCAAAGGTGTCAATTCTATGGTACTTAGCCTTCTTTGTGGTCCAGCTCTCAAATCTGTCTGTTACATTGTGGGCAAGTTCTATAAATGGGAGATTTTAACTACTCTGAAATAAACTGGATGAGTGAGACCAGCAGTTCAGCTAAGGGAAGCAGGTTCTTGAGTACACTCAGGGATCATTACCTGGCCCAGGTTATACAAGAGCCTACTAGAAATTAGGCTATCTGGGATTTAGTCATCACAAATTATATTGATATAGTACTAAATGTTGAAATAAGGCAACCTTTGGAAAACAGTGATCACAACACAGTCTCATTTAAGATTGAATTAAAAAAACAAAACTGTAAGGGGCCAACAACATTTTTCAAAAGGGCAGATATTAACGGTCTAAGTGCATCAATACAAAATATAGACTGGGACAGAGAACTGACAGGTAAAAATACTGAACATAAATGGACAACGGTCAAATCCTTACTAAATATACATACTTATCACCATATACCATACCATTTGGAAATAAAAGTAGAAGTAGTAAATCACAACCCATGTGGCTTAACAATGATTTAAAGATCAAGATACGGAGTAAAAAACAGGGATTTCAATTATATAAACAAGACGGGAGACAGACTGCTTTATGTGGGTAATGAAAAATTAGTTGCAAAAAGAGAGTAAGACTAACGCTAAAATATTTTTCAAATATATTATATATATGGAAAGAAAGCCAGGAAGACATTACAATATGACACAGGCTGTCTGATAATTAGTGACCAGGAAAAGGCACATGAGCTAAATAGGTTCTTTTCTTCGGTATACACAAGAGAGGTACCAGTGGTTGGGACACCTCAACATAATGGGGCTACACTACCTTTGCCGAATAATTGGTTAAAAAGCCCCAGGTCCTGATGGAATACATCCAAGGGTACTGAGGGAACTGGGTATAGACAAGTGAGCCTCACTTCTGTATTGGGAAAGCTTTTAGAAGGGGTAATAAGGGATAATATACAAGAATATGTCTATTTGAACAGGATTATAAGTAGGAGTCAACATGGATTTATGATGGATAGATCATGTCAAACAAATCTAATTAGTGTCTATGAGGAGGTTAGTTGGAACTTGGATCAAGGCAACTCAGTGGATGTAGGCTTTTTGGATTTTTTAAAGGCTTTTAATGCAGTGCCACATGGAAGACTATTGTGCAAACTAAGGGACACATGAATTGCAGTAAATATCTGCTCATGGATCGAGAACTGGCTAAAAGACAGTAAGCAAAAGTTGTTTTAAATGGAACGTACTCAGATTGAACTGATGTGGTAAGTGGGGTTCCTCAGGGTTCAGTACTAGGTCTTCTCCTTTTTAGCATATTTATTAAATTTAAAAGTTGGCCTGGAAAGTATTGTCTCCATTTTTGCTCATGACACAAAGTTCTGCAAGGTAATTAACTCAGAAAAGGATGTACTTTTCCTTCAAAGGGATTTACATAAATTAGAGGAATGGGCAACTAAATGGCAGAAAAGATTTAATATAAATAAATGTAAAGTTTTGAATTTAGGAAGGAAAAATACCCATGCAAATCTAGGGGTATCAGATATTGAAATGGGTATTTTTCCTTTAGTTCCTCCTGGCTTTCAACCTGCGTATCTGATGTTGTTTATATTTCTCCCAGCAATATATGGCGACAATATACAACCTTGTTGCACTCCTTCCCAGATCTAGGACCATTTTGTTGTTCCATGTTCGGTTCTGGCTTCTTTGTCCACATGCAGATTCCTCGGAAAGGCAGATGAAGTGTTCTGGTACCCCCATCTCTTAATAATTGGAGCACTCTTTGACACTGCCTTTTATTGGAATTGAGATGTATACTGACCTTTTCCAGTCCACTGGCTGGCCACTGATTAGTTTTCCAAATTTGTTGACATAAGGCAAGTAACACTTTCACAGCATCATCTTCTAGGATTTTGAACAGTTCAGCTGGGATTCCATCTACTCCTGCAGCCTTGTTATTAGCAAGGCTTCCTATGGCCCATCTCAATTCATATAGCTCCAGCTCCTCGGACAAACTATTGAGGTTATCAATGCTGTTTCGATCCTTCCTGTATATACCTTCTATGTATTCCTGCCACCTCTTCTTTATCTCATCTACTTCTGTTAAGTCCCTACCATTTTTTTTTCATGCCCACTTTGAAGAGACCTTTTGACATTCCCATTCTGTTATCTTCTATCTCTTTACATCGCTCATTATAGAATGTCTCATTGTCTCTACTCACTATCCTCTGGAATTCTGTATTCAGTTGGACTAATCTTTTCCTAGCTCCTCTACCTTTTGCTTCCCTTATTTCCTGGGCTTTCAAAAGCTTGTCAGGCAGCCAGTTTGCCTTCTCAGTTTTCTTTCTTTTGGGGGTTTACTTGCTGTTTTCAAACTTCTATCCAAATTCTTCTATCCATGTCTAGTCTAGTTTAATCTATTCCTTTCCTCTATCGCATATTTACAGAGGATATTATTTATTTTGTATCTACTTGGTTTGATGATTTTTTCTATTTTCCTCAGTTTAATTCAGGAATTTGCAATAAAAAGCTCATGATCTGAGCCACAGTCAGCCCCAAGGTCTAGTTTTTCTGACTGATTTCTATATTGTCCATCTGGTGAAGTCCATGTGTAGAGTCGTCTCTGAGGCTGTTGGAAGAGGGTGTTTATTATGTCCAGATTTCTATATTGTCCACCTGGTGATGTCCATGTGTAGAGTCGTCTCTGAGGCTGTTGGAAGAGGGTGTTTAGTATGCTCAGATTTCTATATTGTCCACCTGGTGATGTCCATGTGTAGAGTCATCTCTGAGGCTGTTGGAAGAGGGTGTTTAGTATGTCCAAAGAATTATCTTGACAGAATTGGGCTAATCTCTGATATTCTTAATTTTACTTGTTATTCTAGGTATCTTTTGGATCAACGCCTTAGCTTACTAGCTTGTATGATAACTGTGATGTCTCAGCACGCATGACACTTGTCCTGCAGACTGGCTACCGGCATAGCTTTCCATCAGTCCTGTTGTGTGTCCTGTTATCTGCATTTGAAGTGACAACTATCTTGAGTTCTGGCTATCTGTACAACTGTGCTCCTGGCTGTCATGATAAATGTCCTACTCTCTGGTCATGCAATGATCTGATTCTTAACCACTGTGTGACCTGTAACAGTGGTGACCTCAATTCTAGAGTGGCATACTTTCCCTATTTAACAAAAACAATTAGCCTAATCATATATTTCTCTGTTTTCACCAATTTTTTTTATTTTTAAAGCTACAGCACCAAACTGGTTTCGGAATTGCTATCTTGTAGTCAGAGTAGGTTGGCCAGGGATTGGATGAATCCCATATCAATCAGCCAGTCACTGGTCCTGGTTATACAGGTCACTTGAAAATTCCACTTTTAACTTCAGTCCAAGCATGTACACTAATAAACGTAAAGACAATTACATGGGAGTAATATTTTTTACTGTATATACTTAGCAGTGTCCATCTTTTACAGAAATGAAACTCCCCATTTTTGGGAAAAGATGCATCATGCAGATCAGGAAATTCTGGAAAGAAAACTAATTTGCAAACTAATATTATTCGTTTTGAGTTTAACATTCATTTTTTATAACATCAAAACAGATTTCTACACGAATATCACTTGGAAAAGTAAAAGAGACATTTTGACAGAAAAGTTACTGCTCTGAGCAATCTGAGCATTATTAAAATTTTGTTAATGTTACACAAAATATTGTGAGTGGTCCAGAGGGAGAATGTGTGATAATACTATGCAATGTTACTGTACCTCTCATGAACGTTCATGACAAATTTCTAAGATGGGTATTTCCAGGAGGGAGTTCACTTTATAAAATGACAGACATAGAATGGGCTAATGTAACAGATAAACCCAGACTAAGTCTCCACCTGGAAAAAAATTTGACATTGATCCAGAATGGTATGGTAGCATGCACACCCAACAGCTCGTGGGCAGATATTACTAATGGAATATACAAATTGTTTTGTTTGTGTCACTTAGTTGTGCCCAATTTTCTGTGACTTCATGGACTGCAACACACCATGCTGATCCACGTGGTATTCATGGCAGAGATACTGGAGTGGGTTGCCAGCTCCTTCTCCAGGGGCCACATCATACAACTCCTGATATTCCTAGGTGCTCTCCCATCCAAGTACTGACCAGGCCCAGTCCTGCATGGCTTCAGGGTGGTGTGACCTCTTGTTCCTTGACTGGAATTTAACCCAGGTCGCAGCAGTGAAAAGCACTGTATCCTAACCACTGGTCCACCAAGAGATCCTAAAATTAAGAATAGATAAATGGATCATTATGAAAAATTTCCACTAGGGGGAGCACAAACCCTTTAGTATTTCTAATGGTAAATTAGAAGGTTTAAAATAATCTGCTATTCCAGTTAAAACAATCCATGGTGGTGCTACTGCAGGTATAAGGCACAAGTGCTCAATATGCAGAAGGAGCCTGCAGCCTCGGGTAAAGGAGCACTTTTAATTTATTAACAATCAGGGATAGGGAAGCGATCAGACCACCAACATATATTTTTTGACCGTGGTTTGCTAATGCCTGTCGGCACCTACCGTGTATGGAGAAGTTATGATGGGGGGCCCCCAAATTATTCTGCACCGGGGCCCTACTTTCCCTAGTTCGGCTGTTGAAAGCAATATTCATAAGTTGTCTTCATTATAATCCCAGGGTTCCATTTCTTTGGGCTCTTTATGGAGCTTTATAGAGGCAAAGGGGAAGCAACTGCAAACATTCCCTGCTGGAGTTTTTAGGTCTTATATTATCATGGGTACAAAAGGAATACAGAATATCCCTTACAGCAATAGAGCACACCCAAGGCCTATTTACAAAATAGAGATAGATTAATTATTTAAAACTTAACATTTAATAATGTATTTAAAAATATGTAAAGTTAAAATCTTGATAAAGGTACGTGACGTAAGATTGATAGGAAAGTTGAATAGACTCAATGTGCTTGCTTGGGCACTTGGATAAATAATCCCAGGAAATCACAATGCAGTTAGTGATCCTATTGTAAAATGATCCGATAATAAAGTGCTATGTGCTTATAGAAAATTGTGAATAAATAATTGATAGTATATAAACAGTAAAGTGAATAGTGCTTAGTGCAAGAAAATGACTGTGTGACATCACACAATGGTAAATATAATAAATATTAAATATCCAATATATATGGCCTACATAGAACCCTAAAATTATTATCGGATCATTTTACAATAGGATCACTAACTGCATTGTGATTTCCTGGGATTATTTATCCAAGTGCCCAAGCAAGCACATTGAGTCTATTCAACTTTCCTATCAATCTTACGTCACGTACCTTTATCAAGATTTTAACTTTACATATTTTTAAATACATTATTAAATGTTAAGTTTTAAATAATTAATCTATCTCTATTTTGTAAATAGGCCTTGGGTGTGCTCTATTGCTGTAAGGGATATTCTGTATTCTTTTTGTACATATTATAATGTACTGTTATCCCAGTAGCACCCCATTAAACCAAGTCCTTGTCATTTACACCTGAGCCACCTATCTTTTGTTACATCTTATATTATCATGCCCTTCCCCAATATAAAGGACTACTGTAGTTCAGGAAAAGCTGCACGTTTGTGAAGTATAATATGTTAGAGCATAAAGCAACTGTGTAAGCCATGAGCATAAAAGCATTTTTAGAGAAAATCTAAATTTTGTAGACTTTTTAAAGGTTCTTTTTACTATAGAAGATTCTGTTTTATATTGTTTCAACACTTTCTGACAGCAGGAAACTGAGGGGCATACTTATCACTTTAGGGCAGGGAGAGGGGAGGGGAATTTGTTATGAATTTGATATTTTTACTTGTAGAGGTGTCATTTAGAAATTAGGCCACATCTTCAAAGGTAGCACAGTCCAAACACACCACCCAGATAGATCTGATCTCACACCCCTTAATCATTAGTGTAGTATACCACCCAGAAGATTTGTCCTACAATGAATTTGGATCTCTTTAAAGGCACCATCCAGATGGCTGAGTACGCTAGGCATGGTAGAAAATGAATTGCATCTTCCTGTGGCACTATGAACACCATACTAAGTTATGGCAAACACTACAGAGCTGTCGTGATCATTTCTTCCAGATTCATGCTACTGTTTGTATACGTACAGTGCCTTGCAAAAGTATTCACCCCCCTTGACTTTTTACCTATTTTGTTACATTACAGCCTTAAGTTCAATGTTTTGTTAATTGGTATTTTATGTGATGGATCAGAACACATTAGTCTAAATTGGTGAAGTGAAATGTGAAAAATATATACATCAAACTATTTTTTAGAAATAGAAAACAGAAAATTGGCATGTGTGTATGTATTCTCCCCCTTTGGTATGAAGCCCATAAAAAGCTCTGGTGCAACCAATTACCTTCCAAAATCAGATAATTAGTGAAATGATGTACACCTGTGTGCAATCTAAGTGTCACATGATCTGTCATTACATATACACACCTTTTTTGAAAGGCCTCTGAGGCTGCAACACCTAAGCAAGAGGCACCACTAACCAAACACTGCCATAAAGACCTGGGAATTCTCCAAGCAAGTAAGGGACAATGTTGTTGAGAAGTACAAGTCAGGGTTAGGTTATAAAAAAATATCCAAATCGTTAATGATCCCTAGCAGCACCATCAAATTTATCATAACCAAATGGAAAGAACATGGCACAACAGCAAACCTGCCAAGAGACGTCCACCAAAATTCATGGACTGGGCAAGGACGGCATTAATCAGAGAGGCAGCACAGAGACCTAAGGTAACCCTGGATGAGCTGCAGAGTTGCACAGCAGAGACTGGAGTATCTGCACATAGGATGACAATAAGCTGTATGCTCCATAGAGTTGGGCTTTATGGCAGAGTGGCCAAAATAAATCCATTACTTCCAGCAAAAAACAAAATGGCACGTTTTGAGTTTTCGAAAAGGCATGTGTGAGACTCCGAAAATGTATGGAGGAAGGTGGTGGCAGCATTATGCTGTGGGGATGTTTTTCAGCAGCTGGGACTGGGAAACTGGGCAGAGTTGAGGGAAAGATGGATGATGCTAAATACTGGGATATTCTTGAGCAAAACCTGTACCACTCTGTGCGTGATTTGAGGCTAGGACGGAGGTTCACCTTCCAGCAGGACAATGGCCCCAAACACACTGCTAAAGCAACACTTGAGTGGTTTAAGGAGAAACATGTAAATGTGTTAGAATGGCCTTGTCAAAGCCCAGACCTCAATCCAATAGAAAATCTGTGGTCAGACTTAATGATTGCTGTACACAAGCACAAACCATCCAACTTGAAGGAGCTAGAGCAGTTTTGCAAGGAGGAATTGGCAAAAATCCCAGTGGTAAAATGGGGCAAGCTCATAGAGACTTATCCAAAGCGACTTGGAGATGTGAATGCCACCAAAGGTAGCATCATCCATCTTTCCCTCAACGCTGACCACTTTCCTAGTCCCGGCTGCTGAAAAACATCCCCACAGCATAATGCTGCCACCACCTAACTCCATACATTTTGGGAGTCTCCCACATGCCTTTTCGCAAACTCAAAACATGCCATTTTGTTTTTTGCTGAAAGTAATGCTTTTCTTCTGGCCACTCTGCCATAAAGCCCAACTCTATGGAGCGTACGGCTTATTGTCATCCTATGTACAGATACTCCAGTCTCTGCTGTGCAACTCTGCAGCTCCTCCAGGGTTACCTTAGGTCTCTGTGCTGCCTCTCTGAGTAATGCCCTCCTTGCCCGGTCCATGAGTTTTCGGGACGACCGTCTCTTGGCAGGTTTGCTGTTGTGCCATGTTCTTTTCATTTGGTTATGATAGATTTGATGGTGCTCCTGGGGATCATCAACGATTTGGATATTTTTTTTATAACCTAACCCTGACTTGTACTTCTCAACAACATTGTCCCTTACTTGCTTGGAGAGTTCCTTGGTCTTCATGGCAGTGTTTGGTTAGTGGTGCCTCTTGCTTAGGTGTTGCAGCCTCTGGGGCCTTTCAAAAAAGGTGTGTATATGTAATGACAGATCATGTGACACTTAGATTGCACACAGGTGTACATCATTTCACTAATTATCTGATTTTGGAAGGTAATTGGCTTCATACCAAAGGGGGTGAATACATACGCACATGCCAATTTTCTGTTTTCTATTTCTAAAAAATAGTTGTATGTATATATTTTTCACATTTCACTTCACCAACTTAGACTATTGTGTTCGATTTATCACATAAAATTCTGATTAACAAAACATTGAACTTAAGGCTGTAATGGAACAAAATAGGTAAAAAGTCAAGGGGGGTGAATACTTTTGCAAGGCACTGTACTTTGGTGTATCGCTTTATGTTATATTACCTAGAAGCTGAAAAGGAATTTTACTTAACAACAGTTCCTTTTTCCTTGAAGTCTTCTAAGCAGCACATGGAATTTCCTCCCCTAAATTAAACAGAAGGCAACAAACTTCATATATTATACATAAATAAAATGAATGTCTAAAAAAAATCTCTCTCACCTTCTGTTTATTGATCTGTGACTTCTTCTATTTGGGACACCATGAAAGAAAAAGGAAAAAACTTCAATCACAGTTATTGGTTTTTGCCATTCAGAAAAAAAATGAAAAAAAGCGAAAAATTACATAAAGTATAAAAAATACAAAAAATAATGATTAACTGTGTAATATGGTCCAATATTGCCATCTTGGGATTCGGGTCACATTTACAAAATGCCTTTGGGTTCATCCTTTATAAATGTAATGACAGTATTGAACACAGTTTGCCATTATGTAAATCTCTTAATTTAAAAAAAAATAGGAAAATAAACGTTTTGTGCTTTATTTACCTAGATGTCATGCATGTTCAACCTGCTCTTGTCTGTAAATGTTCTCTGTACAAAAAAATGGCTTGGTCAATAATTGCTTTGTTTGAAGTTTGTTCAGTTCACTTTGCATGTAAATAGCTTTGGTTTTTGACGTAATTTCTGCTTTGACCCTCTATGACATTTCTCTTTGTCCAAGAAAACAGTATTCCACATTAATAGTCAGCAGATCCATGCAGTAACCTAAACTACACAGTAAAGTCGCCAAATTTAATATATACCACACTATTAATACATTTAAGTTTAATTTAATAGGGTAAAAAAAAAAAGATTGAATTAGCTTTTTTATACCTAATCAGCCATAGTAATCAATCATTGCTTTTAGTATTACCCCTTTCAAGTTACATAGCTAGCACATGCTCATTGTAATTTTAGCAACTGCATAACAAAATAAACACAGCCACTTAATTTTTAACTTTTGTTTGCAATTATTATTTACTGTGTGGTTCCATTTTTTTCTGAGCTGCTTCTGTCTGCTACTTCTCAGGAGAATGCATCCTTTTAATCTAATGACCCTTTCTTTAGTCCTCTTGAAATATTAGATTCCACAGATACTTTTTTCTTTAACGTGTTCTCCCCGCCTCAGGAAGAAAGCAAATTTCAGAATCTACTGCAGCATAATTGTATATAAAATTTCCAATATATGAGTACAGTGATACATTAATCGGTAGTAGACTGACTACATGCTGAAATATAGGGATTACCAATGGAAATACAGCCTCCAAAAACTGTTAAAGCGGCTTTTATCTCGTATTTATTGGAGTATTTTTAATTTGTATAATTAGTATATTTATATATATATATATATATATATATATATATATATATATATATATATATATATTAGGAATTTTCCTGTCAAAAATGACAGGAGTTAAATTTGAAGCCTGGAAATGCTGTTTGCCACCCATTGTGAGTCTCTTACCCTTCTTACCTTTTTTTTGTGTGTGTTTTTAAGATTTATTGCTTTTCTATGTAATAATCCATATGTATGAAAAAGGACAACAAATAATTGTTTTAGTACTTAATATGTTTATTGTTCTAACATGCAACTTGTATAGTTATATCTGTTACCAACTCAGAAACCATGTTTTTTTTTGCTTTATAATAATTCTTATTGTAACGTGTACATCAATATTATGAAACTGTTGACATTTTGTTTTAAACCATATCTATATCATAAAACATTACATGTTTTTTAGACACATGTAAAAGTTTGTATTGAATTCAGAGTAAGGCAAACAGAAAAAACCCAAGTGAAATTTATCCAAATGTCGGAAAAAAAAAATATTTTCTGATAATGGCGATCGGATGACTCCCTGGATCAACAGTCGGTGTGTAATTATACATTACAATTTCAAAAATTCCTAACTACATACATAAAACATAATAAGTAAATATAATTCAAGAACCTTATAACTAAATACAATCCAAGTGATTATTCACCTCAATATTATAAGACCTTGTAAACTTTGAAACCATATCTATTTGTAAAGCATTACATGTTATTTAACAAATTTCAAACTGTTTATATTGAATCCAGAGGAAGGCTAACAGAAAAAAAAACTATTGAAATGTAACTAATTGTTTCAATTGGGAAAAAAATGAATTCCTTCCTGACCCTAGATACCGGTGCTCGGACCACTCCCTAGATCAATATCCTGTCTGTAATTATACATGAAGAGGTCAAAATTGCTAAATACATAAACTACACCTCATAACTGAAACTGAGAACAGCAGGAAATTCAAAATGCAAGTACATGCCTGCAAAGTGTTAAGTAAATACAATGAGAGTACAAACTATATAAACAAATAAGTATATTTAATTTGTTGAGTGCTTTGTCAAGTTTTGTGAAGGCTTTACTTTTATTTTATTTTTTTCCTATATTGAAGTTATTAGTGATTCCTCTAAAAATAGCCCAACAGACGAATGATGTCTTTGGGATTTAACCACTGTGTACTGGTCATGGTTTTTGTTTTCTTTAAATAGTGGTCCTCTTAAAAAGTTAGTCCTCGAGATGTAACCACTTTATTTTTGTTAGCCTTGTAGTTATTAAAAATGCCACATAGAGTACGTCCTTGAGATAAAACCACTGTTTTTTGCAGTTCTTGACAATGCCACATAGAGTTGTCTATGTGAAATAGTGGTCCTCTACAAAGAGCCCAAGTGACATAAAAGTTCCTCCTCGAGATGAAACCACTATTCTGTCTTTATTTTTGCACTTCTTGAGAATGGCACATAGAGTTGGCTATGTAAAATAGTGGTCCTCTACAAAGAGCCCAAGTGACATAAAAGTTGTCCTCGAGATATAACCACTGTTATTGTTTTTTTCTTTCTGTATTGTACATATATTTTTTGTTGGTTAGTCTTGTATTTCTTGAAAATGCCACATACAGTTGTGTATGTGAGCTAGTGGTTTCTCTAAAAAGAGCCCAACAGATGTTAAATTTAGTCTTTGGGATGTAACTACTATTTATTTTGTTAATTTTGTGGGTTTAGAATTTACAACACCTCATAGTAGACAATATTTTTAGTAAATACCATCATCTAATAATTCACCCTGACCAATTTCTTTTAATGTAAACTTTAATTTCTCCTTGTTTTTTGCATTTTGAAAATGCCACATAGAGTTGTCTGTGGGCAAATACAGGTTCTTCTAAAAAGAGGCCAACAGAGTTAAATGTTTGTCCTTGGGATTTATTAATTGTCATTGCAAATGCCATGATAATGGGAAATTGTCTCCTTTGAAATACAAAAGGCAAGCTAGTCTCACTTGGAGACTGGTTCACCTTTATGGATCCCATTCAGAATTTCTGCATGTATGAAATGGTCTCTTAAATCCTGAACAATTAATCTTGTCCCATTACAAAGTCCTTTTTTGGGGTTCATATTTCTAACATGACAATTGCTCCTTTTTTGAGCTGCAAAATATGTGGTGGCATTCCAGAGGGAGTTAATGAATTTATAAATTCAGTGGCGAAATTAGATTCACTCTGTTTGTCATCAGCTAGCACGGAATCAGCACTGTGATAATTATTTTTGTGTGCCATCAATTAATTTAAAAAATGTTGTTATTGAGATCCAAAGCATCTTTACTTCTGGATGTTAATATTACCTTCTCTGCAAGCTCTGATGAATGTTCTGGGGTTATTCCATTTGGGAATATTGCTGATATGATTGAATCTTTGCAAATCATTTCTGCTGGTATTTCGACAATATCCTCAGGTAAATTGGCCATTACGTTGTTTTATCCTTCGCCAATTTTAATTAGCCAATCATTGAATTAATTTCATTTTAATATCGGACACTAATGTTTCCAAAATTGGAATGGGAAGCTTAAATCCACTATGTACTGTTATGCCACCTTCTAGCAACAGTGCAGCAATTCCAGTTGTTGCAAAGGGAAGTGCTATTTCACCTTTACCTCTAATTGTACCAATCAACAAATTATAGAGATACATTTTTCCAGATCCACCAGGTCCATCTAGATAAAAATAACAATCTTTGAGCAAGTCATCATCTAGTGCTTGTTGTATTGCATTGAAAGCATTCAATTGCAAATCATTTAAAGTGGCAATCTTTTCTTCTATTTTTTGTTTCTCGTCATCAGCGTCATAGTTGTCCAAGTTTATATCATCTATAATTCCTGGATCTGGGAGATTAAAAGTTGCACAACTTAATCCATGACATAGAAACACGTGTTGAATTTCCATTAATGCTTTTAATTCAGCTATGGAGTCGTTGTACCTTTTTAAAAAATCTTCATGCATATGTATTTTAAATGTTTCCCACAAAGCCAATGCATTTGGAACATTGCAAACTATGCAGATGTATGCAAACTGTTCCCTCATCTGGTGTGGCATTTTAGATATAGCTGCTTCTTCTAGACATCTCTCCCATTTCCCCTCTTCCATCAGCAAGGAAGTTTCTATGTCGTGCAGCTAATTGAAAGGCGTCATAAACGGTGTCATTGACAATTCTCAAGTCTTCAAAACATTGTGCACCAGGAACATTTAAAAGTAGTAACCGTAAGCAGAAACATTCAATGTCTCGGAGAATTACTGTATACATTCTGGTAATAATTTTATAACCACCCTTTTGACTACGTTTCCATAAGCCATTTACGAAAACATAATGATATGGAATTTCATTGTATAAGTATTCCCTTGCCTCAATATGGTTTGAATTTAGGATAAACCAAGCAGTAAGTGTAGTCTGTCGATGTTCATTTAGTAAACTAATTGTCTTTGTGGCAAATGTACAGCTAATCGATATACTGGAGGTGAGCGATCATGCATTTCAAATTTCAGAAGCCGCCATGTTTCTTCTGACACACTGCCAGTTCATCATGCAGTAACTAATTTTCTTGTTCATTTGGGACACTTTTTATCACAACAGTTGCGGCATCATATGCTTTATAAATATATTTGTACACATATTTGATTGATTTAATAGAAGTGCAAGCTTCCATATTGATGTCTGGATTATACTTCATTAAGAGATGTGGATGATGTGGCACCACATACATGTTATCTAAAATGTTTCCACAAATTATTGCCTTTGGACATTTTCTTTGTCTATACAATGGATGGCCATCACAATTTGCAAAAGTTTGATCTCTTATTTCTTTGGGGAAATCTTTTGTGCATTTCTTATTTTCCATACACGGTGATTGTGGATTTATTGATCTCTAATTTCTTTGGGGAAATCTTTTGTGCATTTCTTATTTTCCATACACGGTGATTGTGGATTTAGCTCTCCGCATGGGCCATGAATCATACGATATGTTACAAGATTTTGGTTTGTAGCCACTTCAGCAACATAATCCATGAGGCCACAATACTGATCAACACAGAGTTTATGTTGTGGGTATTTGATGAAATTTTAATTATTAGCTTCTACTTGTAGGTATGAATCAATGATCCATTGTTGGGTCAGTTTTCCAGCTCTAGGCCACTTTAAATTCAAGTATGGAAATTTTATTTCTGACACGTTGTTTAGTGTTTGGATAACTTGGAAGTATTCATTTTGGTTGCCAACCTGCCTCCCCATTGGGTTACAAAATTGGATACGTCATTGGATCTAATTTGGTACTGAAGATACTGAGGTTAATAAAAGGTTGCTCTTTATTCCTTGGATATATTCCAATTTCCCTTTGAAAAGGTGGCTCCCCCTCACAATTTTAAAAGGCCATTGCAACCTCATTAGCTATTGGTATGTTATAACGTCTTTTATCAGAAGATTGACCTCTTTTAAGAACCATATTGACTCTTGGTATTGGCACCTGATTATGTTGTGCACGAATATGTACGTTGTTGTTCAACTTCTAAGCTTGACCGTATGGATTTTTTTTCACAATCTTATCAAGCTCATGAAAAACAGTGGGTACGCATTTTGTATTTTCAGCAAGCTGCATACGTTGTTCCACAGCTTCGTTTGCATATTTTTATGTTTCCTATCTCTCTTACGTGGAATTTTAGGATAATCAGTGTGTCTTCTCTTGGAAATGCAGTCACGCTCTTGTTCTCTTTTTTTAGTGTCCTCCGATTGTTTCTGTCCCCATCTTTTGGTTTGTTCCTTGTGTAGATTAATAAGAAATAAGCCTTTACCTCATCTTTGTATGTATTTTCTAAATTAATCAATTAATAAATTATTAAGTAATAATACTTTACCTATTATCTTTCAATGTATTTCTTCAAATTCATCAAGAGTTAATAATCTCTTAATACAACTTGTCTGATAACGTCCTATCGGAAGACATCGACATGAGTGCCTTGTCTATAAATAATGGAAACTTTGCACTCTATGAATACTGGAAACTTTCCAGAATTTTCTCCATTTCTCCTCAGATGATGAACTGTGTGACTGGACGTTATCAGACAACATATTGTATAAAGAGATTGTTAACTCTTAATGAATTTGAAGAAATAAATTGAAATATAATAGGTAAAGTATTATTATTTAATAATTGATTCATTGATTAATTTAGAAAATACATACAAAGATGAGGTAAAGGCTTATTTCTTATATATTATATAATGTTGTTGTGAGGTGTTGATATTTCATGTCAGAAATTCTAAAATAAGAGGTCAAGAAAAAATAGTGAATCATTACTTTATTAAAAACACAAACTATAGACTGATAATCCTATTTGATTCTTTGCAGATTTTGGCAATTTCACTGGGACAAAGATCGCTGCAGTGACGGTTCCTGGACAGACACTTCACTTACAAGCAGGTACAGTATATTTTATTTGCAGACAACATAAATTAATAACTGCCGATATTATTAATTTTAACAGCAGCAATGAAAAAATTGTGCCCTTCAAGCGCCTCCTGCGCCCCTTCCCTGTATCACTTGTTGCACCCTCCCCTGTGTTTCTTTCACACACCCTCCTCTCACTCCTCTGTGTCTCTTTCCCACCCTCTCACTCCCCTGTGTCTCTTCCTGCCCCACCTCTCCCTCCCCTGGGTATCTTCCCCTCTACCCTGTGTCTCTGCCCCGCCTCTCCCTATCCTGTGTCTCTTCCTAACCCCTCTCCCACCCTTGTGTCTCTTTGCCCCTCTCTCACACTCCCCTGTATCTCTTTGCCACTCCCTCCCCTGTATCTCTTACCACTCCTCCCCAGCCCCTTTCCCTCCTCTGTGTTTCTTCCACCTCCTCTCCCCCGTGTCTCTTCCCCCTCCCACCTGTGTCTCTTCCCCCTTCTCTCCACCCCTCTCCCTCCCCTGTGTCTTCCTCCCCGGCAGGTGGTCCTCTACAATGCACTCTCTATATTACATTGCACTCTCTATATTACATTGCACTCTGTATATTATACGCCCCTCCCTCTCTATCACACACACTTCACTCTTCCTGTATCAGACACATGTACTACACTCTCACAGATACAAACTACACTCACACAGACACACACTGCACTCTCCCACACACTGTCTATAACGCACTCTCTCTAACACGCACTCTGCACTATACCTCTCTATCACACACTACTCTCTCTCTCTATCACAGCTTGCACTCTCTGTGCTCCTCCAAGTCACTCACTCAGCTCACTTTGCCACACTGCCGCCACAGACCTGCCACATTCATGTCATGCCGCAGGCGCTCCTAGCGAGGGCTGCAGGACTTTAAAACAGCATAGACATGAGCACACAAGGCGATGATTGTGAGGCACGCAGTATACTAATTTACCAGCTGAAATTGCTTCAAGCGCATAGCTCGAAAGAAGTCAAAAACAACCACAATAGCTAAATAAACAAAAAAAGCAGACAAAGAACAGTGGGAGAGCTAGGACGCCTGGGACTGAGGTTGCAAGTGAATTTGACCCATTTATGGCGTTTTTCTTCGATCCAAAATTGGCTAAGCGAGGAAAAAAATGGCTGCAGAAAAACGTAAAAATTATCAAACTGGTTCAAAACAAGGCGGAACAAGGCCAAACACGCAGCCGCTCATCGCAAGGCACGTAACATCTGTGTCACTTAGAGCACCCCCCCCTGTGTTTCTTTCACCCCCTCCTCTAAATCCTCTGTGTCTTTTCCCCCTCTCCCTCCTCTGTGTCTCTTGCCACCCCCTCCTGTGTCTCCCCCTCTACCTCCCCTGGGTAACTTTCCTTCCCTACCCTGTGTCTTGCCCCCCGTCTACCCCCCTGTGACTCTTCCCATCTCCCTCCTATGTGCCCCCCCCCCCTTTCCCTACCCTGTGGCTCTTCCCCCACTCTACCTCCCATGTGTCTCTTCATTATCATAATCTGCAGACTACAAATAAAGATTTACATTTTACATTAAAGAATGACTGACAAGATGGAAACCAGGAAGGAAGCCAAACAACGCATGGGCAGGGAGCGAAAACAAAGATGGAGAGCCAAACAGTCTGAGGACACCAAGAAAAGAGTACAAGTACATTGTCTAAATGAAAGACCAAGAGATGGTAAGTTCATTAGTTGTTGTCAAAAGGGAAAAGAAAAACTTCATGAAAAATAACAATTCCCAGCATTTACAAAATATAATGACTGACCCAACTTTCCCAAATTACAGAAAATTTAACCAAAATATATGATCTTATAATAGTGCCATTTATTTTGCATCTATGGCTGCAACAATAAAAGAAAATGTTGCCGGATATGGCCCTTATTGCTTTAAAGTACAAGGGCAAATGTACTTCACATTTACACCCTGAGGAAGGACAGCAAAGAAAATTTGCTCATCTATATGTCCTAGACGTCCAAACGAAGCTGTGGAACAACGTATGCAGCTTGCTGAAAAATGCTTAGCCACTGTTTTTCATGAGCTTGATAAGATTGTGAAAAAAAATCCATACTGTCAAGCTTAGAAAAAACTATCAGAAGTTGAACAACAATGTACGTTTTCATGCACAACAAAATCAGGTGCCAATACCAAGAGTCAATATGGTTCTTAGAAGAGACCCACATACTGATAAAAGACGTTATAACTTACCAACAGCTAATGAGGTTGCAATGGTCTTTCAAAATGATGAGGGGGAGCCACCTTTTCAAATGGATATTAGAATATATATCCAAGAAGTAAAGACCAACCTTTCAATAACATCGGTATCTTAAGTACTATTTAGGTCCAATGACGTATCCAATTTTGTATCCCAATGAGGAGGTGGGTTGGCAACCAAAATTAATACTTCCAAGTCATCCAAACACTAAGCAACGTGTCAGAAATAATATTTCCATGCTTGAATTTAAACTGGCTCAAACTGATATTCGGGAGGAATTTAATCCCATCTTAAGTGCTGGAAAACTGACACAACAATGGATCATTGATTCATACTGTGGTGTATCACCAAATTAATATATATATATATTACACAAGGTTCGTCTACATTAAAAGGTATTTATTAAAAGGCAACAACACAATACTATAAATGTATCACAAACACACAGCCCAGACCCACGGAGCAACCACCCTTTTTAAATCTATCTATCTATATAGTAATCCCCTTCCCCACACGCTTGATCTCACCCACGGTTAGGCCTTCACATCTAGTAATGGCTCACTGCTGCAAGTTCAACATCACATCCTGTCCAAGGAAGAAAAGGAAGCAACAGAACGATTTCCTGCCTGGCCTTATGTTATATACCCTTAGTTGAGATGATGTGATTTACATCACATCCTGTCCATGCATCACTTCCTTTAGCAATTGTGGGAGGGAAGTAAAGATTCTTAGCCCTCCTACCTAGACCTGTTTAAGGAGGTCCTGAAAGGAAGATAAATTACCATGCAAGGAAGACAAGTTACCACATTCCCTCACTTTTTCTTCTTCTATGTTGCTCAGTTTTCTAGTTATCCCTCTAGTACAGGAGAACCTAGTGGGAGCAAAAACCTGATATACAGGAGAAATTCAACCCACCGTCCCTCCGGAATAGTTCCCTCAGCGACATAAGTTCTCCTGTACTTTCCTATGGCTGTCAATCCACATATTACACAAAAACAGAACTTATAGAATTTAGGTGAGAGTGTGTGATAAATGTTTATGTATGTGCAATGTAAAACTTTATTGAAGAATGTATGAGAGAGAGAAAGAAGAGGAAAAAGACAAAAAAAAACATTTAAATTTCATTATTATATATCCTCCTTGCAAGTTTCTTCCTCATTTGTTTCATTGCCACACAAAAGTATATTATTATAATTGTCGTTAATACTTGAATGAACATGAGTACCAGCGACAGTGTTCGTAGGACTGGATGTGTCTCTGCATTGGTAAGAATTCCCCACCAGGGATGCTCAACGTTTTTTGTAGTAATTTCTATTTCCTTTTTCTGTTGTTCCAGCAGTAAGCTGATGGGGTGTAGTTGTTGTTTGGTACGTTTTACTAACTCATGAAGTTCCAAGGTAAGCTTTGGAATTGGGGGAAAAAGCTTCATTGTCAAATTTGTCGAATCTGCATTTGCAGTAAAATTGATCATTTCAGTGGTAAGGTTTCTTGATGGAAATAGTGTATGAGTTCCTACATGTATAGTAGTGGTTACCATGATACAAGACCCTTCTTCCACCAAACAAATTTCATCAACTGTCATATATTCAGAGTGGCCGATAAAGCATGCAATGTCCCCTATGCGGATCACCTCTTGCACCAGGTTTTCTTTTATCAACTGCACCCAGCCATCCTCCTCAGCTCCTTTCTCCCAAACACAACTGCAAAGCCATCGGTGTTGAGATTTCCTGCAACAGCTTTCATCCATCTCCAATCCTGTAATAGTGGCCAGTCTTTTTGATGGGAAGTGTTGCTTGTAGATTCCATCACTTAACGTGCCAATGCTATGTATAAAGTTCAGTTGCTCTGCCTGCCCCTCCCAACGGGGAATTGCCAGGATTAGTCCTATTGTCCCAGATTGTAGTCCATGTGGCATCCATTGATCTGGGCCTTCAATATAGCTGTATTTAAGATTGTCCTCAGTGATGTCCACTCCTTTTCTTTTCAATGACGTGATAATCCTTGTTGCATTGATTTGTCTTGCCCACTTGTTTTCCTGGATGTCTTTAATAGTTTCCTTTAAATCTGCCAACAGCTTTCCTCCAATCATAGAACAGAAAATGGCAGTTCCCACTATTTCATTCTTAATGCTGTTAGCAATGGAAGCAATATTTTCCTCAACTAGATGCAGGTTGTTGGCAATGGTGTGTATGTCATCAACATTGTCTGTCAGTCTACTCACTATAAGGGAGTCAGCTACTCCACCTGTTTTCATAGCATGTCCCATCAGTAAGGGAGTTTATCCTGCTGTTCAGTCCAATGATGTCTGCTGAATTCCATACTCCCAATCCAGTTCCGACTCCTCCTAAAAGGGCTGCAAGTGTGTCCCGTTTTTCTCGACTCCCTGCTCCGGTCCACTCAATGATGGTCTCTTGTATACTTTGCTTAAACCACTGCCGCTGTGATTCCGGGCACTTTGGAGGAATAGAAAAATCATTAAAATTTAGAATTATTGGGTAGTAAGTCCACCCAACCCCTTGCACAACTGTTTCATGTGTTGGTACCACCACCAATCCGCCTATTGGCCATGGTACCTTCTTCTGATCTTTACAACGTTGCAGCTCCTTTACAGAGACAAATACTTCATCTATTGTTAGAACACACCCCTTTCCAGTATCAAAATTGCAGAATTCCTCTAGGTCAGGCTGGGCAGCTATAACTGCAGCGTCCCATTCTCCACCTTCTTCTAATGTTAAGTTACTCACTACTACTGTAGTATTTGTAAACCTCCCTTGTACCTTTGTTGTTATTTTAGTCCTTCCTTTAAAGTTTCCTGTATTCATTATCTGTCCATATCTTATAACCCATTCCCAGTTATGTCCCTCTATACTTTTTATTGGAGCTCTAAGAGCTAATCCCCTGGTACTATTATGTGGCAAAATAAAGTTTACTTGTAACCCTCCACCCTCTTTTACTTCCAATTCCCTGGGCCAAATAAATCTATCTGCTTGAACGTAATGTAACTCCAATCTTTTCAAACTCTCTCCCTTATTTGCGGTATCTTCTGGCCTTATTGCCTGTCTCCCCATTCCTACTGTGATACAGCTTATACTTATCCATCCTGTAACAAGGATCCACCACAATCTTCTGTTGACACGCATCTTCATTCTTATACAGCCTTGCTCTGTAGCAACACTAGATTCCATCATTAGAAACATATACATATCTGTAGCCCAAACAGGTATGTCTTGGATTAGCTTCTGCAGCCATTCTGGTTGTCCGTCTAGTTTCAGTTTGTTTTTTTCCAGATTTTTTATCGGAGAGACAATATATGCCATTGGGAGCACAACCCCTTTCGTCAACTCTGTACTTACCTGATTCACCTTTTCTGTCTTCCACAAACAAAAATTGGCAAGATCTACAATGAAATTTCCTTTTTTTAAAGCTTCTATTCCCAATATTTCCTCTGGCCAACCCACTATTGCTTCTACTTGTATTGTTTTTTCTCCAACTGCTACATCAATTGGACCTGCTCTAACCTTCTGTGGATTCCCAGTAACTCCCATAATACTTACTGAAGAATCCCCATTTTTGACCCTGTTGGTCATTGTAACTGCTGCTCCTGTATCTACCAACATATTTTTCCCTACCCCTGCGATGACTGTATAAATGGTAGGCCGACCAGCCTCATCCATGGTTAAATTAGCTGAGTGAATGAGATGCTGAGACGCAGGGGTTGGGATTTGTCATTGTGACTCACTTCTACTCTGTCCCTCTTTTATAACACTATATTGCATCTTTGCCTCACTTTCCTTCAATTTCCTCTCTGACTCAGCTACCTTGTTTTTAAGTATGTGATTTTCCTCTTCTATCCTATCCTTCTGTCTCCTGAGTTCCCAATAGCCCATGTTACCGTTTCTCTCTCCCTCCTGATTAGCCCTCCAGTTGCTGCCATCCCTATTCCTATAGTCCCTAGGTGGATCTCTCCATCTTTTGTCAAGGTTCTGTTTTGGTCTCCAGTTTTGATCATCCTTCTTGTTCTGGGGTACATCCCACGTCTGGTTTCTCCATTTACCATCTATATCTCTACCAGACTCGACCTTAAATGTTCTTACAGCTGAAACAGAGCAGGCCTGTTCTGTGAAAGGATGCTTGATCCACCACTTATCAGCTCTAGTTAGTACCATTTCCAAGTCTGTTGGTGTTGGATCAAAAAGCCTGACAAATTCTTGACACTCCCGGGGAAGGGCTTCCATTACTTTTGCTATATGTTCTGGTGAGCCCAGCACTAGAGGCTGTTGAGGTTGTCGTAGAGTATACCAAAACAATATCCTTTGAGCTACCTCTCTAGGACCATCTGTTGGCCTCATGGTAATATTTGCTATTTCTTTCTCTATGCTAAGTAGATAGAAATTAGTTGCAGCAATTCTTCCTGCCTGATCAGACACACTGTTATTAAATCCCAATAGTCTACTAGCCAAAGGACCCATAGCGTATTCTAACAGTTCTGTCCATTCCTCTAAGTTAAGACCTCCTTTTTTAGCTCTATCTGCTCCCCTCATAAACCAATGTGTAAACGTATTAAAGTTGTTAGTTGGCATACTTCCCCATCATTTCTGGAAATTGTCTTTATCTGCCATAGACATCGGTCGAGTCTGCATAGAAAATCCTGTAGGTGTTTGCCTTGCATTAAATAATTCTGAAACAATAACTGGTGCTTGTGGTATGGTATCTACTTGTGGAACAGAATAACATAAGAACTCTTTTCTATCTTGGTTCATTTTCGGCACTGGTTCTTTATTTTGTGCCACGAACATATCCAGATCTGGATATATTTTGGCAATGTCTCTGACTCCTTTTATCCCTTCTAACTTTGTTTTATTTTTATAGTCCATTATTATGTTTTGAAGTTCTGTTATTTTTACTCCATAAGCATCCCTCTGCTCTTCTATTTCCCTTAACTCCCTTTCTATTTCCCCAACAATTGTAGTTGTTCTCAAAGCTGCAATTTTTAAACAATCCCTTTTGTCCATTGCTTCCTCCATTTTATTTGTTGTTTCCAAATTATGCTGCCATAATTCTACAACTAAGTCTATTAGGCCTCCTATTGTGGCTACAACAGCTTGTGTGACCAAATTTTTTCTTTTCTTTGTTCTATACTTTTTGTTATTTACAATTTGTGTTAGAACATCCATTAATCTCTCCTCTTTTTCACTGTCTGGGTTTGCTGGCTCTGGAAGCTCATATGGACCATCATGTTTTTGAATATGTTTCCTAAAGTACTCACGCACTTCTGTGGGAAAGTATTTGGCCCCTTGAAAAGACATTCCTACTCTTTTACTCACCCAAGTAAGAATCCAAATCAATTTGCGACTAAAGTAGCACGCTTCTGAGTAGCCAACAATAGTTGATGACTATTCAGTAGGTCAGGAGTAATATGTAGAAAAATAGACTAGTACCCACAATGCAAATTATACTTATCTTAGTATGGTGAAGGTAATACTTGCTAATTAACTTCAACACCAGTAGTGCCTATTAAAATATACACAACAAACTCAGGTATTTGAAACACACAACAAAACTAATATATTCAAAATTGTGGCCTGATGCCCAAGCTTGTATATTAAAATAGAGGCCCGAACTAGGATACAAAGGAATCAAATCATCATTCAAATACAAAAAGAAGCCGCATGGAAGCCTACTATAGTGTATTCAAATGCAGAGCTAGGCCTGTACTCTGATAGTCAAAGCACAACAAAACTCAACTCAGATATTTGAAACCCACAAAAACAACCTGTATGATATCTTGTTTTATGTAGCAAAATAAGCTAGTACGATATAAAGGATTAAAAATAATAATTGAGGCCTATGCTGGTAGTCTACTACAATAAAATAAAAATGAAGGCCTGAAAAACTACTAGGCCTGAACTATGGTAGTCAAAACACAACAAACTCAGGTATTTGAAACACACAACAAAACTAATATATTCAAAATTGAGGCCTGATGCCCAAGCTTGTATATTACAATGGAGGCCCGAACTAGGATACAAAGAAATCAAATCAGCATTCAAATACAAAAAGAAGCCGCATGGAAGCCTACTATAGTGTATTCAAATGCAGGGCTAGGCCTGTACTCTGCTAGTCAAAGCACAACAAAACTCAACTCAGATATTTGAAACCCACAAAAACAACCTGTATGATATCTTTGTTTTATGTAGCAAAATAAGCTAGTACGATATAAAGGATTAAAAATAATAATTGAGGCCTATGCTGGTAGTCTATTACAATAAAATAAAAATGAAGGCCTGAAAAACTACTAGGCCTGAACTATGGTATTCAAAACACAACAAACTCAGGTATTTGAAACACACAACAAAACTAATATATTCAAAATTGTGGCCTGATGCCCAAGCTTTTATATTAAAATGGAGGCCCGAACTAGGATCCACACACAATCAGCACTTGATTTCCCATGCAGAGGATAATTAGACAAAGTACTTTTTTTTTTTTTTTCTCCCCCCCAAAAAAAAAAAAATCTGACTATCTATTAATGTGATATTACCTCATAAATAACCTTTGTAGAAGTCTAAAATTCGTGGTCGCCAAATGTGGTGTATCACCAAATTAATATATATATATATATTACACAAGGTTCGTCTACATTAAAAGGTATTTATTAAAAGGCAACAACACAATACTATAAATGTATCACAAACACACAGCCCAGACCCACGGAGCAACAACCCTTTTTAAATCTATCTATCTATATAGTAATCCCCTTCCCCACACGCTTGATCTCACCCACGGTTAGGCCTTCACATCTAGTAATGGCTCACTGCTGCAAGTTCAACATCACATCCTGTCCAAGGAAGAAAAGGAAGCAACAGAACGATTTCCTGCCTGGCCTTATGTTATATACCCTTAGTTGAGATGATGTGATTTACATCACATCCTGTCCATGCATCACTTCCTTTAGCAATTGTGGGAGGGAAGTAAAGATTCTTAGCCCTCCTACCTAGACCTGTTTAAGGAGGTCCTGAAAGGAAGATAAATTACCATGCAAGGAAGACAAGTTATCACACATACCTGCAAGTAGAAGCCAATAATTTAAATGTTATCAAATACCAACAACATAAACTCCGTGTTGAACAGTATTGTGGCCTCATTGATTATGTTGCTGAAGCGGCTAAAAACCAAAATATAGCAGCTGCCTGAGCCATCATTTTACCATCTTCCTTCCAAGGATCTCCCCGCAATATGCGAGAAAGATACAGTGATGCTATCTATGGCTATTGTAACTAAATTTGGTAAACCAGATTTATTTATTACATTTACATGTAATAATCAATGGCTGGCAATTGTTGATCATTTCAAACATGGTCAAAATGCTTCTGACAGACCAGACTTAGTGGCTCGAGTCTTCAAAATAAAATGATCAGCCTTAATACATGGCATAACCATCACTAACTTATTTGGTAAGTGTTTGACTTATGTTTATACCACTGAATTCCAGAAAAGAGGCCTTCCACATGCACATATTCTGATAATACTTGATGAAAATCATAAATTAAATACTGCAGACAAAGTGGATTCAGTAATTACTGCTGAACTACCACATCCTCAGAAACCACACTATATGAAATTTTAACACATCGTATGATTTATGGCCCATGCGGAGAGCTAAATCCACAATTACTGTGAATGGAAATGCACAAAAGATTTCCCCAAAGAATTTAGAGATCAAACTTTTGCAAATTGTGATGGCTATCCATTGTATAGATGAAGAAAAGGTCCAAAGGCAATAATTTGCGGAAAAATGTAGATAACACGTATGTGGTGTCATATAATCTACATCTCTTAATGAAGTATAATGCACACATAAAGGTGGAAGCTTGCACTTCTATTAAATCAATTAAATATGTGTACAAATATATTTATAAAGGATATGATGCCGCAACTGTTGTGATAAAAAGTGTCCCAAATTAACAACAAAATGAGTTACTGCATGATGAACTGGCATCTCATGTAGATGCTCGCTATGTCAGTGCGCCTGAAGCAATGTGGCAGCTTTTGAAATTTGAAATGCATGATCGCTCACATGCAGTATATCGATTAGCTGTACATTTGCCACATAGACAATTAGTTTACTAAATGAACATCGACAAACCACACTTACTGCTTGGTTTTTACTAAATTCAAATAATATTGAGGCAATGGAATACTTATACAATGAAATTCCATATAATTGTTTTCGTAAATGGCTTATGGAAATGTAGACAAAAGGGTGGTAATAAAATAATTACCAGAATGTATACAGTAAGTCCCCGAGACATTGAACGTTTCTGCTTACGTTTACTACTTTTAAATGTTCCTGGTGCACAACGTTTTGAAGACTTAAGAACAGTCAATGACACCATTTATGACACCTTTCAATTAGCTGCACGATATGGAAACTTACTGATGACACAGAATGGGAGAGATTTCTAGAAGAAGCAGCTCTTTCTAAAATGCTACACCAGTTGAGGGAACAGTTTGCATACATCTGCATATGTTCCAAATGCATTGGCTTTGTGGGAAACATTTAAAATATATATGTATGAAGCTTTTTTAAAAGGTACAATGACTCCATAGCTGAATTAAAAGCATCAATGGAAATTCAGCAAGTGGTTCTATGCCATAGATTAAGTTTTAATTTCTCAGATCCAGGAATTATAGATGATATAAACTTGGACAACTATGACGCTAATGTCGAGAAACAAAAAACAAAAGAAAAAATTGCCATTTTAAATTATTTGCAATTGAATGCTTTCAATGCATTACAACAAGCACTAGATGAGAACTTGCTCAAAGAGTGTTATTTTATATCTAGATGGACCTGGTGGATCTGGAAAAACTTATCTCTATAATTTGCTGATGAGTTCAATTAGAGGTAATGGTGAAATAGCACTTCCCTTTGCAACAACGACTGGAATTGCTGAACTGTTGTTAGAAGGTGGAGGAACAGTACATAGTGGATTTAAGCTTCCAGTTGCAAATTTGGAAACATCAGTGTCTGATATTAGAAGATATCATCTCAAGCCGGTAAGTTTAAAAATTCAAAATGAATTATCATAGATGAGGCCACTATGATGTTGTGCCATGCTCAGCAATGTATTGATCGTTTGTTACGTGAAGTCACGAGTAATGATTTGCCTTTTGGTGGCAAAGTCATGTTATTAGTAGATTTCAGACAAACATTACCTGTGGTTGTAAGTGGAAATCGCACAGACATTGTGGAAACATGTATAAAGTCAAGTCCACTATGGAAAGAATTTACACACCTTAGATTAGAAAAAAATATGAGATCTGAAGGCCAAAATTAATTCAATGAATGGCTAATTAAAATTGGCGAAGAATAAACAGATGTAATAACCAATTTACCTGAGGTTACTGTCGAAATACCAGCAGAAATGATTTGCAAAGATTTAATCATATCAGCAATATTCCCAAATGGAATAACCCCAGAACATTTATCAGAGCTTGCACAGAAGGTAATATTGACATCCAAAAATAAAGATGCTTTGGATCTCAATAACGACATTTTGAATTTAATTGATGGCACACAAAAAAATGATCACAGTGCTGATTCTTTTCTAGCTGATGACAAACAGAGTGAATCTAATTTCACCACTGAATTTATAAATCCATTAACTCCCTTTAAAAGTTCACCACATGTTTTGCAGCTCAAAAAAGGAGCAATTGTCATGTTACTGAGAAATATAAACCCCAAAAAAGGACATTGTAATGGGACAAGATTAATTGTTCAGGGTTTAAGAGACCAGTCATGAGTAATGATTTGCCTTTTGGTGGCAAAGTCATTTTATTAGGAGATGTCAGACAAACGTTACCTGTGGTTGTACGTGGAAATCGCAAAGACATTGTGGAAACGTATAAAGTCGAAGTCACTATGGAAAAAATTTACACACCTTAGATTAGAAAAAAATATGAGATCTGAAGGCCAAAATTAATTCAATGATTGGCTAATTAAAATTGGCGAAGGATAAAACAACGTAATAACCAATTTACCTGAGGATACTGTCGAAATACCAGCAGAAATGAATTGCAAAGATTCAATCATATCAGCAATATTCCCAAATGGAATAACCCCAGAACATTCATCAGAGCTTGCAGAGAAGGTAATATTAACATCCAGAAGTAAAGATGCTTTGGATCTCAATAACAATATTTTTTAAATTAATTGATGGCACCCAAAAATAATTATCACAGTGCTGATTCCGTGCTAGCTGATGACAGAGTGAATCTAATTTCACCACTGAATTTATAAATTCATTAACTCTCTCTGGAATGCCACCACATATTTTGCAGCTCAAAAAAGGAGCAATTGTCATGTTAGAAATATGAACCCCAAAAAAGGACTTTGTAATAAAACAAGATTAATTGTACAGGATTTAAGAGACCATTTCATACATGCAGAAATTCAGAATGGGATCCATAAAGGTGAACCAGTTTTCATTCCAAGAATAGATTTGGCTCCAAGTGAGACTAGCTTGCCTTTTGTATTTCAAAGGAGACAATTTCCCATTATCATGGCATTTGCAATGACAATTAATAAAACCCAAGGACAAACATTTAACTCTGTTGGCCTCGTTTTAGAAGAACCTGCATTTGCCCATGGACAACTCTATGTGGCATTTTCAAGATGCAAAAAACAAGAAGAAATTAAAGTTTACATAGAATTATTAGATGATGAGTATTTACTAAAAATATTGTCTACTATAAGGTGTTGTAAATTCTAAACCGACAAAATTATAGACCAGTGAGTTTCACTTCGGTAGTGGGAAAGCTTTTAGAAGGGTTAATAAGGCATAATATACATGAATATGTCTATTCAACAGGATAAGTAGGAGCCAACATGGATTTATGAAGTATAGGTCATGTCAAACAAACCTAATTAGTTTCTATGAGGAGGTTAGTAGGAACTTGGATCAAGGCAACTTAGTGGATGTAGTCTATTTGGATTTTGCAAAGGCTTTTGATACAGTGCCACATGGGAGACTATTGAGCAAACTAAGGGATACAGGAATTGCCATAAATATTTGCTTTTGGATTGAGAGCTGGCTAAAAAACAGGAAGCAAAGAGTTGTGGTAAATGGAACATACTCAGATTGGACTAATGTGGTAAGTGGGGTTCCTCAGGGTTCAGTATTAGGTCCCCTCCTTTTTAACATATTTATTAATGAGTTGGAAGTGGGATTGAAGTGTGGTGTCTCCATTTTTGCTGATGACACAAAGTTGTGTAAGGTAATTAAATCAGAAAATGATGTACTTTCCCTCCAAAGGGATTTGCATAAATTAGAGGTATGGGCATTTAAGTGGCAGATGAGATTTAATACAAGTAAATGTAAAGTTATGCATCTGGGAAGGAAAAATAGCCATGCAATTTATCTTAATGGAGCAAATATAGGGGTATCAGATATTGAAAGGGATTTGGGAGTACTTGTGGACAACCGCCTAGGTAACAGTGCTCAATGCCAAGCAGCAAAGGCAACTAAAATATTAGCATGTATTCTGCCACTGTACAAATCCCTAGTACGCCCTCATTTGGAATATGGATTACAATTTTGGGCACCACTACATAAAAAGGCCATTTTAGAGCTGGAAAAAGTATAGAGAAGGGCAACAAAGCTAATAAAGGGAATGGAGGGGCTACATTATGAAGAAAGACTAACCAAATTAAACTTATTTACTCTAGAAAAAAGCTGTCTTAGAGTGGATATGATTACCTTATATAAATATATCCAGGGTCAATACAAGGCTTTGTCCAGGGAACTTTTGTGCCAAGAGGTTTTTAACTGACAAGGGGACATCCTTTGAGATTAGAAGTAAAAGATTTTGCCTTAAAGAAAAAAAATGGTTCTTCACAGTAAGGGTTGTTAATCTGTGGAATTCTCTACCAAAAGAGGTGGTGACAGCGGATTTGATAAATAACTTTAAAAAGAGATTGGATATATTAAGGGCTATCCTGGATAAATAGAGAGGGAGTATTGATCCAGGTATGAATCCGATCACTAGAATCCGGGGCACAGGAAATAATTGTATATATATTTTTTTCCCTGTTGAGACAATTGGCAAAGTTTCACTGTTTTTTTTTTTCCTCTTTGCTTTTCTCTGGATCAATTAACAATAAATCTGCGTATTGCAGATTAGAGGAGATCTAAAAAGGTTGAACTTGAGGGACTCAAGTCTTTTTTCAATCTAAATTACTATGTAACTATGTAAAATTAAAACAACAAAACGTCTGTCAAAAAGCTTCACAAAAAAAATAAATAGTGGTGACATCCCAAAGACTAAGTTTAATATCTGCTGGGCTCTTTTTAGAGAAACCACCATTTCACATACACAACTGGATGTGGCATTTTCAAGAAATACAAGGCTAACCAACAAAATGACAGTGTTTATATCTCGAGGACGAACTTTTATGTCACTTGGGCTCTTTGTAGAGGACCACTATTTCACATAGACAACTCTATGTGGCATTTTTAATAACTACAAGGCTAACAAAAATAAAGCGGTTACATCTCGAGGACTAATTTTTAAGTCTCTTAGGCTATTTTTAGAGGACCACTATTTAAAGAAAACGAAAAACATGACCAGTACAGTGGTTACATCCCAAAGACAAAGCCTGGGCTCTTTTTAGGGAAACCACTAATAACTTCAATAAAATAAAAAAAAATCAATAAAAAAAAATACTTCACAAATCTTGACAAAGCACTCAACAAATTTAATATAATTATTGGTTTCATTAAATCTAGTTAGTACTCTCATTGTATCTACTTAACACTTTTCATGCATGTAGTTTGAATTTCCTGTTGTTTCATTTCATTGAATTATCAGTTAGTTATGAGGTTTAGTTTATGTAATTAACAATATTGATCTCTTCATGTATAATTACAGACAGGGTATTAATCCCGGGAGAAGTCCGAGCGCCAGTATCTAGGGTCAGGAAGGCTTTTTTCCCCCCCCCAATTGAAACAATTAGATACATTTCAAACAAGGTTTACACTGTCTTATAATATTGAGGTGAATAATCACTTGGATTGTATTTAGCTATAGGGTTCTTGAATTGTATTTACTTATTATGTTTAATGTATGTATTTAGGGGTTTTGAATTTTTTTTTCCCCATTTGAGAAAACGATACATTTCACTTGGGATTTTTCTGTTTGCCTTCCTCTGGATTCAATAAAAACTTTTACATATTTAAAAAAAAACATGTAATGTTTTATAATATAGATATGGTTTAAAACAAAATGTCAACAGTTTCATAATATTGATGTACACGTTACAATAAACATTTTTATTATGAAAACAATTATTTGTTGTCCTTTTTCCTACATATGGATTACTACATAGAAAAACAATAAATCCTAAAAACACAGAAAAAAAGGTAAGACGGTTAAAAAAAACTCGCATTGTGTGGCAAATAGCATTTCCAGGCTTCAAATTTTACTCCCGTCATTTTTTATGGGCAAGTTCCTAATATATATATATATATATATATATATATATATAAATATAAATATACATCCTGTTCTATGTGGCATGGCACCCATGGGCGAAGTGGGCAGCCACTTAGGTTGCCAATGTACAAGGGGTGCTGATAAGTGTGTACAATTTTGCACAGAACTAGTGTGGGGGAGGAAACGGCAAAACGGGCATGATAACACATGGGCAGATTGTTTTCACACCAGAGAAACTAACCAATTAATGTGGCACTCATATTAGCATACTATAAAAGCTTGTATATCTCTAGAGTTATTTTGTTTAAAACAAAAGGCTAGAACATTGTGTTGCCAGTTTTTAGTTCTAACCAAACCCTACCATTTCACCATTAACTCATAGTTAATAACAGTGAGGTAGTCGCGAGTGTCCAGAAATCTAGAGGAATAATGAGAATATTGCAGTATATAGTGATACCTTTTTTTATTGGACAATAAGAAAGGTATCAATATATAGTGCAATACCCTGATTATTAACATGAACTCAAAAATACCTGTTACAACAATATGTTCAGGTATCTAGACATCACGGAAAAGCACTGTCCGGGTTAACCAGCACTTGACATGAAACCAATATTTATCTGCTTGCGCAGCACAGTTAACAAGTATTTGTGAAGAATTAATGAAGCATGCTTTGCTGTAGAGATGGTTTTAGTAGATTATTGCTAGAAATTCACTCAATAATAGACTTAAATAACCATTACATTATCCACACCAGTGCTTGGTATTAACCTCTTCACTGTCACAGCTCACAGAATAATAGTAATAATTACCTAATGGTAATGGTAGCTGCAAGGAGCTTTCAGCCTTATTAAATAGCGATTCAGCCAATAGAATAGGGCTCTATATAAGCACATAGCATATTTTTTTACAGAAGTTTTTAGTTAGTGATCTTCTATCCAAAAGCAAGGTCTTTACTAACTAAAATTTTCTGTAAAAAAAATATGCTATGTGCTTATATAGAGCCCTTTAGAATTTGCTGAATCACAATTTAATAAGACTGTTTATGTTTAATTTAGTATTGATCATTAATAACATTCATATTAAATTATTTAAAGAAGTTATATTTAATGTTAAAGCAATTTTCAAAGATCAGAATTAACTGCTGCTTGTCTTCATTCAGCATAAGGTCAATTTGTAGATAATGCTCTGGCTGACAGAAATTGCTAAATTGAGCAGAAGATTATCACATATATTAGCTGTGGTAATTGCGAAATAGTAAGGCCTGCGATGAGAGACAAAGGCTGTAGGCCTTCGGCGCTCATAGTGAAGCGCGCACAACTTTGAAAAAGCCAATACTTTGAAAAAATGACGGCTTTAACGGCCGCCATTTTTTTCAAGCCTGTAACTCGGAAGCCATTCGGAGGCCCCCAAAAGACGCCAATTTATTACAAAATGAACTGACAACCTCACACACAGCACTGTTGAGAGGCAGGGAGCCTGTAAGCGAGGTTGAAAGCTAATTTGTTCTTCAAATTTTATTGCCGTCATTTTTGATGGGCAATTTCCTAGTATCAACACAATGCTTGTATTCATTGGCTGGAGTTTTGCTGTGTTAAAGTGGTTTCCAGTGGCAACAAGTTCAGACTGGAAGCCAGTCTGTGAATGGTTATCAAGACTGAAATTGGTCTCTGTTTAATCAGATTGTTCTTAGACTCTTTAGACCTGTCTTTCATATAGACTCTTACCCCTACACTGGATGACCCTATAAGGGTGCATATCAGAAGGATCACTGGAGGCTAATAATCTAATCTAGGATAGTATGTTTAGTTACAATCATCTAAAGATTAAGCCTTTGCTCAACTGTTTGTTTTTTTTGCTTATTTTTCCACACAGATAGTATGTGTGATTGGACTAGAGAGGGAGAGTAGCCCAGGAGGCAGAGACAAATTAAAGAGAAGCAATAAAAAAAACCAATAGCAGGAAAAAACAACAAAATAAATCACTGTATCAACATTAACAGGTTAGTATTTTTTTTAGTTCTCAGATCGTCACTGAGGGGTGGGCTGCAAACTGTGAAACTCAGTGTTGCTGTTACTACTGAACTCAGCATGGCAGCTTGATACAACTTAAACTTTTAAAGGGTGATGATTTGTTTACCACTCTAGTTTCCTTTTAAGGAGGTAATCGTAGATGGAAGAAAAAGCAAAGATGAAAAGAGTTGTTAAGGTCTCATACTTATGATTATGGTGTGATGCGCTCTTACATCAAACAGCGAGCTCTAGCCACATCAACCAGACTTTGTTGAAGGTACAGCCACAACCAGTTTGGATTATTCTGTTTAAATTTAAAGCCAAACAGGTATTGCATAATTAAAATGGTACAGTATAGCATGTACTATACTTATACTGTACAATAATACTGCCTTGATATTAATTCATTATTAAAGGACAACTAAATTGTAATATTTAGAATATGCTGTTTGGCCTGGCTCACAGCTCATAACTCAATATATATTTTTATATATATATATATATATATATATATATATATATATATATATATATATTTATATATTTATATATATATATATATATATATATATAGTATATATATATATATATATATATATATATATATATATATATATATATAAAAAACCAAAGGACTTATATGCATATGATACAAAGTTTGTATGTAAATAATGCCTTTAACATAATCTGTTATGTTTCCAGATTGGCTATTCTGGAAATAGTACTATATATTCCTAAACATTATAAATGTATGTTAAATACTTTTTTAACATACATGAATGTACACACATGTAGGTATCTTTGCATATATGATTACAGTTTCAACACTTTTCTACAGCTCTTGAACCATGCCCTATATAGATAACTTGTTGTGAGGCTAGCAAATAACTTGGGGAAGATTTGTTAGTTATATTTATTGATTTCCTGCACACTCTATCATTGTACATGATTGTGTAAAAGAATAAAAGTAAGCATGAAAAGCCATTAAAATGGATAAGGAAGCTTCCCCGTTTTTAATATTAAAATAATCTACTTGTTTGCATAACTAAACATAATTTTATAAACAAGTGTTTAAAGTGCTGCTTTTACTTACTGAAACCTTCCATATAGTTCTAACATAGATCTGCCCTCTGTTACTCATACAGACGGTGTGTCTGTAGTAGTAGCAAATCACTACGTCACTATAATTTGTAAACATGCTGTTAACAAACAGTATGCGTTTGGCTAGTACATATAGTACCAATAGAAACACTGTGTGCATGATCTGCTGGGGCCAGACCTTTGATGGGACTATTTGGAAAGTTTCAGTAAATTGAAATTGCAAACAGCTGTTTAGCACTTGTTAATAAAATTATTTTATTTTTTCTAATATTAAAAACAGGGAACCTTCCATATCCCTTTAAGTGTTGTGTACATAATTATTGGACTGAAAAAGGAATGGACAAACAAGGTATATTGTAGGGTCATGAAAATGACGCACTGCCTTTCTGCTGAAAATCCTTACACATCAAATGTTCCAAATGAGCAAACAAATGACACTGCCCTATGGAGATATTATGCAACCGATTCCTGTTTAAACCAGGATTATAAACAGATAAGTGCATTGTCTGAAGGCCGCACTCAGCTGTTGTTTAGTGAACTTGGATTTTTCACTTATCATTTCATTAGTTAGGATTTTCTATACAATTTCTACAAAGCTCCTACAAGCCAATGCCATCTTTTTTTTCTTGAATTTTTTGATTACTATGTACACTTACTAGCCACTTGTCCGTCAAAATTGACGGCAATAAAATTTTGAAGCCATGGCAATGCTGTTTGCCACACAATGAAAGGCTTTTGCTCCTCTGAGGAACTTTGGCGCTCTTTGCGAGCCTCTCCCCTCGTGTACTTCAAGTTTCCTGCTTTGCAATGATCACCTTCGGCTCTAATCACGAAGACAGATATATAAGTATACTGTAAAATATACAATTTTTTTAGTACAGTGAATTAATAAATTAATATGAATTAATAAAGTAATATACTTTACCTATTTATATTTAATATGCAGCCATCAATATCCTGAAGAGCTAACAATCTCTTTGGATTTTCCTGCAGCAGAAAATGTACAGTTGGACTGTTGATCACCTGAGGAGAAAGTGTCAGCAATGTGCCAAGTGTGCAGTGTATATAGGCTGCGTGCGAGAGGCCAAAACGTTTGTTTAGGCGGGTAAAGCGCCATTTTAGAATCGTAATGTTATTATTTGCAATTTAGTGTTGTTAATTGGTGGCTTTTTTCTATGTGTTCCTTGGCTCGCGAGCAATTTCCGTCCGTTGTAAGGGTATATTTTGTATCTCCTATATTCCTTGCTAACTCGTACGTGCCTGGCGGTGATTTGCACGCCTCGGTCTTCTTTATTTTTTTTCTCGCTTAGCCGATTGTCGAGTGATGAAACTCGGCAAATTCGGTTTAAATTCGCATGCAACCTCATTCCCAGGCGTTCTGGCGTCCCCCCCGTCCTGTGTGTGAGACGGTCTATTTATTTATTTTTTCTTGTTTTTCGCTTTCTGCGGTTCGGCCGTTAAATTAGTGTTTTTGCAAGGTCTTTTTTTCCCCCCTGAGGTTCCGAGGCCGTTCCTGGCTAACTCGTATGTGCCTGGCAGTGATTTATGCGCTTTGGTCTCCTTTAGCCTCATTTTCATTTTTTTCTTCCGTCCTATTTTTTTTGCTTAGCCGATTTTCGACCACGGAAACTGAGCAAATTTGGTTTAAATTTGCGTGCAACCTCACTCCCAGGCATCCTGGCTCCCCCCCTCAACCACCCAAGCCCCCCCCCCCCCCCCGCGTGCTGTGTGTGAGTGTTTTATTTTTGTGGTTTTTTTCTTTTTTTTTTTTTTTTTGTGATTTTTGCAGTTCGTTTGTTAAAGTTGTATTCTTGAAAGGTCTTTTTTTTCCCACGACATTCCGATGTCAGAATTTTTTTTTCTAAGTCCTGCGTTCCTCAACTGATTTTTGCAGTTCGTTTGTTAAAGTTGTATTTTTGAAAGGTCTTTTTTTTCCCACGACATTCCGATGTCAGAATTTTTTTTTCTAAGTCCTGCGTTCCTCAACTGCTTGCAGCCTAAGTAAGTCCCGCTTTTCTTTACTGCTGGCAGGCTAAGTCCTACGTGTTCGTTTCCAGTTCATTGATCTTAGCCCATTAAAGGACTGACGGCTTGGTTCCAGCCACTCCACTGTATTGTAATCTGCTTTATGTCTATTAGAAGTTAGCCCTATTGTTATCAGGTGCCAGAAATCAAGGTACTGCTAGACTCCATTTAGGGTCATCTCCTGTAGTTGTCTGCCATACCCTCTCATTGTTACATTGTGTACAGACCCTCTGTACCTAACTGCTATAAATATTGCTGATTTTTAAAAAATAAGTCAGTTCAGTTCTGAGACATATAGAAATCTTGTGGTCTCTTATTGTGCTGTGATACAGATCCTATCTCCACCCTGCAAGTAACCTGTCCTGATCACTACCACAGGAAGGTTGCTAAGACTCCTGAAGGTGCAGATTCCTAATGGAGCGACCCTGGCTGATACAGAAGCCAGGTATCAGGATGCTGGTGCCGAGATTTCCAAGAACCCAAATGGTCCTTGTGGGTAGTTAACCTGTAGTCTTTAGCAGATGGCCCTGGGCTATAATAGCCACTACCCCTGAATCGTCACAGGGCCCTATAACATTTTCAGGCGTTACAGAGTGATTAAATTAGAAAAGGCCGCAATGACATGGCCGGAATCAAAATCCGTAAACCATGCTTCAGCACGTAGCATTTCCGGGCGTGAACATAATAAATTATTCAAACCCGTAGTTATGGGTTTAGACGGAGCCAATAGTAAAAGAGACTGTCATCATTACGTCACTAAAACATGGAGGTTAAATTTCAATCACCTACGGTTTTGAAGTCCGAGTTGCGACATAATGCAATATGAAAAAATCAATAATTATACTATTCTAGTCAATACGGACAGGAGTTTAACCCCCTTGCGGATCACTCGTAGGGTTTTTGGCTACATTTGCCATTCACGGTGTGAAAACAATTGCGGGCTTGAGGACTTGTAGCAATTAATAGCGATTTGCGATTGGAACGTTTACAGGATTGAAAGATCAAAGACTTAGCTGGGACGGAGTTTAGATTTTAACAGCCCATAGGGATTTTCCGTCCGTAACTCGCAGATCATTTTGCAGGTAGCTAAAAGAAGCCAATTTAATAGCCGCTCCTTTATGGGCTTCTGGAACTCCAAATTGGCGAATTTGATAGGGCCCTCAATGCTTTAAAATTTCACTGAAATCATTTAAAATGCTCTACACGATCATGTAGAGTAATTACAATCAATTAGAAGATGTGTAAAAACATACTATTTTCAATCTATTTTCATTGCTTTATAATTATTTTTAAGAGCTGCAGTGGTTACAGCACTCAAACTGTTTATTTATCTTCTGTTGGCAGTAGTCAGCTTTACTACAGGATTTATTGAGTGAATAGGGAAATTATATTAGGTCACTAATGGATCAAATTTACAAGCTACTCTAAGGTCCCTGATTTATCATGCAGCATATTGGAATAGATTAAGGAGATCCAGACTTTTATATTGTTCATTAACCATTAAGTTTATATTGATGCCACCTACCCATACATTTATAGATCTATCACCTGGAGCTTCACAGGTATAGGAAACTCAACACTTTCACCCCAGAATAACTAACCCTAATTATCTCTAGGGACCATCCTAATTGGTTACTATGGCATGTGGGTTCTGTTGAATACCTTGTCAGCATTGGTGATATAAAGGGGATAAAGACGTAGGGTACAGGATTGCTGGCAGTAATATATCACTGTGCTTCTCTTTCAAGGTGGTGATAGTTAATGCTATATGTGTCAATAATAAGACATGTATCATTTGAACCTAACTATTGGTCCTAAGGAGACAAATAGAGTGTCCTCATCTATCAAGCAATCCAGCACACACCTTATTAATATAATTATACCCTTACACTTATCAGTAATATTGTGGCAGTCTACCTAACTGGCCGAAATCACACTATAGATATATTACTGTACTGTCTCCCTGGATGGAACAGTTTCTATTAGAAACTTTTTTACTCTAAATTTTAATTGCGGCTGTAAGTAAAGTTTTGTTATTTATTTATTTATTTTGGTCTTTATATTTGTAGCCACAGGACTAATATAGAGACTGTAAGTGCTTCATTTTCTCTACTCTTCTTAATATTGGAATAGGCCATCCATTACAAAAGACAATAAATCACCCTATACACAAAATAATATTTATTAATGCCTATACACCATTCAATATGAAAGAAAATGCATACATCCAATTCAACAGCAAAAGGGGTGGTGCACAGCTTAGAAATGTCTATTGATAAATCAGCAATGATATTCTTGATAACATTTGTACTATTTATTTTCTTAAGCAACTGTAATTGAAGAGCACGTAGGTTAGTAATAATGCAAAATTCTAATGATAATATTACCAATAATATTAATAATAAGTCATTAATAATAATTATAATATTAATTAATCCAATAGTTATAATAGTAACAGTAATAATAGTTATATAGTTATAATAGTAACAGTAATAATATCATTAGTCAATAATAATAAACATAAATTTTAATAGATAATATATAATAATACATATTATAGCAATATAAAAATATACTAATATATATATATATATACTAATATATTTACAAAAAATATTATCATACTGTTATATTATTATCAGATTGGTATTATTATTTATTAGCATTAATATTTTATTATTATTTATTGATATCATTATATTATATTATTTTTTATTGATATCATTAACTTTTGTTGGCTATTCAATTACTTTACATTTATATTTAAAATGGCATGCACTTTTACATATATATATATATATATATATATATATATATATATATATATATATATATATATATATATATATATATGGCCCTTTTCTAATATCAATATGCCTCCCTAAACCATTATCAGAAACGTTATGTATTTTGCATTACAGCATGCAATATGCTACTTAAATGCAAATAGGTTCTCTTTTGCTGAATTCACATACGCCTTTTGATACATTTCCAATTTCAATGCTTAACGCTAGTAGTGTATTGAGGTGTATTGAGGGAAATAAATACGCCATAATGTATTCGCCCTTTGAGAAATCTGGGCCTAAGCAGAGTCAATACGTCAAAACGCATTCACCCTGATAAATCTGGGCCTAAGCGCTTATATACTGTTTCACTTAATTATTACATTTCTGATCTTATTCCCTTTGAGGTTAGAATGTCTCCAGATCTGTTGGAACAGTGCTTCTTAGACTACAGAAGCTATGCACACATATAAGTAACCATACAGAAGTAATGTGCAATATAATAAAAGCAAAATCATCGATTAGATAAAATACATAATAAACACTTAAATGGTGCCAAATGTGTTTCTCCACTAATTGGTAAAAGGGTCTCAAATATGGTATAAATTAGATAAAAAGGAATAAAATATGATTAAATGTGGAATTTGATGGTTTGGTATATATTGATGTCTAGCTGTCAGCCATTAAAAATGATTATATACTAGCTACTTGCCCATCAGCAATGACAGGAACAACATTTTAAGGCTGGCATTGCTGTTTGCCACACAATGTGAGTCTTTTGCTCCTCTGAGCACCTTTGGTGCTCATTGCGAGCCCCATGCTGCGCACCTTCCGCGCTCATTGCGAGACTTTCCCCCCGTGTACTTCCACTTTTCTGCTTTGCAATGATCACTTTCGGCGCTCATCGCAAGCCACACGATTAGCGCCTTCGGCGCTCATTGCAAGCCTCTCCCGTTTGCGGTGCTCATCACGAGCCCCTTTCCTCTCGTCTACTGTACAGTCCGCTCATTGCAGGGTTCGTTAACCTGCAAGTTTTGTGCTTGGGAATGCCATGTGTCTCTTTCCACCATCTCCCCCCTGTCCCTTCCCTATGTGTTTCTATTCGTACTAAATGCCGTTTGTTTTATTTTTTAAAGTCATGCGTGCCTGGTCGATTGACGAAAGATGGCAAATCTGGCAAAAATGTACCTGCCTCTGGCGCTCATTTCAGGCTAAGTCACGTGCCTCGCTTCGTGAGGGACGCAAAAGCGTAATCATCATCGCAAACGTTACATACACTGACAACTATATATGTGATATCAAAATGTTTGCTGTCTTTTGACTTACACTTCAATTTACGGTAAGTTTTTTTTTTATAAAAAACATATCATGCTCAACTCATAAGTTGCCCATAACAAAGGCTAAAAAGCTTTTGAGGCTTTAAACAGAACAACTAAACTTGAAAATGTCTTAATGTACAAAGTTGAGCCATAATATTATGACCACCTTTTGACGTCAGAAATACGGCACATGTCATGATCTGGCTTGGTAGGTATATAAGGTAACATGTAGGCATTCTACAAACATATCAACCATTGCTGTCATGGTTAAAATGTGTGTTTTATCCAACTTTGAAAAGGGGATGATCGTTGGCTTTCGGTCCAAGGATGCCAGTATGTCTGAAACAGAGCAGTTTGTGAACTGTTCACATCCTGCTGTGGTTACAGTGTACCTTGATAGGATAAATGGCCCCATTGTGACTAAACACTGTTGAAACTGGGGATCACCACAAGCGATTGAGGTGAACATTGGCTGCAAAGGTGAGTGAGGGCCAACTGGCATGCTACAGTTGAGCAACTCACCATCCAGTTAACCAGGGGGTAACCAGGGGGATCCAGACGTGTGTCTTAAAACGACAGTACAGCCAAACCCTGTTGCATATGGGACTCCGGAGCAAACTCCATCCAAACAAACCCGGGGGTTACCAGACGTGTGTCTTAAAACGACAGTACAGCCAACCCTGTTGCATATGGGGCACCGAAGCCGCTGGTAACCGCACCTAGACAGATCTAAGAGGTCCTTTGTGGAGCTGAAACAATGATTACAAAAGCCAGTCGCATATTTTGCAATGGCTCTGAATAGTTAGGTTAATTTGACCTTCTCATCTTGGTATCTTAATTATGTTACCAATTGGTATTGTTTATCTGTGTTTAGTTACCATTGTAATTTTCCTATAACTATGATATACCCTGTTCAGTAAAGAGATCTTCTGATTAAGGCATAAGTGGTAGAACTATTTTATTTTGCTGGATGCTGGGACTTCCATGCTCTACCAAAATTCTGCTGTTTACTTCAGCTGGTTAGGTGTGGAGAGGAACCCTGTGCATGCACAGAGAATTAACCCTGTGTCGTGACTGTATGCATCAAGCAATATGCTGAATTATACAAGTAAAATGTGTTGTTTAATGAAACTTATTGAAAATAAATGCTGTTTTTTTATTTTCAAAATTGATTGATGGCGACTGTTGCCTAATAATTGTTTATAAATTGTTTTTGTTTAACATATAAAAATTGATTTGGCTACAGATAAGTAGCAAAATGTCCATCTGTTGTGGACATTATATGTACCTAAATGTTTGACTTAATTTAGCCTGAGGATCGCCTTATGTCAGGTAGTCTAAAATTCATTAAATGTGTTGGCCCTACCACTTCAACTGGAAGGCTGTGGAAGTTATCTACTATTGTTTTATAAAGTAGTATTCTTTCATTTAAGCACCATATGTTCCAGCTTCTAAAGCTGTGATGAAGTCCCCTTGTTCTTGTATATCTCTTTTTCGGGAAGATATTCCTTTTTGTGAACTTTATCAAACTGTTTGATATATTTGTATGTTTTTATGATATAAGTCCTGTCATTTCTGCCCAGTAAGTTCCAAAAATTGAGATCATGAAGTATTTCCTTGTTTTTCCTGTGTAATGGAAAACTATATATTTAACTATAAATTTAAAAGGTTTAATAATGTATTCCTTTGCTTGCCTGTAATGGCAAACGATGACCAGGGATAGTGAGCGAATGTTAATGTTGGTTATTGAAATTTTCATTTTTAAATTTAAAATTGTTTAAATTATATTCACTCTCTTGTAATGTGCAATGTCTGGCAGAGATGGTCACCAAATCTTCATTTACATTATTGAAATGTTAATTTTGATATTTAAGATTGTTCTAAAGTACATTCATTCAGCAGGTTTGGCAAACATTTGCCATCATCAGTGAGTGATTTTACTATTTGTTGTTAAAAAAATGTTGTACACTTGCATGCTACCAGCGGCGTGCACAGTCTCTCTTAATCTCTCTTCCTACAGCTATTACTTCCTTTGTACTAAATAACATACGTCCGCCGCTCAAAATGAATTTTAACTTAAAATTGTAATATCCTAAAATATACGATACCCTCACTACTAATGGTGAATGCTCACCAAACCTGGTGAATGTACTTTAGAACAATTTTACATTTTAGAATTAAAATGTAATTAACATCAGTTAAGATTCCCTATCCATTTCTGGTGAAGGTTTGCCATTACAAATGAAAGATGTAAAAACCACCAAAAAGACCATCTGACCCTAACTGACCAATCAAAATGCATGGAAACTGTCAGTTACTCAACTATTATATCTAAAAAAAATCTAAACATGATAACAAAACAAAAAAAGTCACACTGTATAGGTCAATATTACATTGCAAACTTTTAAATAAATCCATTCAGTATTTGTTTTCAGTGAGAAAACATTTCTATGGGAAGAGCACCATTTCATCATCCCAAAATTCAACAGCTGGAGATAATTTCATGAGAATTGACAGATAATCCCTCCTAATAAACAAAATCGCAAACAGATACATCAAACCAATTGAAAGTTATAAACTCATGAACATTTTATGAAGTTAAAAAAAACGTATTTCATGCCCAGAATTCCAAGAAATACAGTTATTACACTGCATTCTGGAAACCTGTGACATGCAAATGTGCCCACAAAGGCTTCGCTCTTGCAATCTATTACCATTTTTAACATGGCTGCTGTATCACACACACATATATATTATACAATTATACCCATACACACAATTATTGTGGGAAACTTTTTGATTGCATAAAATAATTTTCCACACCACACTGAGGACACTAAGATGAAATTCTCTACAATTTTTCAGTATATAAATAAGAGCAATATAGCTCACATTATTAAACAGAAAAATATAGGTTCTATTTTTTACATGTAGAATAAAAATATATGGGAATTGTGGCCATAAATTACCTTAATATTCTTCAATATTGGAATGTTTTATGACACATTCTCATTGTCTTATAAAATTGATTATAAAATTAGAAACCAAGCAACATGGCTTATCCATTTGAATCAGGTCAGTTATTCTACTGTTATTTTTCCATTTCCAGTTAAAGAAAACTGTAATAGCTATAAATAGTAGGTGTCAGACTAAAATATAACATTCTTGTAAATGTAATTACCCAGTGTAGTCATTACATGTGTTATGTGTAAGAAAACAATAAAACCTTACACAGAGATAAAGCATGGATAAAACACCAGTATCAAAAAGGAATAGAATAAAATATATATATATATATATATATATATATATATAGGAATACCCCACTTAACGCTTTAGATAGATTCCAAACGCTATGAGTGTTAAGCAAAACAGAGCTAAATGGGACAGGTTAATATGGGTAAGATAGGGATAGGGGAACGACTTTGAAAAAAAGACACACCAATAGAGATTTTTTTACTGTATCTCAAAAAATACTTAACTGCAAGCATATGCAAACATATGCAAACATCAAAAAAAAACTTTGACAGTGACAGAACACACACAAAAACAGATCTTCCTCCAAACTCCTTTCAGACACTGCTTTGTCACTTCCTTCCAGGACAGATCAATGCTGGTTACTGCCTGAATGAAGTTGTATTTCTTCCAGAAATCCAACATCAATCGCTTGTCCTGGCTATCCGTCTGGTCGATGAGCTGACGGAATGTGCGGCGGAGATAGTAGGCCTTGAAGGTAACTATCACCCCTTGGTCCATCGGCTGAATCAGTGAACTATAGTTGGCTGGCAGGAACACCACTTCCACAGGGATGCTGCAGTCCAGTTCAGCCAAGTTGGCAGGGTGGCTAGGAGCATTGTCCATCAAGAGGAGCGCTTTTGGCTCAAGGCCTTTGTGCCTCCAGTAGTGCTTCACTGATGGCCAGAAATGCTCAATGAACCACTCCTTAAATATGTCCTGGGTGATCTCGTTGGATTGCCAGATGACCGTCAAACTGGACTTGGGTATGCCCTTCATAGCTCTTGGAGTGTGGGAGTGGTACACCAGCAATGGCTTTATCTTAAAGTCAGCACTGGCGTTTCCTCCCACAAGAAGGGTCAGCTGGTCCTTGGCCGCCTTGAAGCCAAGTGCTCTCCTCTGGTCACGAGAGATAAAGGTGCGGCTTGGCATCCTCTTCCAGAAGAGGCCAGTCTTGTCCACGTTATACTCCAGATCAGGAGGGTAGCTACCTCCATAATTTCCCTCAATTTCGCCAGAAAGGCCTCTGCAGCCGCGGTGTCAGCGCTCGCCACTTCCCCTGTGATCTTGATGTACACAGGTTGTTCCTCATCCTGAAGCTGTTCAACCAAACCCGACTGGCTGCGAAGCTCTCTGTCTCTTCTGGTGTTTGTGCCTGTATATGGGCATAGATGCTCCTGGCCTTCTCCAGGGGCATGTTGCGCTCCACCTCATCATCAATCCAGATGAACAGCTTCTCCCCCATCTCCTCCAAGGTGTAGCATCTGGATCGCGTTTTTGGCAGAATATGCAGTGCCGGTAGTGGCTGAAGATTTTATCTTCTTATTCTTCAAGATGGTGCGGATGGTGGAGGTTGCCAGTTTAAGATCCGATTGGCGCTCCCCTTTATCCATGTAGTCCAGCACCTGCATCTTCACATCCAGTGGGATGTTCTGCCGCTTTAGATTGGCCTGATCCTCCTTGGCCTTAGACATCTGTAAAACAGTACAAAAAAAAATACAATGAATGTAGATTTTTAGACAATTAACAAGGACTAATCACAATATGATAAACAAGGGAACAATAAACATATTCTGTATCGTACCTCGCCACTGGATGCAGTTGGTTGGGTTTCAGGGTCTCTTGTGGCAATCTCTCCCTTCAACACCAATGTCTTTTCCCAAAAATAAAAAAACTTTAAATGTAGGTTTTACAATTACAATTACAGTAACAATTAAAAATCCTATTATGATAAAAAAATATATATTTTACTGTACCTTGCCACAGGCTGCTGTAGGTAGCATTTATAGGTCCCTGGTGGCAATCTCTCCAACCAACACTGATGTCTTGCCCCAAGAATATAAAATTAAGAATCGCATTATGATAAAAAAAATGTACTGTACCTTGCCACAGGCTGTTGTAGGCAGGATTTGGGGTTCTTCTTTGCTTTTTTTCCCCACTTCCATCCAGCTTTCTCTGTCTTTCTCTGACTCTCTCTCTCCATAAAATGGTGCCCTTGATAATGCTGTGAAGCTATTTAAAGCGTTAAACGTTGTCCCATGAGGGGGGAAAAAGCATTCTAGTGAAGCAGAGTGTTAAGTGAGGTTCGGGGCCCTAAAAACAGCGATATCATGGGGTATATCACTAAACGGGGAATTGTGGCCAAAACAGCTCTATAGCAAATCAGTGCTAAGCGGGGTATACCTGTAACTGTGCTATGTGTTTAGCAAATACTGTACATTGTACTTCATGTATCAATGTGAATGCCCCCATACACATCTTTGAAGGGCACACATATTGGATTTTTTTTTGAGTTTGACACCCCTTCTGGATTGCTACCTTATCATGGTGAAGGGGCTTGTGTACCTCAGTGAAGCTGTGAGCTGTACCATGTAGGGTCACACAAGATGGGCAAGTCATATCAGAGAGGAGAGATAAATTGTGGTCCACTGAACAACGAACTAGCAACCCACTCCAGTATCGTTGCTTTGAAAACCTTATGGATGAGCACAACCAGACACAACATGTGTCTGGCGTGATGCGGTCCATAGGGTTACAATTTGACATGTTTGAGTGACAAACACTACTGGCAACAGATCCTGCACTGCACCACAAGAACAAAATAACCTATGTATTTTATACATGTATTTTATATATGTACTAGCGACTTGCCCATCAAAAAATGACGGCAAGAAAATTGTAAGCCAGAGAATGCTGTTTGCCACACAATGTAAGGCTTTTTGTCCTCTGAGTACCTTGGACGCTCATTGCGAGTCACATTGTGAGGCTCTCTCCATGGCGTATTTTTGGTCTTGTATGCTCCTTCGGTGCTCATTGCAAAGCCTTGCGTTGATCGCCTTCGGTGTTCATCGCATGGCTCGCAATGAGTGCCTTTGGCGCTCATTACAAGCCTCTCCCCTGGTATAGTTTTGGTGGTCTGAGCACCTTTGGCGCTCATTGCAAGCCCCGCGCTGAGCGCCTTCTGTGCTCATCCCGAACCTCTCCACTCGTGTACTTTTGGTTCTCTGCGCATCCTGTGCGTTCATTGTGAGCCCTGCGCTGAGCGCCTTCAGTGGCGCTCATTGCGAGGCTCTCCTCTGCCCTTTGTATTTTTTATATATATTTTTTATTTAATAATATTTAATGAAATAATAAATAAATTAATGTACTTTACCTATTTGTAATTAATATATCCAGCAATGAATATCCTGAAGAGCTATCAATCCCTTTTGATGTTGGTGCAGCTCACAATGTACATTTGGACTGTTGCTGAGCTGAGGAGAAAGTGTCAGCGATGTGGCAAATGTGTAGGGTAAATAGGCTGCGTGCGCTAGGCTAAACCGTCTGTGTAGTTGTGTTAAGCTCCATTTTATAATAGTAATGTTATGAGTTTGAAGTTAGTGTTGTAAAATGGCAACGATTGTCTATGTGTTACGGGAGTCAAGATAATTTTCCGTCCTTCCTAATAGTGTATTTTGTACCTCGTATGTTCCTGGTTAACAGTCGTATGTTCCTGGAGGTGTTTTGCGAGGTTAGGGGTCGTGTAGCTACGTTTTCATTTTTTCCGGCGGCCATTTTTTTTTACTATTAGGCGATTCTCGAGTGGTGAAACTCTTCAAATTCAACTTAAATTCGTGTGCAACCTTGCTTCCAGACATCCTGGCTGTCCCTCTGTGCTGTGTGTGATGTTTTTTTGTGTGTTTTTGTTCTTATTTTTTGTGTTTTACCGCGTTTTTGGATGTGCACCGGGTCGGCCGTTATAATAAATGTAGCTCGTATAATTTTTTTGCAGCGGGTTATGTTCTAAGTGGGGTTTTCCTTTGCATGCAATTTTTACAAAGTGCTACGGGTCTCGCACTTTGAATTGTGTAATTGAGCGTTGTGTTGATCTGTAGTCCCGCGGTTCATAGGTATGATGCTTAAGTAGTGTGTGGGGTCGTTGGGATGAGCGCCTATGGCGCTAATCTCCACCAGCGCAGTAAGCGCCTTTGGCGCTCCCAACCTAAGTCCGATGGGGTCGTAGGAATGAGCCTACGGCGCTCATCTCCACCAGCGGAAGGAGCTCCTTTGGCGCTCCTTGCCTGGCCTCAACTGCAGCCCTCCTTTTGCGGAGTCCGTGGTTGCGGCCCCCAACTGATGCCCTTGCTTTGCAAGCCCCTTGGTTTTAACGTTGCGTTACCAACGGATTTTGGCAAGCCTGCATTGCTGAGAACTATATATGTGATTTTATGGGTATTCACTCTGCTTGCAGTGAGAGATAGGTCTCTGTGAAGTAAGCTTGTTTAACACCTGGAGTGAATTAGTTGCTCTGGACCTGTTAATCACTGTTTTATATCTGCTATAGCACTGACACAAGTATATCCTTAACCTCTGCAACAAAGGCGTGTTGAAAGTCATATATGTTTGGCTACCTTCCAAAGGTCCTGCACTGTCTACATTTCACAACTTTTCTACGTGCAGCTGGCACGGTTACTGCTGACTCAGCAGTGCACGATGTCCTCCACTTGGTGCCTGTCAATCTTGATGGGAAAATAACTTATGGTAAGTTTATAATGGCTACTCTGATTAGACTCCATAGAAGGAGAGCTCTGGAAGATGCAGACACAAGGCACTGATACTAAATCCAATGTTAGTCTTGACAATTTGTCAGTCACCTTACATGAAAGCAGATGTACTTATATATTTAGTTTTTATGCTGCTCATAGTCCTTCCAAGAGAACTATCATACATAACACCTGTTAACAACCATATATGCAATTCATTGAACATTTAATAATCATTTCCACAAAACAGGAAAAAAAAGTCAACTAATAAATAATCAAATATGACCAATCATATATATATATATATATATATATATATATATATATATATATACAGTTACAGTGGATATAAAAAGCCTACACACCCCTGTTAAAAATGGTTTCTGTGCTGTAAAAAAATTTGACAAAAATAAATCATTTCAGAACTTTTTCCACCTTTAATGTGACCTATAAACTGTACAACTCAATTGAAAAACAAACTGAAATATTTTAGGTAGAGGGAAGAAAATATATAAAAATAAAATAATATGGTTGCATAAGTATGCACACCCTTAAACTAATACTTTGTTGAAGCACCTTTTGATTTTATTACAGCACTCAGTCTTTTTGGGTATCAGTCTATCAGCATGGCACATTTTGACTTGGCAAGATTTGCCCACTCTTCTTTGCAAAAACACTAAAATCACAAAATCTCCTGTGCACAGCCCTCTTCAGATCACCCCACAGATTTTCAATCAGATTCAGGTCTGGGCTCTGGCTGGGCCATTCCAAAACTTTAATCTTCTTCTGGTGAAGCCATTCCTTTATTGATTTGGATGTATGCTTTGGGTCGTTTTCATGCTGAAAAATGAAGTTCCTCTTCATGTTCAGCTTTCTAGCAGAAGCCTGAAGGTTTTGTGCCAATATTGACTGGTATTTGGAACTGTTCATAATTCCCTCTATCTTAACTAAGGCCCCAGTTCCAGCTGAAGAAAAACAGCCCCAAAGCATGATGCTGCCACCACCATGCTTCACTGTGGTTATGGTGTTCTTTTGGTGATGTGCAGTGTTGTTTTTGCGCCAAACATATCTTTTGGAATTATGGCCAAAAAGTTCAACCTTGGTTTCATCAGACCATAACACCTTTTCCCACATGCTTTTGGGAGACTTCAGATGTGTTTTTGCAAAATGTAGCCTGGCTTGGATGTTTTTCTTCTTAAGAAAAGGCTTTCGTCTTGCCACTCTACCCCATAGCCCAGACATATGAAGAATACGGGAGATTGTTGTCACATGTACCACACAGCCAGTACTTGCCAGATATTCCTGCAGCTCCTTTAATGTTGCTGTAGGCCTCTTGGTAGCCTCCCAGACCAATTTTCTTCTTGTCTTTTCATCAATTTTGGAGGGAGCTCCAGTTCTTGATAATGTCACTGTTCTGCCATATTTTCTCCACTTGATGATGACTGTCTTCACTGTGTTCCATGGTAAATCTAATGCCTTGGAAATTCTTTTGTACCCTTCTCCTGACTGATACTTTTTAACAATGAGATCCCTCTGAAGCTTTGGAAGCTCTCTGTGGACCATGGCTTTTGCTGTGGGATGCGAATAAGAACATTTCAGGAAAGACCAAGTAGAGCAGCTGAACTTTATTTGGGGTTAATCAGAGGCACTTTAAATTATGGCAGGTGTATTCTGACTCCTATTTAACACGATTTGGAATGTGATTGCTTAATTCTGAACACAGCTACATCCCCAGTTATAAGAGGGTGTGCAGACTTATTTATGCAACCACATTATTTTTCTTTTTTTTTTCTTCCCTCCACCTAAAAGATTTCCATTGCTTTTTCAATTGAGTTGTACAGTTTATAGGTCACATTAAAGGTGGAAAAAGTTCTGAAATGATTTATCTTTGTCTCATTTTTTTTACAGCACAGAAACCTGACATTTTAACAGGGGTGTGTAGACTTTTAATAACCACTGTATGTATATATATATATATATATATATATATATATATACATATAGTTGAATAACCAGAGTATTGCAGTAAATAGTAATACCTTTTTTATAGGACAAACTTGTTCATGATATAGCAACGAGCTTTCAAGAGATAATCCTCTCTTTATCAAGTCAAAAAGCAATACTGATACAAATATGAACTAAAAACAGTAAACAGAAAGAGAGGAGAAAAAATATAAAAACAAGAAATACAAAATTCATTGGGCAGAGTTAAGTTAGAAACTCTGCCCAATAAATTTTTTTTTCTTGTTTTTCCATTTTTTTAAATTGTTTTTCCTCTTTTTCTGTTTACTGTTTTTAGTTCATATTTGTTTCTGTATTGCTTTTTGATTTGATAGCACGCTGTACTTAGGCTGCAATTATGCAGGGTAGCATGGTTTAACACAAAATTTGCCTCCACCCCTGCAAAATATATTCATATCCCCCATGCAAATGATTTTGGGAGCTCCATATTATATTCTAATATTAGACATTTTTAAATCTACTCAAATATTGTAGCTATATATTCTTATTAGCATTCGGTAGATAAATAAACCTTCCTATTTCCTTATAACCCAGCAAATACCAACAGTCTCCTCCTGCCCTCTCCCTCTATCCATATGCACTCTCCTCAGCCAATTAACTCTCTGTAGCTCCCTCATACACATTCTCAATTTCAAGATTACATAATAATAAAAATATGTAAGCCAATATTTATCTGAATGAAGTAATAAGTGTTTCCCCTCTAGGCCAAGTTCTAATCTGCCTAGGCCAAAGAATTTCAGTTCATCTACTTTTGTTGTATTTACTTTTTGTATAACATACAAAGAAACATTCTTAACATGAATGAAAGACGAACATCACCAGGGGATGTTGCTAGGCTGCCAAATATCTAGTGAAACTGCTTAGGAGCCAAGACATTACCATCCTTCAGCTTCTTTGGTATCCATGGGAACTTTGTGTGCACTGGTATTACACATTTCCAACAAACAGCAAGGGCACAAAGGTAAAAAAAAGCAAGAAATATATACATTCTCCATTTAAGACATCATCCCTGAATTTGTATATATTTTCTTTAATTACAATTCATTATTTTTCCTAAAATATCCCTTCACATGGGTCTCAGTAAATGTTACATACAATTTTGTAGCAGTCAAGGTTTCTTAAATATATTTTTCTGCCTTTTATGTATAGTTGAAGATACCTGCAGACTTTTTGTAAATTACGAGCAGAGAGACGTACAAGTAATCTTCTGAGAGCATGAATATCATTTTGGGAGCCATGTTATACCGATTTTTCAATTATTTATGGCACAGCAACTCCGAATTTATGGTCATTGCATGCTCTCAGATGACACTTCATGAAGGTTATATTTAAGAGTATATTTAAGAGTATAATGTTCTTGCTTGGTAGTGTTTAGGTTATGGGATCCGTGGAATGGAGCTCTATGTAAGCAATTAAACCCGGGTTCGCTGAGCCTTTATGACATTAATATGTTGATGTGGCAAAAACTTAATGATTGAGGAGAGAGGGATTAAGGTTTTTAGTAATGACATTTGGATAACTTTTCTTCCCTTCCACCTCTTTATTATTATCATACATACTTTTTTTTACAGGTGTTTTTACAGGTGTTTTTTTTGCGTATATGTATTGTTGTATGGCAATGAAATAATGGCTAAATTAATAAATGAATATACTTTACCTATTTCTAAGTAATATATGCTGGAAGCATTGTGCTGAAGAGCTGACAATCTGTTTCTATGTTCCCGCAGCATCCAATGTAGGTTTGCACGTTTCTGGAGCTGAGGTGTAAGTGTCAGCAATATGTGCAGTGTGAAGTGTAAGTCTGCTGTGTGCGCGAGGTAAAGCTGTTAGTGTAGCTGTGTACTTCCGAAATGGTGCGAATGTGTATGTGTTACGCTGTTGTGTATTATTTTCCGTCCTTAGTAAAAGTGTATCTTTACCTCGTACGGCTTTTTGGAAAAGCCGTATGTGCTTGGTGTTGTTTTGCGTGTTTAGGGTCCTGTAGCCGCCTTTTCGTTTTTTTCGGCAGCCATTTTTTCTGTTGCTTCAGGGATTTTCTTGTGTCTGAACTCGGGAATTTGGACTTAAATTGAGGTGTAACTTCACTTTCAGAGGTCCTGGGTCCCCCCCTTGCTGTGGGTAAGCTTTTTATGTATTTTTTGTGTGTATTTATTGTGTTTTTAATGTTTTCAGGTGCGTTCGGTTCTGACGTTAAGGTCGTATTTTTGCAAGGTCGTAATGTTTTTTTTTTTCTAACTCCTGTGTCTCGCATTTTTGTGTGCTAAGTCCGTAAATTTTGCGGTTCGTATTTGTGGTAAAGTTCCGCTTGTGTGAGTGTTTGTAACCACGCGTGAGTCGCCGTAGAGCCTCCACCTCCGCAAATGAGGACCCTCGCAGCCGCCGTTGTAGCCTCCACCTTACGCAAATGCGGCCCCTCGCTTTGCAAGGGGCCGCATTTGCGGACCAAACTGCGTCCCTCGCAAAGCGAGGGATGCAGTTTGCGAGCTCACAAAGCGTGATGACGATTTGTAGTTTGACAACTATTATATGTGATGATCTTGAATACAGTTATTATTTACATACCGATGAGGAATTTAATTGATATCTTACAGGTGTCTGTGTGAGGTCAGTGTGATGGTGAAAGGTTTAATAACATAAGCCCATCCTAGCTGTCATCTACAATGTCTGAGATCACCAACATCAGTTTAGGGAGGCCAACTACTATTAAATTAGCAATACATGTATGTTTATATGGATGCCATTGACTGGACTGCTAGTTAATTATTCAAGGGTTATGATTTATCACTCCCAATCTGAGTGACTGTACCCCTATTTGATGTTATTAGTGAGGTTATTTTTTTTTTTTTTGTCTAATTCTCCAACAATGGTTAATTAACAATCCTACCAGCTTGAAAGAATGCTTATGTAACAACTCTGGATTAATTTGAGTCATGTAAGGGGAGGCAGACCCAGCACCTCAGGCAGCTTAACATTCATTTTAAAATTATTTTTACTTTACAGAAGGTTGAATTATTGATTTTCTAAACACACATTCTTGAACTAACAAGTGGTGAACTAGATATCCACAAAAATGTATCTGCTGCTTACACCTCTTGGGTAACATGAGATCAAAGCACAGAGACAGAAGTTACAAAAATGTTTTAATATGTGTAACTGCACAGTAAACCTGCATAAATATACATTGATAAACAGGTATATATATTGCAATAGATTTTTATTAATGAGTAAAATAAAGAAATAACCAGGCTGTTAGATTAAATGGATTTCCAAGAAGAATAAGATGGAACATCAAACACTTTTTCACCACTCATATTGTGTGGCCAAACACATGACAAAAGCAATCTATTTGTATTAGTTTTTATAGCTGTTAGCTTTGGGGATGAATCACTTAAAACATATACTGTTTTATTGACAATGTTAATGTTCACTCATTTGAAAAATATAAATCTTACAATCCGAACATTCAAGCTACCCAGTTTAGAATTCTCATTGCACTGCGAGCCTCGCAAAGCGAGCAGTTGAGGCACGCAGGACTTAGACTGCAATGAGTGGCGAAGGCGCTCATTGCACTGCGAGTCTTGCGAAGCAAGGCAAGCAGTTGAGGCACGCAGGACTTAGGCTGCAATGATTTGATGCTCAACCCGAGACACTTGACAAAAATATGACTTAGGACCCAAAGCACGTAGATGGACTTTATGACTTTAATGGCCGAACCACCGAACTGGAAGAACATACAAAAACACACAAATATGGCTCAAATTCACTTACACAATCACACACAGCCCAGGGGGAGAGTCAGGGAACCTGTGAGTGGGGTTGCAAGTTAATTTGAGGCATATTTTGCCTTTTTTCAACACTGAAAATCGCCAAAGTAAAACAAATGGCTGCCGAAAAAACGTAAACACAATGAAAACGAGGCCCTAGGACGTAAAGTGAGGCCGAAGGACGTAAATACGAGCCCTAAGCACTAAGACTTAATGCAAACCAGTAACACTTAATACAAGGCAGTAATATTTAACTCAAACCAGTAACACTGAACCCAAGGCAGTAACACTTAACCCAAGGAAGGCCCCTAAACTACACAGGCCTATACACAGGGGGAGAGGCTCAGAATGAGCGCCGATGGCGCTCATTGTGTAGGTCGCAATCAGCGCTGAAAGGGATCATTGCAAAGCAGGAAAGGTGCGGCTTAGCAAAAATGGCCAAAGGCGCCCATTTCAGGGCCTGTAAAAATGGGGGAAGAGGCTCGCAATGAGCGCCAAAAGCATTCAGCCCGGGGCTCGTGATGAACGCCAAAGGTGCTCAGAGGGGCCATATGCTCGCAGTTTGTGGCAAACAGCATTGCCAGGCTTCAAATTGTATTGCCGTCAATTTTGATGGGCAAGTCGCTAGTAATATAGTAAGAGCCATCATCACGTGTCAAAAGCCTTAACGCTTCGCTGTTTAGTTTCCCACAATAAAATCCAATGAATCCTGTGGTGGGTTTAGAAGGTTTATATTCCCTTCTCTGACTGGCTGTTTCAAAAGCCTATCCTTAATACTGGGGCAGAAATTAATGTCCAGTATTCCAGATGAATAATGAGAGTATTGCAGTAAAGTGATACCTTTTTTTGGACTATTTTAGTGACATTTCACTTCTCTGTCATGTCAGATTCAATAACCTGCAGAGGTGTTAGCACATTGTGAGTTGTGGGATTTTTTATCTTGAGACCATTTTCTTCTTTTACAGTGTGGCAGACAAAATATGTCACTGTTAAGCTGTGCTGCTTTTGTGGTCATCGCAGTCAGTAGCCTCCTAATGCGACCATATGTGGTGTCCTCCGTTGTTATGAAATGTTGGGAAGCTGTGAATGTTCAGTATTCCTGATAAATAATCTGAGTATCGCAGAATAAAGTTATACCTCTCTTTGTCAAGTCAGAAAAAGAAGTCAGTATTGCCAAAGAGAGGTGTATCTGTAAAAAGCTTATCACTCTAATTTTTTTGTCAAATAAAAAGATAGCCAATCAGAAGTTTGATTGTAAGCTATATCAGCCAAGCCTGGGAAGTTTGTATGAAAGGCAGGGGAGACGCTAAAGTGCATAATTTTTTTTGGGATCTCCTCACAGGAGAAACTCTGTTACTTTAGTTAAAAAACATTTTTTTACTGGCGGCAGTTTTTAGGTGGGCAGTTTTCAATTGTCCAAAGATGGGGAGGTTTGAACTGAGGGCATTTATTAAGATTTTATAATTGTAGGATGTAGAAGCATGTAGGATAGAGTTTAGGGGACATAGGGGCCAGTATTATCCTCTGTGATGGAGTGTTAGGGTACATGGGAATTTGTATGCACCTGTATGGAGAATAGGTAGATAGGAGATTATATGCTTAGAAAGGGACATGTTGGGTAATGGACCATCCTAGCCCTAAGGTGTTTTTAGGAGCTAGGGTGAATCCAGGAAGGATGTATTTAGGGATTAATGGGCCCCCACCCAAAGCCCCAGGGGGTGGGGATGGGGCGGGGGCGTGGGGTTAAGGGGGTAAATGGGGCTTAGGACACACGGTCCAGGCTCAATATTATGATAACCAGCTAATATCCAGACTAAGCGCCGTGTGCAGCACTGACAGCAGCTAGACGGCGTGATAGTCAATAAGATGTTGGAAAGTTGACAAGGGCAATTGGAGACATGCAGACTGTAGTGCATCTGACAGCTGCTGAGGAGTGCGTGATGGAGGATCTATACAACGAACATGGCGATCGAGGTTGTCCATCAGGTGCATCATGGGGTTCAAGTCTCGGAAATTTGGAGGCCAGGGAAGTACCTGGAAGTCTTCATCATGCTCCTCCAATCACTCCTTGGCAATTCTGGCCATATGACATGTTGCATGGTCTTGCTGGAAGATCGCATGCGCTCCAGGCAGACAGTCAACATGTGTGGGTCTACTTGATAATGATAGATAGATAAACCAATTGACTGAGAGTGCCTTCCAGATGTATGAGTGGACCCAGACAAATCCAAGAAATCATTCATTAGACCATAATGCTGCTGCACCAGCTTGTGTTCTTCCAACAATGGATGCATGGTGTTTGTTCTCAAAGGTTTTGCCCCTGACATGCCACTGTCCGTCCAGTGGATGATGCAGAAAATGTGAGAAATACTACCATCCTTGGCCCGAAAGCCAATGACTATTCCCTTTTCAAATTCAGATAAATCGCACATTTTACCCAGGAGAACGATGGCTGATATGTTTGCAGAATGCCTACATGTCACCTTGTATACCCACCAAGCCGGTTATTGACAGCAAAGGACAAAAGTAGGTGTAACCTGTATATTATAGTGGGCAAAGAGGGGGGATAAGCGGATGGAGTCATTCATCAGAGAGGCAGCACAAAGACCTAAGGAAACCCGAGAGGAGCTGCAGAGTTCCACAGGAGGTACTGGAGTATCTGTACACAGGACGACAGTAAGCCGTACGCTCCATAGAGTTTGGCTTTATGGTAGTGTGGCCAGAAGAAAGCCATTACTTTCCGCAAAAAACAAAATGCCACGTTTTGAGTTTGCACAAAGGCATATAGGAGACTCCCAAAATGTATGAAGGAAGGTGCTCTGGTATGATGAAACTAAAATTTAACTTTTCGGCCATCGAAGAAAACGCTATGTCTGGTGCAAACCCAACACATCACATCACCCAAAGAACACCATCCCCACAGTGAAACATGGTGGTGGCAGCATCATACTATGGGGATGTTTTTCAGCAGCCAGGACTGGGAAACTGGTCAGTGTTGAGGGAAAGATGGATGGTGCTAAATACAGGGATATTCTTGAGCAAAACCTGTACCATTCTGTGCGTGATTTGAGGCTAGGACGGAGGTTCACCTTCCAGCAGGACAATGACCCTAAATACACTGCTAAAGCAACACTTGAGCGGTTTAAGGGGAAACATGTAAATGTGTTGGAATGGCCTAGTCAAAGCCCAGACCTCAATCCAATAGAAAATTTGTGGTCAGACTTAAAGATTGCTGTTCACAAGGGCAAACCATCTAGCTTGAAGCTGGGGCAGTTTTGCAAGGAGGAATGGGCAAAATCCCAGTGGTAAGATGTGGCAAGCTCATAGAGACTTATCCAACGTGACTTGGAGATGTGATTGTAGCAAAAGGTGACTCTACAAAGTATTGACTTTAGGGGGGTGAATAGTTATGCACATTGACGTTTTCTGTTATTTTGTTGTTTGCTTCCCAATAAAAAAAAAAAAAAAACATCGTCAGGGTGGGCATCTTCTGTAAATTAAATGATGCAAGCCCTCAAACAATGTTAATTCCAGGTTGTGTGGCAACGAAACATGAAAAATGCCAAGGGGGTGAATACTTTTGCAAGGCACTTTATGTTATAGAGATTGAGGTTGGAGGATATTAAGACTGTGACATCCAGAGGGGGATTAACATGGACTTTTGCTATTCTTTCTTCCTTCTCTCCCTCGACCATATCTTCCAGCCTGCATACTTGAACTTTGACAGCTACATTCTTAGTGTGTGCTCGGTGGGATGCGGGTGATCAGAGTTTTTGTATGTGTGTGTGTGTATTATACACAGGGCAATGTATGTGTGTATTATATAGGGTATTGTGGCCTTAACAGGCAGGAATAATTGTAGTGCTATGTTCATTTATTGATATATAAAGTAAACCCAGGCATGTCTGGTATTGGAATGCTGCATTTTCCCCAGGAAATTCAATAAGGTGTATTACCAGGTGCTTGGTTGTAGGAGATCTAGTGCAGTGGAGAAAAGGCTGGCCGGCAACCTTAGGTGTGAATGGGGAAAGCTGATGGACATATTATTATTATTATAATTATTATTTATTTGTAATGCGCCAACTTATTCTGCAGCGCAATACATAAGTTAAGTTCCAGGCAATAACACATTCAAAATTAAAACATGGCAATGAATGGAGGGCCCTGTCTTTGAGCTTGAAATCTGGTGTCCATAGTGCTTTCCCCAAAGCACCTTGCAGGATTGAAACTCACAGACTAAAGGTTAAGGTTTGTGTGGTACAGGAGGGAGAGGGAAGTGTTGTGCGGGTTAGGATGGAAGGTGGCTTCTTTAAAGATATGTGTTTTTAGTGAGGTTTTGAAATATTTGAGGAAGGAGGATAGTCTGGTGTAGCAAGGCAAGGAATTCCAGAGAATAGGAGCAGGAGAGGAGTAAGAGGAGGTGACAAGACTGGTAGAAAGAAGAAGGTTGTTAGCCAAACGAAGAGGGCGTGTGGGGGAGTATCTGGAGATGAGAGCAGGGACGTATGGGGGTGCACTGTTCTGAGGGCTTTGTAAGTTAGGGTCTCGATTTTACATTTTATTCTGGAGGCTAAGGGAAGGCAGTGGAATGCAGTATGGAAAGGAGGGTGGTGGGCAGGCCAGAAAGAAACGAGTTGCAGTATTAGAATCTTAGTTGTGTCTTGTGTAAATTAGTTGCATATTTTGTCAAATTTTCTCATATTTTGTAGATGGAGAAGGCAAGATTTTGTTAGTGACTGTATGTGAGGGATGAAAGAGAGGGCAGGGTCCAGTAGAACCCCAAGGCAATGGGTTTGGCAGGTCAGAATGATGATGGCGTTGTTGACAGTGAGAGCGATGTGATGAATTGAAGCTGTAGTAGAGGGAAGATTAGGAGTTCATTCTAAGACATGTTGAGTTTTAGATGGTGGGCAGACATCCAAGAGGATATACTAGAGAGGCAGTTGGAGACATGTGTTTGAAGAGAGGGGGATGCTGGTGCTGAGAGGTAGATTTGAGTGTCATCTGCATAGAGATGGTATTGAAACCCAAAATAGTTTATTAGGATACCAAGTTAGGATGTTAAGATGGAGAAGAGGAGGGGGTACGCCAACAGACAGGGGTGAAGAAAAAGAGGTGCCAGAGAAGGAGAACTACGAGAGAGCAGTGTCTCCAATGTAGAGGGAGGAGAGGATATGGAGCAGAAGCGGATGGTCAACTGTGGCAGCAGAGAGATCCAGAAGAAATAGAATGGAAAAGTGACCCTTTGACTTGGCGGTAAGCAGGTCATTGGTGACTTTTGTGAGAGCTGTCTCAGTGGGATGTTGGGGCCAGAAGCCAGATTGGAAGGTATCAAGAAGGGAGGTAGAGGAAATAAAACTGGTAAGGCAATTGTAGACGAGCTGCTCCAGCAGTTTGGAAGCTAGGGGAAGAAGAGAGATAGGGCGATAGTTAGATGCAACATCAGAGTCAGAGGATGGTTTCTTAAGAGTGGGTGTAATTATGGCATGTTTTAGAAAAGATGTAAGCATGCCAGTATTTAGGGGAAGACGTGTGCGAGAGCTGGGATTAGTGTGATAGAGAGGGGAGGAACGAGCTGAGATGGAATAGGACAGGTAGTGAGGTGAGAGGATGATAATAGGCTGGAGACTTTGTCCTCCCTTTGCAGGGTCAAAGTAGTTCATAGTGGCTGTAGGAATAGGGGAGGAAGAATAGGGTATTGTTGGTTAGTTGAGAGAGTGGAGTGTGTGAGCCATGATGAGAGGAGAGTTAATTGTGGATGGTTTGAATTTTATGCATAAAATGGTTGGCAACTCTTCTGTCGTGAGACAGGAAGGGATGGAAAGAGGTGGTGGGCGGAGGAGAGTATTAAAAGTGGCGAACAGAGGTTGGAGGTTGGAGGACAGAGTGGATATTAGTGATGTGAAATAGTGCTGTTTGGCAAGTTTGAGGGCAGAGGAGTGGGAGCGTAGGATTAAATTGTAATGGAGGAAATCTGCTGAAGTGTGTGATTTCCTCCATAGTCAGATAGAGGGAGTGGGTGGATGAATGAGTTGGAGGTGGTGCTGATATTGGTGAAAATAAGGTCAAAATAGTGTCCAGCATGGTGAATTAAAGAATCTGTTAGTTGTGAGAGGCCGAGGGAAGAGGTGAGTGCAAGGAGTTTGGCGGCTGCTTGTGAGGTGGGAGTGTCGATGGCAATGTTGAAGTTGCCAAGTACCAGTGAAGGAATGTTGGAGGAGATACATTGAAGGAGCCAGGTGGAAAAGTGATCAAAAAATTGAGAGGAAGTACCTGGGGATGATAGATCACAGCGACACGTAGAGAGATAGGAGAGAAGAGGCGGTAGTATGAACTTCAAAAGATGAAAATTGGAGGGATGGGACAAGGGGGTATGAGGTGAAATGCACAGCGAGTGGAAGTAATACACACACGCCTCCACCTTGTTTGTTCCCAGGTCTAGGTGTGTGACTGAGGTGAAAACCACCATGAGAGAGTTCTGTAGGGGAGGTAGTGTCTGAAGAGGAGAGCCAGGTTTCAGTGAGAGCCAGTCGTAGATTGAGGGAGTTGGTAATGAATAGGTCAGGAATGAAAGTAAGTTTATTGCAGATAGGCCGTGCATTCCAGAGAGCACAGGAGAAAGGTAGAGTGTAAGGTTAGTGACAAGTGATGGGTATCATACTATGTGTGTTTCGGGTGTTTGCTGCCCTTGGGGCGGAGGGTGGCTTTTAACAGGTGGAAATGAGTGAATATGAGAGTGGGACTTAGAGTGATGTTTCTGCTTATGAGTGTTAGAGAGAGGAGCTCATGGGAGTAAAGAAGAGTAGAGGAGAGCAAAGAAGGTGAGATAGTTATATTGTTGGTGACTAGAGTCTGAGAAAGAGGCAGTAGGAGATGAGGAGGAGGAAATAGTGAATTAGTAATATAAATTCAGGAGCAAGGGAAAAGAGTGAGGGAAGGTTTATCAGAATGACTGTGGTGGGTGAGTAGCTAAGATATGTATATATATATATAAATATATATATATTTTTTTTTTATATATATATATATATATTTTTTTTTTTTTTTTAAGTAATTAATTAATTTATTTGAAGCAGGTGATGCTGAGCAGGTGTAAGTCATGTGGGTTTCTATAAGTTAAGAGAATGCAGGGGCGGGTGGGCAGAGGTAGCAGTGTTTGTTAAAAGTCCAGGTAAGAAGTTGCAAGATGGAGGGAGTCTGAGAGCTTATAACAGTGTTTTTGAAAGTGCAGGTAAGAAGTTGCAAGATTAAGGGAGTCTGAGAGATTATAACAGTGTTTGCTAAAAGTCCAGGTATGAATTTGCAAGATGGGGGAGTCTGGGAGCTTATAACAGTGTTTGTTAAAAGTCCAGGTAAGAATTTGCAAGATAGAGGGTGTCTGAGAGCTGAAATGAGAGATAGAAGATATATGGAGGGTCCCATACATCAGAGAGTGATCTGATCAGATACACCTCTGTGAGGCCAGAATCAACGAGCCATATGGAGGGTCCCATACATCAGAGAGTGATCTGATCAGATACCCCTCTGTGAGGCCAGAATCAACGAGCCAATTGGCCTGTATGGTAAATTCCCAGACCGGGGGGCTGGTGGCAGTAAGCTGGGTTGTTTCTATCCCTGTTTTCAGGGATTCACAATAAACCAGACCATCCTACTGGGTAGGTTTAAACTAGGTTCTTATCAAGCCCAACTGAAGCAGTAGGTCGTCTCAAGGATTAATGGTGTTCACATTAGTTAGTGGTTAGTATTACTATGAAGAGTACTGTGTTTCATACCTGTAGTCTCTTACATTACACCTTAGGCAGGTTGCAAGGACCCCCCCATGTATTATTATTAATAATAATAATAATAATAATAATAACAACAACAATAAAACATTTAACAAAACCAACCATGCATGTTGAATACCTTTACCAATAATATTTTTCATTGGAGTTCATAATGGCAGTAAAACAAATCTAATCTGTAACTCAATAAATCCAGTCTAATCTGAACATTAATAAGTAATTGAACTTGAAATATTATTTCTCAAATCAAGTTCTAAGTACTCAGTTTTCAAATACATAAGAATTATTTGTGTATTTCTTTTGTGTAATTAAGAGATTTATCAAAGTCAGTTTAGGAACTATTCTTACTCAGAAATTTGAAAGAGTTTATAAATACACAACTAGACTAAAATGAATAAAGAACAAGGAAACAAGAATGTAACTCACAGTTTAGAAGTCAGCAGCAGTTTAACTGAATACCGAACAGTCTCTTGAAGTTTTGACCCAATCAGCTTAGAATTCTAAGTGTCAGTGACAAAAAATGACCATATAATGCCAGCTTCGACTCCCTGTAACAGAAGCAGTGCTCACTGTGTCAATTATAAGAGATTTGCTTCTAATGTTAGCAACTGATCCTCCAAACAGGAATCACAACATCCAGACTTCAGCTTCATGGAGGGAAGAGGAGTACAAGGAGCAGCTTCTGCACTTGGTTGACAATAAAAGATGCCTGCCTGCCAGACAACCTTACTTTGTTCTAACACAAGACTCAGTATATTTTGTGAACATTTTAATAAGTCTTCTTCAAACTGTCATTGGACAATTCGAGCTGGCAACCACAATAAAATTGCTTCCAGTGTTGCAACTTCTAAAATATCCTGGACATACCCCAAATCACACATTTTAGGAGCTAGGTAAATGGCATCACTCAGTTGTGTTTGACTCTCGTGACCACCATGCTGATCTCCTTGGTTTTCATGGCAGAGATACTGGAGTGCAAGAAGGGAGGGGACAAGAAGTGCACAACCACCTCCTAGTACAGATCAATAAAATGTATTCAAGTGAAGCTACAAACATGAACAAAAAACATATGCCTGATATATGTACACACACTAAAAATTTTATACAAATATATATGTACAATAGTGAAGAAATTTGCACTCCCATTTAGTAACCTCGTAAACAGAGGTAAGCTGTCACACGCGAAGTCACTTGGCACCTGTAGATGGAATCATACAAATGCAGAAGCTTGAATAGGAGATATCCCACGATCCTGAGAAATGGGGTCTAGTGTTGTATAGTGTGTATTTTGGACCTACAGGGGAATCAACCACTACAAGGCTACATATGAACCTCTTATATATATGGATATTGCAATGACCCTGGTTGGAATGCCACGCATATGCAATCCCTTTTAAGTGGTTAAGCACTTAAGACGTATGTTTCTTCGCACACATCTATATCAAGAAATCTCCCCTATCTCTCACACATACACAGGAATGAACCAATCTAGGTCCCAATGTGTAGTGAAAAAATAAATAAAAACAAATTATATAACAAAAAATGAGTAGATAAAAAATAAAGTATAATAAATCCACAGACAAAGCTGTGTAAAATCAGATGAATGAAATAAAAAATATATATAACACTCACCAACGTGTTTCGTTCCAATAAGAAGCTTTCTAATGTGATAAAAAGATGAATAAAATACAATTGAAAAATACCACTGGAGTCATCATTTCAACATTTCTTATGAAATGAAATAAGCATGAAATACTATTTTCTTGACATCAGAGACTTTTTTGTGCACTGGAAATGGAGTATATGGCCTTCTACCAGTCTACTGTCCCCACCACTCAGCATATAACTTGCCTCATAAACATTTCACCTTAATAGTTAATCTTACTCTTCAAGTCACTGTTTTCCCCAACAGTGAATATTTCCACTTTTACTACATATTTAACAAATAGTTTCAATATACTATTTAGTCTTTTTTTTAATTTTATATAAATTTTTTAACTAGGGCGCTATCCCTTCTCAATTCAATTAACAGCTCCACTTACTTCCAAGATGCTTCCTCAGTAGGCCCAGCTGGGGTGAGGAGCTATATTTTACCAGTATAATAATGCTGCTGCATTCAGACACACAGTATGTCACAGTCTGGCAGCAATATATTATTAGTGTGAACCCCTTCCCCCTGTAGGCTTTAAGTCACAACTTGGAAAAAATGCACCCTACATGAAAGAACATGAAGGAAGGGTTGATTCTCTAAAAAGTGGGAACCTTATACTGGGGGCTTCTTAGATGTATGTAACCTTAAATATAAGCTTATGCATTTCGGAAGGTTAAATATGCTTGCAGTTTATAATCTAAACTAGCAACTTGTTCGTCAAAAAATTACGGTCAATAACATTTCAAGCCATGGCAATGCTGTTTGCCACACAACGTGAATTTTTTTGTACTGTGAGGACCTTCGGCGCTTATTACGAGCCTCTCCTCTGGTGTACTTTTGCTCCTCTGAGCAGCTGCTGCGCTCATCACAAAGACAGATACATAAGTCTATATTTTTGTAAATAATAATCAATTAATAAGTTACTTAATGAATTAATATACTTTACCTATTTGTAATTAATATATCCATCAATCAATAGGCTGAAGAGCAATCTTTTTTCATTATCCCACAGCATATAATGTCCAGTTGGACTGTTGCTGGCCTGTGGATATTTTTTTATGAATGTCCCAACTGTGCATTAGAAATAGGCTGTGTGCGCAAGGGCAAACCGTTGGTTTATTTGTGTAAGTCGCTACTGTAGATGCGTAATGTTGTGATGGTCAAGTGCGGAGTGTAAAGTAGCGTTGTCTGTGTATGTGCTACGAGGTTCGCGAGTATTTGGCGTCCTTTGTAGTAGTGTATATTGTACCTCTTTCTTTCCTGTGTGAAACTGGTACGTGGTTGTTCGGCCGATTTTCGAGTGCCGAAACTCTTTAAAATCGACTAAAATTTGCGTCTCACCTCACTTCCAGACGTCCTGGCTGGTCCCCTGTGCTGTGTGTGATGTTTTTTTTTGTGTGCGTGTGTTTTTCGTGTATTTCGATTTTCGCGGTTTGGCCGTTAACTTCGTATTTTTTCTACCTCGTATATTTTTTTTTCTCTCCCGCGTCTTGTAATGTATTTTTTTTAAGTTGTGCGTTTGTCAACTGCTTGAGGCCCCAACAGCCTATGGCTCTATATAAGTACATAGGATTTTTATTTTACCAAAGTATTTAGTTAGTGAATGTGACGAAGTGCCCTTCGCCACTTTGTCTTGGAGAGGACTGTTTGCCAGCCTCCTGCCCTGCGACTATGGCCCTGGGACAAATTGCCCTTTAAACACAGTATTCGGCCATACCAGAGTGTATGTCACTCATTCTGGCCCTTTACATACAGGGGGGTCATTCGGTACTAGCCCTGTGTGAACCATGATACCCCAGATAGCTATGCCATGGAGCCCATTCATATAATGAAAGACTATGGGAAAGATTTTAGCTACATGGCAATTGAACTGTGTGAATAGGATCTGAGCGCTATTCAGTAGTTTTGTGCGCTCAGATCCCAGCTATCTGGGGAAATGTGAAATGTGAGTAAATGTGAATTGCAGTAATGCTGATGGGTTGTCAAACTAGAGAATTGACCAACAAATACTTTCGTCCGGACATCCCCAGGCCAATCCATTGGGATCAGACCGTGTATGCCGGCTTATGGTCACGGGGGAGGTGTGTAACGGAACCCATCACTGTTTTACCCTGTTTTATGATTATTATAGTTAAAATATGATCCTACTATTATACTGTATGTATGTTGGTTTATGCTCTGCAGAATATTGGCCCAGACTAGTGCAGACCTTGGCATGGGAGATAATCCTGTTACAGAGACTCCGCATAAGATAAGGAAGTCTATTGTATAAAGTGTTTTCATTCTCAGATAAGAACAAAGAAGGATGATCTAATCCATGTCTGATTGTATCCAAGTTGCCAGGTAGCCTCAGGGAGGTGTGACTCACCTATTGTCCCTATATGTGTATTGTGTGGCCAACTATGGGGGATATGTGAAATGTCTGTGTGTTATGTGTAAAAGATACTTTTACTAACTTTTGAACCCCTGGTCTGATTCATGCCATTTTTTAATATGTTGTTCCCCTGGGTGAGAGCTATTGGACGGTGCTGGACTTAAAGGTGTACCCCCTGTTTTTTGGGTACATCCAGAATGTGGTTAAAATTATGTCTGTTTTAATTGTGTTACCTGTTATCTGAGGGGAGGAAACGTGGGGGTTGAACCATGTATATAATTGGCTGTTGTGATAATTATGTGGGTGTAGCCCTTCAGAGGGCACCATTGCATAAAAGGAGATCCCCTGTCATTAAAGAGTGGACTGCTTGACCCTTCAAAACGTAGCTTCATCTCGTTCTTGGAGGGGATCGCTATATCATACTGGGGATTGCTATGCGCTGCATACTCCCTGGGAGCTTTAAGCTACGGCGGTTGTGGAGTCAGTGCTGGTTGTGGTGTCCGGTGCGGTGCTTGTAGGCCTCGACGCAAACTAGGACGCGTCCATCAACGGAGGTACCCGGTCGGGGTGCCAGCAGATCCGTTACAGTGAACTTCTCTGCAAAAACAAGCTTTTCAGTAAGTAAAAACATAATTTAAAAAAAGATGCTATGTGCTTATATAGAGACCTATTCAATTGTGCGAAAGGCAATTTAATGTCAGGCAATGAGAACCTGCGGCACTCATCGGCAAAGTGCTGTGATTTGTAGTGCCTTAACGGCTCACCTCGCAGGCGATGAGCACCTTTGGCGCTCATTGCCCAAGTGTTTTGTGTGTTAGTGCCTTAACGGCTCGCCTCGCTATGCGAGGTTCGCAGGCGATCAGCGCCCTTGCCGCTCATCACCTAAGTGCTGTGTGTGTTAGTGTTTTAACAGCTCGCCTCGCTATGAGAGGCTCACAGGCGATGAGCTCCTTCGGCTGCGAGTTAATGGCTATACGAGGCTCGCTCTCAGACACCGAAGTCGTACGCACCACGCAAAGCGTGACGACGTCTCGTAGTTCGACAATTATAATATGTGATGGAACAAATCTAGGAGTATCAGAGAGAGAATGGGATTTGAGAGTGCAGGTGAACAACCACCTACGTAACGGTACTCAATGCCTAGCGGCATTTGCAAAGAAAAGTAAAATATTAACATGCATTAAGAACGGTATAGATGAAAGGAGGCAAATATAATTCATTGCAGTATATAATGATACCTTTTTTATTGGACAAACATATTCATAGTTTTGATATGTTATGATAAGCTTTCAAGAGCGGACCTCTCTTTGTTAAGTTAGAGGCAATACTAATTATAGATTCCCAAATAAAGCAAGAAATTCCAGGATTCACAAATAATGTTCTGTTCAGACAACTGTGCAAATATGTACCAGAGTAAATAAATTGGAGTCGTAAATAGTTTCACATGTTAAGGAGCCATAAAGCTGTAACCATGAAATGGTCATGAATGTCAGAGGTTACAAAAAAATTTGTTAATGAGATAAAAAATCCATATTTACAGTATATTAAGGCCTGAGTTATTAGTGTTAATAGCTTAATCATTTAAATTTCAAATGTCTTTCTTTTCTGAGTGTTTTTAAAATGACCTTTGAGTATTCTAGAGTTATTCTTCTGGGTGAAATGGTGCCCGACTGGAGTACAGTAATTGTCCTCATTGTACTTATTGATGGAATGTTTGTACAGATTCATCCTCACATGTAACAGCCTCTCTCACATACAGTACATTGTATCATGTAGACCACATTGGATGATGTACTAGAATATGACCCTCTGATGTTATAGGTCTTGTTGTTATGTGTGGCTGTGTCCCCTTTGCAGATGTGCTGACACAGTTTGCACTGATTTTTATTGCAAGGTTTTGTGCAATTTTCTCTGTTTCTGTTCAGCAATGTTTGTCTGAGATTTGGTGGCTGCCTGAATGCAAGAATGGGGGGTTTGGGGAATATATGTTTTAATTCTGCGTCCTCTGTTAGCTGTGGTTGCAGATCCTTAAATATTTTACGTATTCCTTCTAGAACCGGATGGTACGTGGTTACAAGAGGTGTACGTGAGGTCATTTCTTTAGTTTTGTATTGCAACAGTTGTTCCCGGGGAATACTCTGATTCCATTGATAACTTAAAAAGGGGTTGGATATATTTTTGAATACAAAGGGGTTTTCCTGACTAACTAGAGAAGGAGGAGTATGCCAGTATTTGGGTCGGGAAGGATTTTTTCTCCCCTCAATTAACAACTAATCCACATATTACAAAGATCAGATGAGCTCTAAAAATGTTGAGCTTGATGGTAAAAAAAGTATTTTTTCAACCTCAATTACTATGGCCCTCATTCAATTGCGATTTGGCCAATTCAATAGTGCTCTAAATAAACACATAACATATTTTTTTAAAATAAGTTTTTAGTTAGTGAAAACCTTGCTTTTGGATAGATGTTTACTAACTAAAAACTTCTTTAAAAAATATGTTATGTGCTTATTTAGACCCCTATTCAATTGGCCAAATTGCAATTGAATGAGGGCCTATGTGACTATATAAATGAAGTATAGATTTTATATGACAAAATAACTATGAGTATTACATTAATGAAGTCACCGTGTTAAAACAGTTATATAAAACAAAAGGTTTTGCCTAAAGAGTTCCTTTAAGCATGGTGGTGTATTGCGTCTGTTACTCTTCGGGTGTAATAGGTTGCCTAGTGGTTGTCCCATTCTCTCTATAATAAATATTTGAGAACAGCTTCACTAGAAAAAAGTACAGTACATCTGCTTTAATTACTTAATGTTGTGTAAGAAGTTGTCCACAGACATCTGAGAAAAAAATAGAAAACCCTTTGGAAGCTTTTTAGTGCGACGCCAGAATGTTTTCCATTGGCTGGACAAAAATTGTGCTTTTTCTGGTATTTTTTCCAACAATCTTGCCAAACATATGTTTTTACTTTATCATTGTGTAAGAAAATATATGTGCAGACTTTCAAATCACTGTACTTGTTTTTCTTGTTATACCTCTTGGTTCCTTACCTCCCTTATTGAACGACTGCAAAATATGTTTATTAATGATAAAAACCCTCCAGGATAAAAATCCAGATACAATTATAAATCCTTGTTACCACATGCACATTTGAGCTGGATCAAAAAATAACCACATAACTTATCAGCACAAAGTTTACACTTCAGTGAAGAGTTTTACTTTATGTAATAGTGTTTAAAAAGGAGAGATTTTACAGAGTTTTTACATAAATATGGAAACATAGGGACATATATTTAATGTTGGATAAGAATAAAAAGACCAATTTTAGTCTGTCTATTCTATCTACATAATTATTCGTCATGATAGGTTTCTGCTTGAATTCTCTAATTGTCCTCTTGAATGTTGTTTCACTTATCTATTAATCTTTCTACAAGGTAGTCCTGTTGCATATTATCACAATATTTTTTTCGCCTTCCATCTTCAAATCAAGACTATTCCAAAACTGGACATTACATTCTAGTTGAGTATGTGTAAAACATAGGAGGAACATTGACTAGTTGAAGATAGGTCATAGTAGGTCTTGTTTGATTGTTTCCTTTATTCCTAGATCATTAATATGAAATACTAAGAATTTTAGCCAAGGATTGCCATAAAGTTAGATGCACTCTGTCAAGATTTAGACTATGCCAGTATCCTCTCACCTCACTACCTGTCCTCTGGATCCTATTCCATCTCAGCTCATCGCCCCCCCCACCCTCTACTACACTAATCCCAGCTCACACACATCTTCAACCTCTCCCTAAACACTGGCACATTTCCATCATCTCTAAAACATGCCATAATTACACCCACTCTCAAGAAACCCTCATCCGATGCTGACGTTGCATCCAACTATCAACCTATCTCTCTTCTTCCCCTGGCTTCCAAAATACTGGAGCGGCTCGTCTATAACCGCCTTACCAGTTTAATCTCTAAATCTCTTCTGGACACCTTCCAATTTTTCGGCCCCAACACTCCACTGAGAGTTGCTCCCCCTTAAAAGTCACCAATGACCTGGTAACCGCCAAGTACAAAGGCCACTTTTCCATTTTGCTTCCTCTTGATCTCTCTGCCCCCTTTGACACAGTTGACCATCCGCTTCTACTCCACATTATCTCCTCCCTCGGCATTTGAGACACTGCTCTCTCGTGGTTCTCATCATACCTCCAAGAACAATCATTTAGTGTCTCCTTCTCTGGCACCTCTTCTTCTCCTCACTCCTCATCAGTCCTAGGCCCCCTCCTCTTCTCCATCTACACATCCTCATTTGGTACCCTAATAAAGTATTTTGGGTTTCAGTACCACCTTTATGCAGATGACACGTAAATCTACCTCTAGCTCATCGCCTAAGTGTTGCGAGTTAACGGCTCGCGTCGCTATGCAAGGCTCGCAGGCGATGAGCACCAAAGGCGATCATCGCCTAAGTCGTACGCACCACGCAAAGCGTGACTACGTATCGTAGTTCGACAATTATAATATGTGATTCTTCAACAGGGCAGCAGCCAGCTACATAGAACAATTTAAAACTTGTACAGTTTTGTTAATGTGTTTTGATGTTATGTGGAAGTTCTGCCAGCATAATTCCAATACTCAGACTTTGAAAGCACTACATGTACTGGATGAGCTAACATGAGCGGAAAATAGGGATTATGTCAACAATTGAGAAGACCTGAGCACTTTATTTCATTCTAAAATATGCTTTATATTGTTGTGGATAACTGTTAATGGAATGTAGATTATGGTGGGACATTTTACATTTATACATTTGGATGATGATCCCTTTATATGTTATTCAAATAAAACTATGAAAGGGAAATAAATTTTATTTGATATCTCAAAAAATGCAGCAAATGTTAAAAACCATAATTATGCTGAAGGGTTTTCTATTTTTTTCTCAGATGTCTGTGGACAACTTCTTACACAACATTAAGTAATTAGAGCAGATTTTTCTAGTGAACCTCTCCTCTGGATCCTATTCCATCTCAGCTCACCCCCCCCCCCCTAATACACTAATCCCAGCTCTCATACACATCTTCAACCTTTCCCTAAACACTGGCACGCTTCCATCATCCCTAAAACATGACATAATTACACCCACTCTCAAGAAACCCTCATCCGATTCTGCCGTTGCATCTATCAACCTATCTCTCTACTTCCCCTGACTTCCAACTGCTGGAGCGGCTCGTCTATACCAGCTTCATCTCTAAATCTCTTCTGGACACCTTCCAATCCATTTTTCGGCCCCAACACTCCACTGAGACAGCCCTCATAAAAGTCACCAATGACCTGCTCGCCGCCAAGTCCAAAGGCCACTTTTTTGACACAGTTGACCATCCGCTTCTACTCCACATTATCTCCTGCTCTCTCGTGGTTCTCATCATACCTCCAAGAACAATCATTTAGCGTCTCCTTCTCCGGCACCTCTTCTTCTCCTCACCCCCTGTCTATTGGCGTACCCCAAGGATCAGTCCTAGGCCCCCTCCTCTTCTCCATCTACAAATCCTCACTCTGTCCCTAATAAACTCTTTTGGGTTTTGTACCATCTCTATGCAGATGACACGCAAATCTACCTCTCAGCACCAGATCTATCACCCTCTCTTCTAGAACAAGTCTCCGACTGCCTCGCTATTAAATCCTCTTGGATGTCAGCCCACCATCTAAAAGTCAACTTGTCTGAGACTGAACTCTTAATCTTCCCACCCTCTACTACAGCTTAAATTCCTCACATCGCTCTCACTGTCAACAATGCCACCATCACTCGTACCCCGCAAGCCCGTTGTCTCCGGGTTCTACTGGAACCTGCCCTTTCTTGCATCCCTTACATACAGTCTTTAACCAAATCTTGTCTTCTCCATCTAAAAAACATATCCAAAATACGCCATTACCTCACACAAGACACTACTAAAAATCTAATACACTCTCTCATCATTTCTCATCTCGACTATTGCAACTCGCTCCTTGTTTGCCTGCCCACCACTGCAATCCATTATGAATGCCTCCACCAGACTCATCTTCTGTACACATCATTCATTGTCGGTAACTCCTCTTTGTCAATTACTTCACTGGCTTCCCTTAGCCTCCAGAATAAAATGTTCAATCTTGACCCTAACTTATAAAGCCCTTAACAACAGCGCACCACCATACATCTCTGCTCTCATTTCCAAATACTCCCCCACATGCCCTCTTCGTTCTGCTAATGACCTTCTTCTTTCTACCACTCTTATCACATCCTCTCACTCCCACCTCCAGGACTTTTCTCGCACTGCCCCTATTCTCTGGTACTCCTTGCCTTGCTTAAACAGACTATCCTCCTGCTTTAAATCCTTCAAAACTTTAATAAAAATGCTCCTCTTTAAAGAAGCCTGTTACCTTCCACCCTAACATGCTCAGCACTACTCTCTCCCTACTGTACCATATATAAACTTCAACCTTTAGATTGTAAGTCTGCGAGTTTCAATCCTGCATGGTGCTTTAGGCAAAGCGCTATGGACACTGGATTGCAAGCTCAAATACACCGCCCTCTATTCATTGCAATGTGTGAATCTTGAACTTGACTTTGCCTGTAACTTAACTTATGTATAGCGCTACGGAATATGTTGGCGCGTTACAAATAAACGATAATAATAATAATAATACATGTTATAAGAGAACAGCACCCTATGAAAATGTAATTGCAGAAATTGCATTAGAATTGTAGCATGCCAGGGATGACCTACGTGAGAGTCACATTATGTTTTAGTATATAAAGTATAAGCTATTGAGCTATCAAACCTGTGAAGTTGAGAACACAACACCTGTGGCACTATCGTGAGACTAAACCTAGTTTGTTGACAGCTATGAGCAAGGAATCACAAATACCTAGACACATAAGACGAGACTCTAAGGGGTGAGGTACACTAAACTCTGAGAAGGCAGCAGACTCCTTTGGAAACTGAACCGTGGAGTTTTAAGGAATACTACCCTGCTATGATTGTGAATTGTACACCAAGGTAGTGTAACTCAGGATTCATGGGTGTAGGAACTGGGGGTGATGAGGGGGACAAATGCCCCCCAGAATTTTCAATGTGTGTGTTTATGTGTAGAGAAGCAGTTGCGTGGTATTTTATATGCGGTATCCCCCCAGAGTTGCTTTGGCTCCTACACCCATGCCAGGAGTACAAGTTTCTAACCTCATTTACCTTTTTATTTATTTAAAAAAAAAGTTTGATAGCATGTTTAAACATTTGCTTTAATCTCATTGTACCAGGTGTTAAAATGTAATATTAATATTTATATGCATATATAAGTTTTCCTGTTATTAAACAAACACCGCAACTGCCCAGTTACGCAATTCACCTTCATTGCCGGCAATCATTATGCGAGTAATGCATGGACAGAACGCATTGCCCAGACGTTACATCTATTAACTATTACTTGAGACTAGCGACTTGCCCGTCAAAAAATGATGGTCAATAAATTTTGAAGCCATGGCAATGCTGTTTGGTACACAGTGTTAGGCTTTTTATACTGTAAGCACCTTCTGCGCTCATTACGAGCATCGCGCTGTGCGCCTTTGGCCATTTGCCAAAACTCGGCATAATCGACTTAAATTTGTGTTCCACCTCACTCCCAGGCGTCCTGGCTGTCCCCCGTACCGTGTGTGATGATTTTATTGTATTTTTTTTTTTTTGCGTTTGTTTTGTGTTTTTTGCTTTGCGTGGTTCGGCTGTTAACTTTGTATTTTTCCTATTTTGTATTTTGTTTTCTAAGTCCCGCGCCTCGTAATTTTTTTTTTCTAAGTCCCGCGTTTGTCAAGTGCTTGCAGCCTAAGGCGATCCCCCGTTTCCTAAGTGTTTGGAGGCTAAGTCCCGCATGTTTCATTGCCTCCACTGCTCACCTTGCTTTGCGAGGCTCGCAGGCAATGAGCACCTTTGGCACTCATTGCCCAAGTGCTGCGATTTTTAGTGCCTTAACGGCTCACCTCATTACGCGAGACTTGCAGGTGATGAGCGCCTTCAGTGCTCATTGCCTAAGTGCTACAAGTTAACGGATCCCCTCACTACAAGATGCTCGCAGGCGATGAGCGCCAAAGGTGCTCATCACCTAAGTGTTGCGAGTTAACGGCTCGCCTCACTACGCGAGCCTCCCAGGTGATGAGCATATTATAATTGTCGTAGTTCGACAATTATAATATGTGATTCTTCAACAGGGCAGCAGCCAGCTACATAGAACAATTTCAAACTTGTACAGTTTTGTTAATGTGTTTTGATGTTATGTGGAAGTTCTGCCAGCATAATTCCAATACTCAGACTTTGGAAGCACTACATGTACTGGATGAGCTAACAAGAGAGGAAAATAGGGATTATGTCAACAGTTGAAAAGAACTGAGCACTTTATTCCATTCTAAAATATGCTTTATATTGTTGTGGATAACTGTTAATGGAATGTAGATTATGGTGGGACATTTTACATTCATACATTTGGATGATGATCCCTTTATATGTTTTTCAAATAAAACTATGAAAGGGAAATTTAATTTGATATCTCAAAAAATGCAGCAAATGTTAAAAACCATAATTATGCCAGTGAAATCTGGGGTTGGATATTTTCAAAATATCAGAGTAAAGAATGATTAGAGACAATAATTATAATCCTCATGTCACAGGTGTATTGTTGAGCTCAGGGTGGCATCATATTAACGGGCGTCCAAAGCTAGTAAACCACTAAGTGGCTTTATGGAAATCATTGTACAGGGCTGATAAACATCCAAAACCACACAAAAATAGCTGAATGATTCAAAGAGAGAGCCCTAAGATCCTGATGGATCCTCTTGACTGAAGGGCAAACTTATCTTAATGCCCAAAATCTTTACTAGAAGCCCTATAATTAACAACAAAAGACCTACACTTTTGTGGAATACTCCAAAGCCCACATCTTGCTCTAGATAGACTAGTGTGCTCTTACGCACTATTCACGTTTAGTCCCAAGCTCATCTATTCCGTCTGATATAAAAGCAATAGACTCACATGTATTGGTATTTGCCGTTTTTATTTTTTGCTTTTATATCAGCCAGAATAGTCGGGCTTGGGACTTAATGGGAATAGTGGGTTAGAGCACACTAGTAAAGAGCAAGATGTAGGCTTTGGAGTTTCCACATTAGTGTAGGTTTTTTGTTGTTAATTGTAGGGCTTCTAGTAAACATTTGGGGCATTAACATAGATTCTCCTGACTAAATGGCAAACCTATCAGGATCTTAGGGCTCTCTCTTTGACTCTGTCACCTATTTTTCTGTGGTTTAAAGGTTCATCAGCCCTGTATAACTATTTCCATGATGACACTTAGTGGTTTTCTAGCTTTGGACACCCGTTAATATAATACCACCCTACTATACACATGTGACCTGAAGATAATAAATATTGTCTCCAATCATCCCATCACTCTGACATATTTTGAAAATACCCATCTCCAGATTTCACTGGCATAATTAATTTTTTTAATATTTAATTTCCCTTTCATAGTTTTATATATTGTCATTTAGTGTAACGTTTCGGAATCTTGTCTATACATAGGTTTTTCAAATCAAATGTTAGTGCAACCTATAGGAAAACTTGGGGTTTAATGTGCCAATGATTTCACTGTGAATTGGATTAGAAAACACATTACTCATGTTGGGTAATTTTCCTTAATTGGGGCTTTACTAGTACTAATGTGATCAACCCCTTAGTTTATTCGTTAAGATCAGATGTAGAGTGCATATATTTTAGAAAGAAAGATAATTTTGAACAGACCTAGGGAAGTCCATGGCACAGAGGTTGATGTTTGTATTTGAGGGGCATTTACATTTCTAGAGATATATGGTTACATTCCCTGAAGCAAGGTGTCTGCTTCTAGGCCCTTGAGAGGGAAGGGGTGTGGTGTGTTTAACTCTTACCCAATTATCTTGATAAACACTTTCTTGTTCCTCCTTCCCCGACACATCATGATTTAGCTCTGAGTAAGTTACAAACAAAAAATGGATTCCTGTACTCAGAGTTAAAAAAATAATCAGATGTTGTATGTCCATGGATTACACTGATATTATTGTTAGCTGGGTACGTTCTTGACAAAGAAGTGTCTTTTTTAAAGAAACACTACAGCTCAAGATGAAAGGTAAAAATTGGTTGTTTTTCAGAGTTTAAATTTAAACCAGCCCTTTTGTTCCTGGAGCAATTTATAGTTTTTGGAGCTCAACGGATATTCAAATCTACTAATCATATACATGGACTTGAAATCCTATTTGAAGTAAAATTACTGATTTTAGTATTGCCCTAGAAAAAGTAACAAATTGTTTGTTGTCCGTCATACTTTACAGAAAAAAATGATAGAGCTTCAAGTGATGAGAAATTGCATTTTTTTTTATACCAATGAGTATAGAAGTATTTTGGAAACAGTTAATAGAGTGGCTATCAATCAACCTGATAGTACAAACAGTATTAGTCATTTTTAACTTTAAGTTTTCTTTGTATGAAGCTTGAGAACATTGTATTATAAAACTTATGAATTGTTAGGAGATTTGTTTCTTATATGACTATTTACAAGACCAATTTATATCTTCCTTTATTTGCGAAATGGTTCATATTTTCAGCTCAGACCTGTAAATGTAAAATAATAACATTAATTCTAAATTAACCAGTGTGTTATTATTCTTTATTTAGAACGTACCAACATCTTCCATATAGCAGTGTACAAGAGTACAGTGGGCCAATAAACACATTACAAAAGGTAAAACAAATTTTATGGTGTGCAAAAATACAAATACAGTGTAAGTCAACTGACAATTTGGTGCAATAGAGTTGAGGCTTTAAAGATGTTGACATTGCCATCTGGCAAACCTAATTGAAAAGTAGAACAACTGTAGGATCATTGTGGAGGTTGTTAGAGGTAAGCCAAATGGGCTGGAGCTCCCAGTGTACACATTTTTTTTTTCTCTTTTAAGCAGCATAGACATGCCTTTATGGTATGATTGCTGCAGTTACTTTTTTATCTGCTAACCCAAGCAATGTGCGGTCCTGACTCCAGCGCCTCAAGCCCTATCAGACTCCTATATTCTCCTCCAAGACACAAGGGTAACATCTGGAATAGACAGGATTATAGGCTCAGTAGTTAAGTATGGTGTTGTATCTAATGGCAGATAATGCAAACGCTGTTTAAAATATGGGGTGGGCAAGAAGGGCCTCATACATGCCTGGATTTGATGATATCCCTGCTGCACACATGTGAGTCAATCACTTCTTCAGTCATCCTGAGTGACTCACCTGTTCACAGAAATGAGCTTCAGGGTGCATTTTGTCTGATGCATTTTCCCTCCTTCCAACTGTCCAGGCAACCAATATTATGTGAAATGCAGAAGAGGTGAGAAGAAAGAAAAAGAGAAAGTGGAGAATGTAAGAAAGAGAAGGAGGAATATAGAGAGGATGAGGGGACTATAATGATGATTGATCATAGGTGTGCTCAGTCCAGAAACGTTTGTCAAATGCCCCAGCTCTCATTTCATTAAACATTGTTCATCTTCAGTAGTTGCTGTATATGGGTCATTGTCCAATGGTCCAATTCAGCAAGGCTGATCTACAGGCAGTCCTATGGTCAAATTATGTTCTCCTACAACTTTCTTCCTCACATGCATTATTAAGTTTGTGTTCATGTCCCCTTAAATGTTTTGTATTAAATAAGCAAGGAGTTAAAAAAATTATTTTTTCTGGTTCTCCTAAATAAATTTATATATATTGATTTTTAAATGTTATTTTTTTACATTTTTCCCCACTGTACTTCAACAGTAGAAAAAAAAAAAGGTTCCCCAGTGACTAAAAACCTTCACAATATCTCAAAGTGGTTGTAGAACACTGAATCCCTTCTCAAGACCCTCCTCAGAACACTATACAGCTTTGGGAAACTGGACGATAAATAACCCTTCGTTGGGCTTTATCAGTAACAGTAACAAGCACAAAAGAATAAATTCAGTAAGGTTCACTGATCTGAGAAAAATCTGTATTATTAGATCAAATTCCTTTGAAATTAGACATATACAATGAAACATACATATACACACACACACACCAAACAGTATATGTACAAAGAATATGGGGGAGAAAAAAAAAAAAACAATTACAGTGTACGTTTAATGAATTTGAACTTTATTTTTCCTTCTAAAAATTCCAAATTCATATACTATTTTTCTAAAAATATGCTGATCAAAATTTAAATTTTTTTCTGCAAAAGCATTATAATCTATACATAAAATCTGTGCATTTTCCAATAAAAAAGGAGATTTGGTTAATCATGATTTTACATTTACAATAGCCTATTGTAAATTTCATCAATTAAAAGCATACATATCATTCCATTGAAGTGGGAGTAAAATGACAAATATAACAATAAAAAGGAGTATCCATGTTGTTTTCTTCCACATGTAAACTGTTTTTGCTACTAGCCATAGAATTCAAAATCTGCCTTCCTGTGAGTCCTGTTGGAGGTATATATACAGTTTGGTCAAGAGGCTAACAAGTAGGGCAAAACTACAGTATATCTGTGGCTCCACAGTAGTTTTAGACCATGTAAAAGTTGTGCTTAATTGTTTTCCTGAGACTGTACGGTAGCCTGTAGAAACAAACAAAAAGAAACAAATAAATTAGCACAATGAGAAATGAACATAGAAAAAAATATCAAAATGTTTCATTTTTTGACTTCTAATCAGCTACCCCAGGAAAGATTAGAAAGAAGTCATTGCCTTTAGACTGATATCATTATTTGAATAGCAGATGGCACAAGACACTGTACACTCTTACAAGCACTGCATGTCATAAAATAAACAAAAATAGTTAGGAATACAAATAACGTTTCAAGGAATAGGGAGATTATTAAAACAACCTCTCTACATATAAAGCAATTATAGACTCTCTACATATAAAGCAACCAGATAAATGGTGTGTGTGTTGTATATACAACAAACTCATTTCTAGTGCAATAGCGGAGTCAGGTGTGTAGGGTTAATATGGGTTCCTTTCTAATTTGCTACATATTTTAAAGAATAAAAAGTCGACTGTATATCTAGGAATAAGTACACAATTTACAGCCACAAAAATGTAAGGACCGTTTTGTCTGCTTAATTAAGTAAGCAATATCAGCTTTAGAAAAGTGGTAAATTATGCTACTACCTATGAAAAGTAGCAATAACAAGAAAAAACAATATATATATATATATATATATATATATATATTATTATTATTATTATTATTATTATGCAATGTACTCTGACAGTCTTCCTCAATGACCCTATTATGGTGTTTTATGCTGAAGTATTGGATCATAAAATAGTGTATAAAATGTATATCTGACCCTGTATGTACCTTTATGTTATATGTTATATGAGGAAGTACCTGTACACTTTTAACCTTTGTTTGCTTTTCATGTTGCAAAAGTCTGATTCTTGGCTAGACAAAATGCAAGTTAAATATTAATGGAGTGGGAAGGTCGAGTATTTATCTAGGTATAGCAGGCTAAGTTACTCAATACTGTGTTTTTTTTCTTTCAGTACAGGCTCAATTGTATAAATGCCCTATAGTCTAAAAATGCACATGTCCAATATAGAGCAGATTTTAGTTTCATTCACAGGAGAAAACACCATCTAAACTCACCATTTTATAAATCTAAACTTTTTTTTCTTGATCACTCAATGGATTCTGAACAAAAATCCTGTTTTCTTCCCAACAATATAAATAATTTATAGTAAATTGTACACATGTCCACAACTTTCCCTCTTATAATATGTGAACTGTCTAAGTATAAGAAATATTTATACTCACAAAAGGGGACCTTTCACCATACTTGCTCCAAAATGTCATTTTAACTGAATTTTTGTGGCCTGTTCTTTGATCAAAAGTATGACAGTGGTCAAATGGAGGGCTGTACAAGTGAAGGCTTACAGCTGTCTCTGTATGGCTTGGGTTTTCAACACGATGAAGACCAATGGAGTCTATAAAAAAAGGAAACACAACAATGGTTACTCATAAACCATGGATTAAACAACATCATACTGAATACTTCCATAAAAAAAAAAAATGGAGGCTACATTATTGAATGGTGTATTTGTGAACACATATGATTTGGCATAATATTTTGGTAATTTACCTACACATATAAGTAAAATTTTCAGGATTACACCACAGGTGAAAATAAATCCCCTCTTGCTGTAGGACTGTTTTAGTCCCTTCAGCTACAAACACCAGCCAAATAATTTAACATATTTCTTTCAGAAGAGAAACCATTTCATTGAACTGCATTCATTGCTAATGAAACCGTAGACTATTTCTGATCAAAATGACATCACATTTAATGTACAGTCAAATTTGCATAATATAAAGTTACAGTATCTACAAAAATGTCAGAAGCTTCATGTACTTGGAATAATATCCAATTGCAATACCTATTGCTTTTTTTTATAAAAAGTATACAATAGCTTGGAATAAACATGAAAGAGAAGCCAATACACAAAGTGTAATTTCCCAAACTGTGTTTTTAGGTGGAGGGGTGGACCAATGGATAGGGAAAAGGAGTGAAAAGTATCAAATGTAAAGAAAAAAAAGTGTGTAAAGTAGAATATGCATTCAGTTTCAAATTATGACATATTGCCTTGGTGAATCAATAAGAGGCTAAAAGAAAAAAAAATGTGCTAGTAATGGAGATTTGCATATTGGATATCTCATTTTTTATGAGATATCCAATATGCAGCACATGCGCATTAGATTGGCTAAAGGAAAGTGTAGGGCAGAATACAGGTGCTAACTGAGCATACCTGCACGATCCTCAGGCAAAAAAGAAACATTGTATATGTTATGCTAATTATCCCTGGGAATTTCAGAGAGTGTCAACATTGAGAGAAAACAGTTTGCAAAAGCAAGAAATCAACCTTCAGACAAACGGTTTACTCTGGATTTTTTTCATGCAAACAATTTCAGACACTATAAATTCTCCTCTTTCAGACACTATAAATTCTCCTCTTTCAGATGCATTAATAACCCAGCTCACTTGCATATACCTTTAAGGATCTTTTTGCTTGAGCACAGTTAGAGAATAAAATGAGCAACTAGCCTTAGCTCAAAATCTGGTCTCTTAGTGATCCATGAATTGATGGATTAGCTATAGGGAGCAAACTGTCAGTACAGGATATAAACATCATAGACCTTATGCTATATAGAACACACTATATTAGTGATGTGCAACCTATTTCACATGAAGGGCTGCTTATGCGGCCCCGTATTTTTAACAGCCTGACAGTGCTTTAAATCCTTTTATTTTATCCAAAGCAAAATTGTAAAAAGCACTATAGGAAATATGATTTATACATCTCCTCAAATAATTAGACATTTAGAAGGAGTACAAATGGGTATTTGATTGTTTTCGAGAGATATAATGGACTGTGTATTGTTGAAGATGTGCATGCTCGCCAACTCCAGAGAACAGTCTTCTAGGAAGACACCTGAAGGTAGCATTTGGCCCATGGCCCCCTGTTGACCACCACTGCACAAGAGAGCACAGACTTTCATGAGGTCATATAGAATACACTAAGGAACAGCAAATTACCATTGATATAGGCACACTGGTTAAGCTTCAGAACCCCTTCTGATTTTTTCAACATATCTCCGTTGTTCTTCTTCTGTGGCCATTCATATAATGTCTCCTTGAGGTTACCCTGAAGTATCTTCAAGAAGCAGTGAGAGTTGGTGTGGTCATGTATACTGCTACATAGGGGAAAGATAAACCAGATTAGTCAATCACAAAGTAGTCTATATTTTTCATATTTAGACTATATTTTAGCATTTAGTACACTGTTTTTTTTATGCACTATACCTTTCCATTAAGGTTAAATCCAAATAAAATAAATGTCATATAAAATAGGGCTAAATCACAGATCGATTTAATGGTTCATAGAATAAGACTGCAAAACATGTGCAGGGAGGATTGAAATTGTATACCTGTTAATGAAGTACGTGTCTGAATTTGCAGTCTCACTGTCAAAAGTGTCAGGTGAAGGAACAAAAAGGCAAAAGTAGAAAAATGCTGGTCTGAAAAGTTTCATTTGATTAACGTCACTGTACAAAAAAAAGTATTTTAAACTAAACCTGAATTTTTACAATTACACATCTGTTCTGAAAATCAGACATATCAGAGGTTGGCAATATGGTATAAAGTAACTTCTTACTTTACAACAATTGTAAATTATCAGTTATATTATTTAAAAAATATTTTCTTACAACAAACATCGAAATTTTTTATTTTTAGCTGTCAAAAAGCCTTTCTGATCGCCAGCCACAAATTATTTTCTCTCAAGCCCTGCTGTATTGTTTTAAGGCTAAAGTCACATGCAATTGAGTAGATATGCTTATCCCTGGGTGTAACTATACTGGTAACACCCTGGGATCTGCATGTAAGCAGCTTTTTTTAATTTTGTATGGCTTTAGGCTGCAAACAATACAGCCACCCATAAGAGGTAACAGTCTATGTTTATTGGGTAGTTCAGAAAGGCTAGTTAACATTTAAACCAAAAGGGTGAAATATAAAACTATAGGTAATAACAAGAACTTGTAAAATATTTAAGTGATAGAATGTAATATACATTTATTTTGGATCTGAGAAGTAAAAAATGACATATGCATTGATTTGAAGCCTTTTCAAGCTCTAAAAAAGGCATATGAGGAACTGCAGAGGTAATTTTCTCCTACAGTGAACTGTTCTGCATCCCCTACGAAGATTATGGGATCATGGTAAAAAGCTATCTAGGAGGTTAAATGCACCAATATTGATTGAGACATTCCTTCTCATTGCATACGTGAAGGAATGTAGAGCTGTTATGGAACACATACACAACAGGTTAAGGCAGAATATCAGAGAAAATCCCTGCTCAGACAGTGGTATGTTGAACCTGAGTGTGCTGAAAATAGATCAGGTTGCATCCAGTCGTTACGTACAATGTGACCTGGGACCAAATATCAATGAGCGACTAACAGATTAGAGAGACAAACATGAGAGGGAATGAGATATGGAAAGGGCAGGGACCTTCACGTAACGTTGCCACTTGTACATTGAACATTTACTCACAAACATGACATCAACATGAAGGATTTGTTGTAAGTGCAAGATCACTAGTTCATTTGACACAGATGCCGACAGAGTGTGAGAGGCACATTTTATAAATGGTTTAAAAGTAATAAAAAAATTAAATAAAAAAAGCACTTGTAGCACTTGCAATGCACAACTCAACCCTCACTTAGATACATTTGTGAACAATTTGTCGATCTAATCAGGGACTGCACACTATGAGCATATATTTCAGTGCCCTATTTATAATTAATAAATGGACAAAATGTTTTAGTATGTTACGAAAAAGAACCGATTATGAGCAGATATATCCTGTATTTATGAAATTATGACAATCTCCATTGTCCAAGACTCCCCTATCTGTGATTTGTCAACTTCAGCTCCTTGAAGGGCAGTGAATTATAGTCATCGTGTATATTATAATAATGAACATGGCCAGGACTGCATAGAGTTAGATAAGTAGGTAATAGATTTAAAAGTTGTTTTTATATCGTATTTTACTAAAGTTTGTCAAGTATCAATATTACGTCTTTGAAATAACATTATAAAAATATTAGATTACAGAGTCTCTTTAAGCACATTTCCTGCAAAAGTGTTGAGAAACAAATCTTTGTAATAAATTTTTGAGACCTGAGAAGAGACAAACAATGAGCCCCATTGAATTTGAAGGCGGCATCTCGCAGTATATAGGCTGTATGTCTGTGGGCTTGTTGCAGGCTCGTGGTCTGCTATAAATCCGGTGCTATTCAAATGATCAAACCTGCAAGTTACTGGCCGAACGCCAAAGCCGTAAAACACAGATTCGGATATAGCAGTTCAGATCAATTAAGCAAGGCCGCTACCCATTGAGAAACAGCCAATAGAAAATGAAACTGTCGTCATTACGGCAGTTTAAGATGGCGTTTACATGTCAATCAATTAGTGTTTAGAGGCCCGATATGCGATCAGACTCACAAAACAATAAAAAAGGAGTGGCAATACTATTCTAGGCCATGTGGGTGGCCTGATATAAATTAACTCATTGATTCCTGAGATCGATATAACTAATGAAACATAAAATTAAATGATTTTGATTGCCGATTTGCAGTATTGATTTTTTATTTGCATTTACAGTGCAACGGTCTTTAACCCCTTTGCGGGTCCTATCTGGTACCCGTAGGATTTTCTTCTACGTTTGTGGTTTACGGGTGTAAAAACATTTGTGGTCTGCAGAGATTTTAGCACTTGAATATCGATTTGAGATTTTAGCGGGCGTAACTCTTGCAGACAGGAAAGATCAAAGGCTTTGATGGGCTAGTTCCAGTTTAACAATCGCAAGGATTTGAAGCCCGTAACACGTAGGCTGTTTGTGTCTTGCAAAAAACGCCAATTGAATAGCAAATTAACTTACGACCTCCCTTACAGGCTACTGTAACTTACAATTGCTCAGTTGAATGAGGCTCAAATGTCTACTGAACGGTTAATACATGCAGGTGCTATGGCTGAACACGCAGTTTTACTAACCTGATCACTCAAAATCTTGGCTGTTTTTAACATGCATACATGATTTTTTTTCCATTTCTCTTTAACTATACATAATAAATTGTACTATCAGTTAATTACATCTGGCATATCCTATGCCTACAGAATAGCCAACCTGGGATATCTTGGAATTCTGCACCAGTTCAAAGTTTGAGAAACTCCCTGCACTTACCATGTTGTGGAGAGTATTATCTGTTTTTGTAATGTTACCTCATTATTCCGCACATTTAAATTGTAAATTATTATCTTTTATCGGTTATAAATAAATATAACAAACACTATCCATTTGTAGATAATTTAATCTAAGAAAATAGCTGCAATAATTAACTTTATTCCAGTGTTACATTTTATATTACTTTATAATCTTTTTATTCCTTCCACAAATGATTTATACAAAAATGTTTAGTGGTTACCTGCCATGTCCTTCACCCCAGCAGAGGATCATCAAGTTAAACTTCCCATTTCCTTCATCCACCAGATTACGAGTGTACCTGCAAAAGTATGGCAAGAATTTGATCGGTGCTTGAAGTAAATCAAAAATTCCCTCACCACAGGTGAAATGCGCCAAATCTAATCAATGCCAAGCTGTTGAAATCCTGTCCCGAGTAAGGCTTCCTGATGTGTATCCAGTGCTAACCGTCAGTTGAGATTGACACAATGGAGGGGGGATCAAGTATATCTCTACAGCGATCACTCAGGAACTGGAATGGCTATGCCCGAAATGTGCAACAAGTATTTTTACTTTGACTTATACTTACCTGCAGATATTGTTTGCATTTTTCAATAAATACTAATCTTTTACTGTTTTTTTTTGTTTTTTCTTTACTTTCAAGTCAGAAGGAGAGTATTATTTACAAGCATAATAAATTTGTGTTGTAAAACCAGAAATAACAATTATCTAGGTTTATATCCTGATGCCACTAGAAACAGTTTTTTTAGAAAAACAGGGCTAAATATATTTTAGCCCTTTCTCCATCATTGCATTATGTAATTCTCACTTTCGACACTCAAGTTTTTTTTCTTAACCTTCATTGAAACTATGTGCCCATTTACAATGCAAGTCAAAATGTTATAACACTTTTAGATATTTATTAGTGTGCAATTAGACAATGATCTAGATCTATATAGTCCTTTTTTATTTTATTTTTTTATAAAAAAGAGATGAATAGAAGAATTTTGTTTTCTTAAAAACAGAGGAAACACATGGGGCCCTGGTTTTACTTGATCAAGCACCAAGAGAGAAAGCTTGTGTTACAATTAAGCCCACAACTGAACAGGAGAAAGAAAACAACATGTCAATAAACATCACATAATACAACCAACTAACAAACTATTGCTTTTGTAGAGAAGCAATTGAGAACATGTTTTCATAAGATTTTTTTCTTTAAGTGTCCAAAGAAGGTTTTTTTGTTTTTCTAAGCTCTATAATTAAACTATGAAGGATTTTTCAGTGGTGTAACTCTGTCTAAGTGAAAAAAGTCCAAGGCTAAGCAGCTACTAGAACCAGGGCATGGACATTATGTCAGGCTAACCACTTTATCACATTAGAAGTAACTAGAACAGGCAAGAAGGAGAAGTGGGAGAGCTGGCCTATGGCAGCCTGAACCTAAAGTCATCACTGCCGGGGTCCAAATACAGATTTTTTTCATCAATATTGGAATAAGATTCCAGCAGAGATGCCTTACTTTCCAGTATACTATATAGACATGTTATGCACTGATTTTTGCTCCATTAAAATACCCACCCCACATGAATTAAAATAGGTTTTCAATATATGGTTGCCAATCTTTTATGTATCAAGCCATAATTGGTGCAGGTATGCCTCACTATAGGCCATACATAATGTTTTCCAATTTAAGTATGACATCTAGTTTAATGTCCAGGTTTCAGAATGATACGATTGCTTACATTGATTAATTGCATTGCAATGCTCATTTGCATCAGCAGAGTCAAACCATTGGAAGTAACAACCCTTCAGCAAGTCAAAGACTACAATAAAAACGACAGACCATCCAAATATGCATGACTTGTTTAACAACTTATTATGCCAGCTATCATGGTTCTGTAATGAGCTCTACCCTGGGATCTAGAGACAACTTATGTAAGGGGCATGGAGTGCCAAAGATGGAAACAATAAAACTATATTCTGCAAGTTGATTGAGAAATAGACTGCTGGCTCAGAAGCAGATGGGTCATTGCTGTACAATCATTCCTGGGAAGGTTCTCAATTAATGAACAGTATGAGTTAGAAAAAAAAAAAGTCCATATGGCTCAAAACAACATTGTATACAGCAAAAAAAAATAAAAAAATAAGCACTTATTCACTGTCCACATTAAGTAAAATCTCAACAACTGTATTTCTAAAGCCCTTTCCTCACAAAAGACACACCAAAAAAAAAAATACTAATTCATGCACTCAGGTCAAGAGTGAGTTGCTGTAAACCAGGTCTCAAAGGCCTTCCCCTGACTCTCCCCAATACGTAAATGCTCCTGTTAGACTTCCCTTTCCCTCCAGTAAAGAATAAAGTTCAACCACTTATGCTCCCCCCCCCCCCCCAAAAAAAAGGGGGAAGACTTCTGTTAGGCAGGGTAAAGAATATTTTTAGGGAAAATACAATGGTGAAATTATACATTACCACAAAGTTACTAAATAATGTCAAGATTTATCACAAGGTCAAAATAATCAATAGCTTGAAACTGCAATTAAGATCACTAGATTAGATGATAAAGTTAAAAAAGCTCAGAGCTGTTGCATAATACTTAACTGGTTAGTACCGTTCATGCATCTCTGCACAGGAGGATTTAAATGCTGAACTCTCCCATTGTTTAAAAAAGGTATGTGATGCCTTTGTAAACAGGCACTTTATTATACCCTCATACACCGGGTCAACAGTATAGCTTGAATTACCACAAAATGACATATAAGAATATATACAAATATCAGGCATGTTTAACATGTAGAAGGCAGATAACGACAGTTACGTTGCACCTATTATTACAGTACAGTAAAATAACCAATCAACCCTATAGTATACTGAATATACAAAGAACAACACATGGTACTCCCAGTACATTGAATGCCTTAGTCTAGTGACCCAGTCCAAGTGGAATACCACACACACTCCGGACTGGCACAGAGTGGTCATTACACTGTTCTATCTGCACTGCCCATGACATATACCTCTTTTCATCCATCATTGTCTTATTCCATGTACAAGACTTATCCATAGCTCTCTCTAAAAACTCTGAAAAGATAAGCATGCTCCATAAAGCCCACACAAAAAAAAACACAGTAAAATCATTCTTTTGGTTGATTTTACACCTTTATCATACCAACACCAAGTTACATTAGCCCTAGCAGACCAGTTTACATCAATCTTTTCATATCCAACTCTTGTACATATCTAAACTATATGTATGTAGCAGAGGGTTATCACCTAGATTATGACGACAATTAAGGAACTGGCATCCAATCTCATATCAAAGGATGCCATAAAGATGCTAAGACTAGTATTTCATTTGGGAAGTGAAATAGTGGGGGAAAAAAACTCTGCTTCCAGATCCTAAAATTAGCAGGATCAACAATATATTTAGCAAAAAACTGAAGTATATCTAAGACTAATATTACTTAGGGCAAACTGATAAAGCATTTCATTTCATCTAAATGTCAGACATCTATTATTAGACATTTGCATGGGGAAAATTATTCAATGCATGTATAAAACACTGAATAGTTGACCTGTTAGTTTGTATTACTCTGGTTCCTAGATGTTTTTCCTTAGAGAAAGACAAACAAGACATTGTGTGCAGCGAGAGATTAGAGGCCAAGCTTCTCTTTGCAGTACGCAATGTTTTGTTGACTAGATTCACTTCAGAACTATTTTGCCATTTCTTACACTGCTAGTTCTTTTATCCATGAAAAAAAAATGGCAGGAGAATATTTCCCCCTGAAAGCATCAATGGGTTATAGGAACACTCAGAGAATTTTACACAGTGATGACTTTAAGAAATAACACATATGTGCGATTGTTGTTGGAGACATAATTTAACTTACGGTGGGCAACAGTGTTATAGAAGCCCCTCATTGTATAGTATAAAAAATTGTACATAAGAAAAACCTATTTAATGTTCAATGAAAATGAACAGGAAATGCACATAGCAGGTTTTAGTCTGCAGATCTCATTGGCTGGCAGAGGGTTGAGTCCCCAGGAGCGGATAACTTCTTAATAAAAGGTCTTAGAGCACAAAAACGTATTTTAAAAAAAACAACACACTGCACATTATCAAACACCCTCTTCCTGATGCAACAAATAGAAACATTTCCCTTTAAGTTATTTAAGCTTTATACTACCACTGAAAATATATTTTCAATGGAAAAAATACTTCCTTAAAGGGAGCAGGTAAACAGCGTGCAATAGCTTCTGATATTTTCATTGCTTCTATAATCAAAGTAGTCATACTTGATGTTACTACTACAAAAATATAACCAGAAATACTGATAAAGCAAATTTGCATGAGCAGAGATGTACCCGATGCTGCATTACCCTGATGTTTAGGCCAACTGTAACAAACACGCAATCGGAGCTCACTAAACTATCCGAATAGAGATTCTGCCAAACAAATGTATAACAACTAATTGTCCACGTCATATGAAGACATGAAAATCAATGTAAGAAAATAAAATGATGTATGCATGGAATAATATGATACATAAAAAAATGAAAATATAAGAGACTTTTCATAACAGAGGCTAAGAGTGATTGAATATACTTTAATGTTTCAAACAGAAAACCTGTCACTTGTAGCAGTCAACATAATACTGACAGGTGCACTAACAATATGAAGTATGCTCACGGACAGAATAGACACATCCAGATTAGGGCTCCAGCACTACTGGTTAGACTCAGAACTGCTACAAGGATTCATCCTTACACCAGCAAGCTGGACCTGCCAGCAGATCACAATATCCTTAGCATCCAGGAGAATACATGCCAATAGTATGAGGGCTTTAGTAAATGATCCTTAGAAATCAAGGGGTACAGGTCAAAGCAAGTCTCCTATACCACTCTTCCTTATGAAAGACAACCAAAAGCCACATGTAGCTCAGTTGGCACTAGCTGTTGGTATTTGAGAACTATATATGCACATGGGCACTTCTCCATTCCCAAACCAAGAGAACACATGAGAAAAGGTGGCCTCTTCCAGTCTCATTTTCTACTAATATATTTGATTGAAATCATACTAAAAAACGGATTGAAATCCTACAATTAAACAGACTACTTGTGGAGAAAAGCCAAACGTTCATAGTCTTCACAATTATTAAAAGTGTGCTGTCGTGTGCGGAGACCCTTCCAGTTACTATGTTATTCTATGAAGCTCAGTAGAATAACTATAGAGACTATTGACACACTGATTTTAGTGAATCTAAATATGAGACCTATGTGAAAACATACCAATGTCTTTGTATAAAATACACATAGATAGCAAGCTATGAGACATCAATGGCATTGTATCACACCCTTACTTTAAATTTATTTCTCGTAATCTGGATTTCAGTATTTCTTTCTTTGTATATTAATAATAATTATAGTCAAAGCAGATCTCTGTCAAAAATGTGTCTAATTGGTTACACAGCTGACTTTTTTCTTCTGGAGTCAACTTTAGGATGAGTCATCACAAAACTTCTTGGCACACAATGTAGGTGTAGATTCACAATAATTAATGTCAGATAAGAACCAGCTAGAATATTCTTTGCCTATCTGGTTTAAAAGACTCATACAAGAATATCTGCTTTACTTTTCTTTAGTATTTATTCCATCAAAGCAGTTAAGAAACCATTTTATACTGCCTCCAGTAGAAAGCTATGGGCCTCATTCAATTGCATTTTGGCCAATTGAATAGGGCTCCATATAAGCACATAGCATTTTTTTACAGAAGTTTTTAGTTAGTGAACGTCTATCCAAAAGCAAGGTCTTCACTAGCTTAAAAACTTCTGTAAAAAAAATATATAGAGCCCTATTCAATTGGCCAAATCACAATTGAATGAGGCCCTATATCTATTAGAGTAGCACTTTTTCACATTACCCTTATCTGCCTCACTGCAGACAATCACCTCTTTTCTCTTTGCAATATGCTTTAAGGGCCATGTTCAATTCGCTACTTGCAAATGCCTTGAACTCATAAAATTTGGCTTTGAGTGTTTTTATTTTTTATAAATGTTTTTATGCATTCTATTGACTTAAGAATTCATTAGTGCCAATAAGTAATATATTTGCCAAATATGTAGCAAAATTAAGAGTGATTTTAAGTGTGTATAAATTTACAAATTGGGCAATTGAATTGGGCCATAAGTCTCTTAATATAGAGAAGCAGTATTATATTGCCTTTCTAACCTCTAAGTGAAATTATGTTTTGCTTGATGTGTACCCAATTAAATGTAGGTAAATTGAGGTACCGAGTAAGGCCCTCATTCAATTGCAATTTGGCCGATTGAATAGGGCTCTAAATAAGCACATAACATATAATTTTTAAAGAAGCTTTTAGTTAGTAAACATCTATCCAAAAGCAAGGTTTTCACTAACTAAAAAAATATTTTAAAAAAAATATGCTTTGTGCTTATTTAGAGTCCTATTCAATTGGCTAAATCGCAATTGAATGAGGGCCTAAGACAATAGAAGACAGTTTCAGTGGAGATGATACCTTTTAATGGCTGACTAGGATTATTTTGCATGCTTCCAATGTCATAGCCCTACCCTCAAACCAATTTTTCAAACAAATGTAGACATTTTCATAGACTTACAAAGCCTCACAGAGGTTGCAAAGTGCTTTATTAATTTATTTATAAAAAAAAGGAAAAATTATCATTGTAGCCAGAACATTTCAAAAGAGTTTATATGTGTCTCTAGCCTTGTAAGTTTTAGCCTTGCCACTTGTGTCCAGTTTTAACTGTGGGGTCAATTCACTAAACATTGCAGGTGCTTTGCTGAGGCTGCAATGGCTATTGTCCCTATAGAAAAACACAACTTTCAGCAATCAGCTTCCCACCCCAAGGATGGCTTAAAGAATCTGGGAAAATGTCTGCAGTTTCGCACTTGCAACTGGATATCCTGTGAGAGGTAATCTGGCCGCTACCAGTTTGAAGTAGTTTATTAGTAAGGCAAATAATGAAGACTGAGAAAGTGGTGTGGTACAGAGAGGCACCTGAAAGTCAGACACATGTCTTGTCTCCATAAGACTCGAGTCAGCAACATTTAGACAGGTTTGTAAATGCAAATATCAACATATTTGTGTGCTCTAAATTAGATTTTGCCATGGTGGCAGCAAATGTTATACCTCGGATTTATTGCTATTGATTTTCTTATCATTAATAATTATTTCCAGCAGCATAAACTAATTAGGCATCATGAAACAATTAACTAATCCTTAGAAATCTGCTACTTCATGAGAAATTACACTGAAGTGTTGTTACGGGCCATTGAAATATCTTTTTTTATGTTGCATCTTATAATGTGTCGCAGTGTATTTTATTTTTTCGAATAAAGGTCTCACAGCACAAAAACATGCTTTCTGCATTTGCTGTTAGTTTCAATTAAAGTTTTACTTGATATTTTTATCATGCCAAAAAAACTACTTTATGGAATATTCAAAACATGCTCTTAAATGCTTGAAAAATAATGTTGTGTTCCATGTTGCTTTAAAGTGCTCATGAACTATTAAGAAAAATAGATATTTGCAAAGTTGGAATCTATGAGCATAATTATGCACCAAAAACATGTAGCTGGGATATAATTAGAAAATAAAGCATTTCTGGATTGTAGGCAGGACAGTATATATACAAATATGAAAGTATTTTTTTTTCCCTCTGAATTTTGTGAATGTTACCTTGTGTAACACATCTACTTGTACACTTTTAAACCACTTTATTTCCAGAATTTTGGTGTGTAAATTATATTATTATTATAAATGAGTAATGTTTAGGTTCCATTTTGTTATAACAGCATTGGTGCTTTAAGGTTCATTTGAATCCAGTCTGAACACTAAACTGATTAATATAGACACCTTTAAAACAGGTGTCTATATAAAAAAAGGAGAAGCCAAGTTTGTCCTGGATCACCAAACAATACTGCAAAACACCCTGATTTGGCAGCGGATGGTGCTGGTTCCAGGCGAGCCTTGTGATTGGCTCCCAGAGTCACGCCCTGCACACTCCCCCAGAGCGTTCTGGAATTCAACAGGCTCTGCGTGGCATTTACAAAAAGCACTCAGCACAGGGAAAGCAAAGCCCCATTGGGGTGCATGGAAAGGAGGTTACACGTATTTAACCCATTCAATGCCATGGCATGGAGATGAGCACTTCCAGAGAGCTCAGAAAATATCATTTTTGAACAATATTCCCATTATTTACTAAATCTTAATTTCCTAGGCAACCTTACAGCTGCTCAACTAATTAAATCATTACATTTCTATACAATTATACAGAAACTTTTATGATCTATAGGATATTTGTCTATGAATAAGTTATTACAGAAGGTTTACCAATAAACATAAGTCCAGTAGTATATACAAAGGGAAACTCATAAGTATATTTATTGTAATTAAAATACATATAAACGTATACTAAATAGTTTTAATACTCCTTAATATCAGTTGTTAAAAGTTGTTTTGTTACAGTTTGCTGTAAACTGTAGTGGAGCTGATCCTGATTTTTCAGCTACACCCAATCCCTTTTGCCAAGTTTGACTTGTTTTCCAGTCTGCATCCCCCCCCAAAAAGGGAATTCTCTCTGAATACCAATGTGCACCAACTGTGTGACAACAAAAGACCATTCAACTTCTAGTAAATTGTGTCTTCAAAATACTACTTTGCAATCATGCTACTGAAAACTGTTAATGAAGAAAAATCCAAAATTATTTTTTTCTACATAATTCAGAAAATGCAAAGAAATAGTCACTTGAGTATTTTATGTTTTTTTCTTGACAATATTTGAAAACATTTAAAATAATTGCATATAATATCCAATGCATGAAGATAACATATGGACATGAACAGAAAAACAGAGCTTATCCTATGCAATGTTCCCACCCATATCATTAAAACTGAATTACATAATATATGTGCCAGATTTATGAGCCACAAAGAACATATAGAACATATTTGGTGAATAATATATCTCTATTAGAATAGATGCATTACCTGTACTGGTCAAACTTGGCAAATTTCATCCAGTCCAGTGGATTGCTTTCATATGATTCCACTATGTTCTGAACCTCTTCTACATTTACTTTGTCACTTGCAAAAATCTCATGCAGGATCTGGATCAGCTCATCTAATGTCTGTGGCTTCAGGACTTCTGTGTGATCCATGTTATTCTGCATTTACTTTAGCACTGGAGATTGCACTAAGTGGCTGTCAGCTCAATCACACTGAACAATTGTGCTGTCTTGCAGCATTTCACTCCTTTTTTATGCTCTCAAACTTACAGAGGGATGTACCAAGTTTCCTAGGGGTGGCAGGAGAGGGAGAGCTCAGTGTGTGTCTGTGATAAAAAATTCTCTTCAGTTTGTGCTGGCAAAAAGAACAGATTTTATAGCATGACATTGACCTTGTTTTTTTTATCAGACTGATTTCCCTTCTGTTTTCCAGCAGTGACAAATAGATACAATGACACAGCCACCTTTCCTCAAATGTATCAAAGTCTTTAGTAGCCTGCACAGTTTTCTTGGCTTGTTTTAAGTGAGGGTCTAGCAGAAGGAAGCCCCCTGCTGCACACATGTAGACTTCATTGAAACTGTCTTGTACTTAGTATATACAACATAAAATGTAAAAAGAATGCAAATAGAAAATTCTTACAGATATTTCTTGTGTATTTCCCACTTTCAATCTTACTAATTTATTATTTATAGATGGATAGATAGATGGATAGATAGATACAGTGGATATAAAATGTCTACACATCCCTGTTAAAATGTCAGGTTTCTGTGCTGTAAAAAAATGAGACAAAGATAAATCATTTCCGAACTTTTTCCACCTTTAATGTGACCTATAAACTGTACAACTCAATTAAAAAACAAACTGAAATCTTTTAGGTGGAGGGAAGAAAAATAAAAAATAAAAATAATGTGGTGGCATAAGTCTGCACACCCTCTTATAACTGGGGATGTAGCTGTGTTCATTAAGCAATCACATTACAAATCGTGTTAAATAGGAATCAGCATACACCTTCCATCATTTAAAGTGCCTCTGATTAACCCCAAATAAAGTTCAGCTGCTCTAGTTGGTCTTTCCTGAAATTTTCTTAGTCGCATCCCACAGCAAAAGCCATGGTCCACAGAGAGCTTCCAAAGCATCAGAGGGATCTCATTGTTAAAAGGTGTCATTCAGGAGAAGGGTACAAAAGAATTTCCAAGGCATTAGATATACCATGGAACAGTGAAGACAGTCATCATCAAGTGGAGAAAATATGGCACAACAGTGACATTACCAAGAACTGGAGCTCCCTCCAAAATTGATGAAAAGACGAGAAGAAAACTGGTCTGGGAGGCTACAAAGAGGCCTACAGCAACATTAAAGGAGCTGCAGGAATATCTGGCAAGTACTGGCTGTGTGGTACATGTGACAACAATCTCCCGTATTCTTCATATGTCTGGGCTATGGGGTAGAGTGGCAAGACGAAAGCCTTTTCTTACAAAGAAAAACATCCAAGCCAGGCTACATTTTGCAAAAACACATCTGAAGTCTCCCAAAAGCATGTGGGAAAAGGTGTTATGGTCTTTTTGGCCATAATTCCAAAAGATATGTTTGGCACAAAATTAACACTGCACATCACCAAAAGAACACCATACCCACAGTGAAGCATGGTGGTGGCAGCATCATGCTTTGGGGCTGTTTTTCTTCAGCTGGAACTAGGGCCTTAGTTAAGATAGAAGGAATTATGAACAGTTCCAAATACCAGTCAATATTGGCACAAAACCTTCAGGCTTCTGCTAGAAAGCTGAACATGAAGAGGAACTTCATCTTTCAGCCTCTCAACGACCCAAAGCATACATCCAAATCAACAAAGGAATGGCTTCACCAGAAGAAGATTAAAGTTTTGGAATGGCCCAGCCAGAGCCCAGACCTGAATCCGATTGACAATCTGTGGTGTGGTCTGAAGAGGGCTGTGCACAGGAGGTGCCCTCGCAATCTGACAGATTTGGAGTGTATTTGCAAAGAAGAGTGGTCAAATCTTGCCAAGTCAAAATGTGCCATGCTGATAGACTCATACCCAAAAAGACTGAGAGCTGTAATAAAATCAAAAGGTGCTTCAACAAAGTATTAGTTTTAGGGTGTTCATACTTATTCAACCATATTATTTTATTTTTATATTTTTTCGTTCCTCTTCCTAAAAGATTTCAGTTTGTTTTTCAATTGAGTTGTACAGTTTATAGATCACATTAAAGGTGGAAAAAGTTCTGAAATTATTTATCTTTGTCTCATTTTTTTACAGCACAGAAACCTGACATTTTAACAGGGGTGTGTAAACTTTTTATAGCTACTGTAGATAGAGAGTAGATTGACCATTATATCTTCTGAACAATGACCCTCAATAGAGATATGGAAAAAAAAATGTGCTGAGGATGATGTAGACACCCCCAGCAATGGCACTGAGCATATTGGGTACTTCATTAATTTTTTTTACCCAATATCAAAACTTACTGATTGGCTAAAGGACTTCCTACAGTAGGGAAGACTTCAAGTGATAACTGAGCATGCCTGCACAATCCCCAGGCCAAAACAATACAATGTTTTACTTATGCTAATATTCCCTGGGAATTTCAGGGGATGTCAACATTGATAGAAAACTATTTGCAAATGTAAGAAATTCAGCAAACTTTAGGCTAATGGTGTAACTGTTTACTTTGATATTTTTTTAATGCAATTTTTTTTTCAGACACAATGAATTCTCCTCTGTCAGATGCATTAATAATCCAGCTCACTTACATATACCTTTAAGTAACATGAATGGGGTGTCACATATAATGTTTCCTATTCAGTTTTAATGGTCAATGCTAAGAAGCAGGTAAATATAACTAAGAGTATAATTAGGCTGGATAGATGTCATAAAGCAAAATTTTCATTAGAAAAACTAAATTATATCTCTGCTGGTCCCTGGATGCATCTATTATACTTTGCATAAGTAAGGGAGGGGCATTTACATTTCTGCAGGAGCAGCGCTTGTAGTTAACCCTGTGAGCTGCTTACTTATGAGCATGAGAGGGAAGAAGTGTGAAATACAAAAATGTCCTTGGATATAATGATTTTTTCAGTAGGTAATCGCATGCCTTCAGGCTCCATACCACCAGACCTTCTAAAGCTAGACAAGATGAAAGAGACACAGGGGGAGAGGGGTGGAAATAGATATGGGGGAGGGGGGAAGAGACACAGGGGGAGAGGGGGGAAAGAGAGATGGGGGAGAGGGGGGAAGGAGACACAGGGAGAAAGAGACACAGGGGAGGTGGAAAGAGTCACAGGGGAGGGAGAGGTGGGGAAGAGACACAGGAGGGAAAGAGACACGGGGAGGGAGAGGAGGGGGAAAGAGACACAGGGGAGGGAGAGGTGGGGGGAAGAGACACAGGGGAGTGAGAGGAGGGGGAAGAGACAGGAAAGTAAGAGGAGGGCATTGTGCATGCGTGGTGCATAATGGGAGGGGGAAGAGACACAGAGGGAGGAAAGAGACACAGAGGGAGAGGGGGGAGGAGACACAGAGGGAGAGGGGGGAAGAGACACAGAGGGAGAGGGAGGAAAGAGACAGAGGGGGGAAGAGACACAGAGGGAGAGGGGGGAAAGAGACACAGGGGAGGGGGAAAGAGACACAGGGGGGGAAGAGATGCATGAGAGGGAGAGGGGGGAAAGAAACACGGGTGAATGAGACACGGGGGGGAGAGGGGGGAAAGAGACATGGGGAGGGGTGGAAATAGACACAGGGAAGGGGGAAAAAGACACAGGGAAAGAGACACATGGGAGGTGGAAAGAGACACAGGGGAGGGAGAGGTGGGGAAGAGACACAGGAGGTAAAGAGACACAGGGGAGGGAGGGGTGGGTGGAAAAGACACAGGGAAGTGAGAGGAGGGGGAATAGACAGGGAAGTGAGAGTAGCGGGGGAGACAGGGGAGGGAGAGGAGGGGGAAGATACACAGGGGAGGGAAATGGGGGGGAAGAGAGATGAGGGAGGGGGGAACAGACACAGGGGAGGGGGAGGGAGAAAGAGACGCATGGGAGGTAGAGGGGGAAAGAGACACAGGAGGGAAAGAGACACAGGAGAGGGGATTAGAGACATGGGAGGGAGGGGGTAAAAACACAGGGGGGGAGACACAAGGGAGGGAGAGTAGGGGGAAAGATACACAGGGGGGAAAGAGACACAGGGGAAAGATACACAGGGGAGGGAGAGGAGGGGGGAAGAGACACAGGGGAGGGAAATGGGGGGAAGAGACATGAGGAAGGGGGAACAGACACAGGGGGAGGGGGGCAGGGGGGAAAGAGACACAGAGGAGGGGGGAAAGACACAGTGGAGGGAGAGGGGGGAAGAGACACAGTGGAGGGGGCTAGAGACACGGATGGAGTGGGGGGTAGAGACTTGCAATGAGCTCCAAAGGCACTCATAGCGGGGCTAGTAAAGTAGACGGTGGGAGAGGTGGGGGGAAGCTTACAATTAGTGCAGAAGGTGCTCATTACAAGAAGACGCTCATCGAGAGGCCAGTAAAGTAGAGGGGGAGAGGCTCACATTGTGTGGCAAACAGAATTACCAGGCTTCACTTTTTATTGCCGTCATTTTTGACGGGCAAGTCGCTAGTTGTTAATAAAAAGGAATTATTGCATTAGTTATGATATTGAATGTCAAGTATATGTTCCCCTGCCCTCGAAATCTTCAGATGATTTTCAGTACATATCGGTCACGATGACACTGCATAGTAATGTTGGTGCTTGGTGGAGTACTTGGTGTTTGGCGGATACTACTAGTACTTTGAAGCAGCTACAGTGCTCTTAAAGTAACTCTATCGCTTCAAGATCAAGTTGTTATTTTTTAATGTTATTCATAAAAACAACTTGAAAGTTGGCTATACACTGTACTAGTTCTTTTCCTAAAGTGAATCATGTTTTGAGACATTCAGCATTGTTTCTGTTGCAGCATTATACAAATGAGTGTAGTATATTAGTGTATATTACTAATTAGCTGCTTTGATGGGCTAGTTAGTATTAAAGTCTACTTGTGTGTCTCTGTGGTGGTCAAAACAATGTCCCTCAAAGTTATCAGGCAGTGAGATCCTCTTCCTCACCTTTATCAAGCACTCTGAGCCACAAATTAGCGCAAAGTAGTTGCACAAACAATACTGGTTATCTACGTAATTATTTACTGTAGTATAATGAATAGGTAGTTTGTAATGCTCATTGAGATGAAACTAACTCACTGGTGTGACAGTGCCCTTCTTTGCTGCAGTCTCTAGACATGTGCCTTTTGTATTTTGAGATCTTGAATCATACATGTGTGTGTATGTGTATATATACATGCTTTATTTTATGAAGTACTTATAAGCTCTGCCTAAAATCAAACTAATACTGTCATACCTCTGTGGGACCTCAGCAGTATTTTGCAGAGATTGGTCAGTATGAGACACTTTACAGTAATACTACACAGTCTATGTTTTTGAAGCTGCAGAGGGCAGACCCAAGCAGGTACTATTTGTTTGATTTTAGGCAGTAAAACAGACCTTACAAAGTACATAAATGTAAAAAATATAGAGCACAGGTATATTATACAACTAGAAAAATCCAGAATACTTTCATATCTTATTAACCTCCTTACTGATGATAACCCCTTACAGAGAATGCACTCTTTCTTTAGTTTTTCGGTTGGCAAACTTCTCTTCCTAAACCATAGACCGACTAGCAGTTAGGGATAACACTATACATATATATATATATATATATATATATATATATATGTGTGTAGAACCCAACCATGGCACCAAGGGCATTAATATTTAATAATATAACCCCCTTCATCCATACCTCCTGACACCCGATAAATAAAATAATATTTGGGGATCCTCAGGACCACATGTACACCTGGTGGGGTTGGGCCCTCCATGATCCCCACTCCCTATTACTTTAGGTACTTTTAACCCCTGATTAACATAGGCCATCACACCCCAACCACCCTATCAACTCCCACAACTCCCTAACTTCCCTAGTGGTGACCCTAATGGATCCCTTAATCCATATGCCATGATGTCCCTAATAACTGTCCCTATTGGGGGTCGCTATGAATCCCCATGGTCATTGACATTAACCCACAACCATGGGGATCCTTAATGAGTGGTACATTTTTTTATGGACCTTTTCCTGGATGAAGATCGAGAGACTTCAATCAATAAAAGAAGAGATAATTTCCATGAGGGTTCTGAACATGAGAATATTGGCTCCAAGCACGATTCAGCATACCGGGGCTGAAGAGAGGATCCAGAGTGCTTCTTGATATCGGTAAATATAAAGAGGGTAATGTATTAATTAAACTCCTAATGTTTTTACAGGTTTAATTATTATTATTATTATTATTATTAATATTATTAATAATATTATATTGTTTTTATTATAGTTTTTATTTACTGCAATTATTATTATTTTCTTTAAAAGAAATGTATTACTTTCAGTAATGTTTTTTGTTGATGTTCTTTCTATCTCTCTTATCAACTACTCTTATTCACTGCTTTCAGTGTAATTGTATCCCTGGAAATGTCTTACTGTGCTTAGCATTAATTAACATTTAGCCAAGCTTTGTAAATTCTCAGGTTATTATTATTTATTTGTAACGCGCCAACATGTTCCATAGCGCTATATATGGGTTACAATCAAGGCAAAACCAATAACAGTATTAACACGTTGCAAAGGATGGAGGGCCCTGTCTTTAGGCTTACAATCTAGTGTCCAAAGAGCTTTCTCCAAAGCACCGTGCAAGATTGAAAACTGGTAAACTTACAATCTATAGGGTTTGGGTGAGGTACAGGAGAGTGAAAGATAAGATGTGTAAGTTAAGGTGGAAGGTGGTAGGCTTCTTTGAACTAATTTTTTTAGTGAGAATTTCAAGGATTTGAGGCAGGTAGATAGTATAGTGGAGCAAGGCATGGAGTTCCAGAGAATAGGGGCTGCACAAGAAAAGTTCTGAAGGCGGTGAATGAGAGGAGTTGATAAGAGAGATAGAAAGAAGAAAGTCGTTAGCAGGACGAAGTTAGCGGGTTATTATTGTTTTATTTGAAGGCTGTTTTTTTTAATGAATATGTGTGTATATATACTGTATATATTTTAACAACATATGAAGTTTTAACAGAAAATACAATAATCTATTTGCAGTAGGAAACAGATGAAATACCTTTTCTATAAATTGAGCCTGACTGATGTATTGTGGAAGATATTTGTATATGTTCATTATTTAGATGCAGATATACAGCCTTATTAAATTGCGTTTCAGTCAATTGAAAAAGGCTCTATATAAGCACAAAGCATATTTTTTACAGACGTTTTTAGTTAGTGAATTTCTATCCAAAAGCAAAGTCTTCAATAACTAAAATCTTCTGTAAAAAAAAAAAATGCCCCCTGCTTATATAGAGCCCTATTCAATTGGCAGAATCGCAATTTAATAAGGCTGATAATATTCATACAGTGTCATTTATATGTCTGTAAGAAGGCAATCACAGAAACATACATTGATAAATATACAAAGACAAATTAATACTCACAAATATGTACTCATACAGATCTATTCTCCATCCTAAAGCAAAGGAGGTCCTGCAAAGTTTATAAATCAGCAGAAACACAAATTTATAAATATACCCAGACACATACTGTTGCATATCTATACTCATACATATCTAATAGCCACCACCAAGTAGCAAGTTGAAAAATATGCATTTCAGTAACGATAGTTTCACTTTCACATTTATTAAATAAACTAGAGTTTTCTGTCAGTCTGGAGCCTCCATGGACAGAGCTGTACTTATTTACAGGCTATACTGAAACAATAAACTGAATAAGCTTACTAGCATTAATACCATCTTCCCCTCACTATATTATTACATCTTCTACTAGTCATGTTCTTCTCCCTCTGTGCATGTCCTGACCCATTCCACCATGGATAAAACTAAGACGTGATTGGTGGGTAACTGCTTTTTTTCTAAGCTTTTCTTATTACAGGGAAGCAGTGTATCTTCCATGACAAAAAGATTAATAAATAACAGTAACTGCTAACCACTTGCAAGCCCCACACAAATGTATGCCCTATTTGTAGCTCTGAACATCAATGATGGTATATTCAAAGTCTGTACTTCTCCAAGAACCTGGTGCTACCCCTCTGTTTCAGAATAATACAACTGTGGGGACAGTTGTCAACATGTCATCTATTGCCTTCCTCATACTTTCCCTAACTACCATGGGTTCCCTATAGGCCAGAGAAGAGGTTGCCTGTGATTCAATTTAGTCCGCTCAAGAGAATTAGTAAATATTGGGACCTAACCCCCTAACACAAAATTCAACTATTGAACTGTAGAGTTTGTTTTTGGGACAAGGAAGGGGCCATTGCAAAATCCCTGTGGTCGGGGTTGTCTACCACCAGGTAGTGAATTGGGGAAAGTATCTTCCTCTTTAGGAATCTTGGTACAAATTGCCAGCACAAATTGCCAGCACAAATTGCCAGCAATAGACCTTTTGCTGCCCCTGAAACTTATCTGGCAAGGTTGAGGCATTGAGTTTACAGAAGACCTGATGAGGATTTAGTGAATTTTTGAGGTATAATTATTTTTTTTGCAAATTAACACAATGACAAGCAAGTTACCCTCTTCTAGGAGATGATGCCACTTTTCAAAGATCAGCTTGATGTCTACAAGTTTTATGTTAGCCACATGGTAGTTCATCTCTGTTGGTTAAGACTTACGGTAGAATAATCCATAAGAGTGAAAGGGATCAACCTCTACAATATATAAACCAAATTGGATGGAGGAAAACAGTGGAACACACATTTATGTAAAAATCAAAATACATTTTTCAAAGTTTTAAATATGATGTTTAATCGGCCATTTACCTCACTGTGAGTGCTCTTCCATGCTTCCTTCATCCCTTACTAGATCCTATGTTCAGAGTGTTTAGTCAATTACAAATATTGGAGAACAAACATCCCAAGACATGCTCTTGGATTGTAAATGACTGGCAGGGAATGGAGTAAGTATTTGCCCATGGCTTCCTCATCTGGAACTTTAGGTTGGGTTTACAAAATCTTATTTTTTTATATTATTTTTAGTTTTGTCCACTGGACTCTCTATTGTTAGATTGTTTTGCCAAGATCCCAGATTCACTACTCTACTGCTATAAGACAACAATGCAGAGATCTTGCTGTTTATAGTGTAAAAGATCCAAGTAGCACAAAGTGGTAGAGGAGTAGTGAATGTCATGCCTTCAAAATATTACGGTAAACGGAAATGAAACAATGTAATAAACCCAAAAATCTGTATTTCTTCAAAGTGGTAGAGGAGTAGTGAATGTCATGCCTTCAAAATATTACCGTAAACAGAAATGAGACAATGTTATAAACCCAATAATCTGTATTTCTTCAAGCTCATAAAAAGTATTTGAAAGTCCATATACTTTACACACAGAGAGTGAGTCCTGAAGGATTTCACTTCTGTGTATGTGAGGTGCATACACATATGTAGACTAGTTACAAGCCAATCTCAGTATGTTTTATTGAGGTTGGCTTGAAAACAGGTGACTCCTACACAGGGCACAAGATAAGAAAGTGTTGTTCAAAACAGGCTGTAAATGACATTACAGCAGATAACATATTCATTAGATCACAGCTAGTAACTCACCATAGGGCCTATAACGTCTCTAAGAAATCTCTTCACTTTTGCTCTGAATCCAAAGCCTTGTACTTATGTCCTGTTGCTAAAAACAGTTGTCATTCTAGAGAATTATGCTATCTCAAGAAGGTGTACACAGTTTACAATAACAGAGAGTATCTACTCTCTGTGATGCCCACAAAATGTTAGAGTAAAATATTTGTCTGTGAATATCACAAGGTAAAGATGGCATCATACTCCAAGCAAGGCTCAAATGTACTCATTTTATATTGATGTACCATAGTATTTTTAATTTCATACTCTCCTGCCCTAACATCATTTTTACCAATGCATTTTCCTTCTATCTCTTCTTGTACTTGATACTAGTCTGGTTTATACAATATAACAAAACAAGGTACCAAGCTAATAATAAACCAAAGTACCATATACATGTATAACATTATTCAAATGGTGCAACACTTGTGACACTGTAATCTGTTGGACAGTCTGAATTAATTTGATATATTTATATATTTTTTCTTTAATTAGTTGCTCAGTAACTTGGGCCCTCATTCAATTGCAATTTGGCCAATTGAATAAGGCTCTAAATAAGCACATAGCATATTTTTTTTTAAGAAGTTTTTAGTTAGTGAAAACCTTGCTTTTGGATAGATGCTTACTAACTAAAAACTTCTTTAAAAATATGAATGAGGGCCTTGGTTTATTGTATAGTTAATTCACTGTTGGTAAGTGAAAAATCCAAAATGTGACCCAGTTACAGATTTGTAGAGTGTTGCATTAAATTGTAGCTAGTCCTTCACTCAGTTTAGTTTGATTTGTACCTATCTATCCATGTAATGTAAACTTCATAATTGCTTTCTTAACTTAAATTGTATTTATTTTTTAGCTTTTTAACAATTATTGATATTTGCTTTTAAGTATTATATTTAGTACTCTAAGAAACAGACACTTTCTTTTACAAATGAAGTCTGGAGTATGAAAAGCTGGCAGTGTAAACTACGGTATAGCCCTAAATCAGCTACAGGAGCTTTCCCTCCATGTTACACCTTGATGCTCCCTTTTGCTCTCCCGCATTACAGCAGTCAGCCCACATCCGTAAATCTTTCCTTTGCAGCAAGAGATTTTAGTGTAGGGTGTACCCAAACCAAGTGTTAGGAGCCAATAGTAATTTGAAATGTCAGGATTTTTTAATGAGCAAAACCAAGTGCCGTAACTGCAGCAATATAAATATATTATCTTTTAATTATTTTTATTTTCTGACATTTTTATATATATATATATATATATATATATATATATATATATGTTACAATTGTATTTATAGCTTCAATAAATAAAAACAAATGTATTTTGTGTTAATACAATGTATAAATATAGACATTATATTAGAGCATTTGTTTCTAGGCAACGTGGTTTCCTGAGGTGTATTAACCTCATGAGTACTGGGTTGTGTCACTCGTTGCAGTTCTCTTGCAATGTTTTCGTGATGGGGCAATAGCATAACTTGGTAGGTTTTTCTGTGCTACTTCGGCACTCGTAATTGCTTTTGCCGGGATTAACATACGGCTCTATGTTATCTGTTCAGGAGTTCAGGATAGGTCTAGAAAACATAGATTTTGGGATCAAAGTTGGGATTCAAAGTATCTAAGACTGAAAGCCACAAGATCTATAGATAAAAGATACAGTTATCAAAGATAATTTAAAAAAAAAGCTGACTTTAAACCCAACCCAAAGCTCCACATACTTGCTTCATCCCCTGGCAGCCTTCTTTTACAATCGAAGAGCATGTCTTACGATGTTTGTTCTCTAAGAACTGTGATTGACTAAGAACATGAAGAGAGCTAGTAAGGGGAGGAGGAAGCATTCTGACCTGCATTCTGTGTGGGATAATGATATGCAGAATTTACCAGAGTTTAAAAGTAGGGGGAGAGTAGTGGGTGGAGGAAGCATTTGGACTTGGCCTCTGTGTGGGATATTATTTTTGTGTAGTACACAAGTGCATTTATTTTTAAATGCTTTTCCAATACTATTGGTGGGGCTAGGAGGAACAGAAAGACATAGGTGTTGGCTACATGACTTATGATAAAATCTTTGCTAGTCAGCTTTAGCTTAGTGAACATTTTTATAAGCTCTCCAGCAATCCTATTACTTACCACTTGCATTAAAACACAAGTAACTTATGTACACGTTGATTGGAAGTTGGCTGCTCTGCCGCTTGCTTGTGCATGCCTAACGTGTACATATTTATTTATTAGTATTAATTAGTTAATGCTAATACCAAGTATTAGTTATTCGTATGAATTAGTCTAAAAACACAGTGGCCAAATTGCAATTGAATGAGGGCCAAAGTAAGGTGCCGATAGAGGCTAATGAACTATTTACAATGAAAACTGAGGTATAATTTACTTTAGTTGTGCAGAATTTAAACCAGCTTTTTGGGGCTGTAGGTTACAACTGGGCCTTCCAGTTAGGAGGAACCCCTTTGGGGGTCATTGCCAAATTATTGACTTTTTATTATGAAAACTATTCTGCCTCCTAGTAAATTGGTATGAGCCAAAGTCTAGATAAATAGTCGATAAATAGTTTTTAATTTTACAATTTATGAAAGTAATTTGTATTAATATCCACTTTTTGCATTTCGGATAATTAGTGTTAAGCACTTTGGGAATTGCAGTTTATGTGTCCTTTGACATTGAAATTGAATCTGAAAGGCTCCTGATCTTGTACCAATTTACTACATAGTTACATAGTAATTGAGGTTGAAAAAATACTTTTAGCCCATCAAGTTTAACCTCTTTAAGATCTCTGATCTGCAATAAGCGGGTTAGTTGTTAATTACAATAACAAAGGTTTCATAATATCACTTGACAACCTCACATAGCTTTATTAATACATATGGGGGGAAGAACATCACAATCATAGGTTGTCTTCTAGTGAAACCAAAAATGTATTTTAATCCCATAATATGCTATTTGTGAACTAGGATTCCAACTATTGCTCAACAGACTCATTATTGTAAAACAATCTTTCATTTAGCACTGACTTGTGCTTGACATCATAGATGTATCCATCTAATGGTTATTGTACAATATCATATGATTAGTGATGTCCCGAACAGTTCGCATGCGGACTATTCGCGGTGATTTTTGCATGTTCGCGTTTGCAGCGAACTGCGAACACATGCGCTTTTGGGTTCGCCCCCTATTCTTTATCATTGAGGAAACTTTGACCCTGCACCTCACAGTCAACAGACACATTCCAGCCAATCAGCAGCATACACTCCCTTCCAGAGCCTTCCATCTGAAGGACAGCAACCCAAAAAGTACTTTTTAGGGCTAAAACATAATTTATTTTATTTTATAAGTTTTTTCTGTGTAATCTAATTGCATATGCCTGCCAGGGTGTTTGTGTGACAGGCTAACACCTAACAGCTTATATTGTGCTCAGTGAAATAAAACAACACTTTTTTGACTGTAATAGATTGAATATCAGTTTGCCAGTGCACAGTGATACGTCATATCTGGTGCAACCGTAGTGTACAGTGAAATAAAACAACACTTTTTTGACTGTAATATATTGAATAGCAATTGCCTGCCTACAGGCGTGTGTGTGAAGCCTATTGCATCTACTCTGCCAACTTTTGCCAGTGCACAGTGACACTCATATCTGGTGGCACCTTAGGTTGCGCGCACAGTGCCCCAAATTTGAAGTGGGAGGACCGAGCAAGCATCTTTTTCCATCTCCCGCTTCCAAAAATCCATGCCATATACACGTCCCCTGATAGTGGACGTAACAGGGATTAAACCGATAGGAATAGTACTACTTAACAGTATACACCTTATAATAACGCAGACAGAGGCAACACGTATAATCTTCCATGCTGTGCAGTGGAAGCCCCCAGACTCTGACCTGTGTATAATATTCCATGCTGGGCAGTGGAAGCCTCCAGACTCTGACCTGTGTATAATATTCCATGCTGGGCAGTGGAACCCCCCAGACTCTGACCTGTGTATAATATTCCATGCTGGGCAGTGGAAGCCCCCAGACTCTGACCTGTGTATAATATTCCATGTTGGGCAGTGGAAGCCCCCAGACTCTGACCTGTGTATAATATTCCATGCTGGGCAGTGGAAGCCCCCAGACTCTGACCTGTGTATAATATTCCATGCTGGGCAGTGGAAGCCCCCAGACTCTGACCTGTGTATAATATTCCATGCTGGGCAGTGGAAGCCCCCAAACTCTGACCTGTGTATAATATTCCATGCTGGGCAGTGGAAGCCCCCAGACTCTGACCTGTGTATAATATTCCATGCTGGGCAGTGGAAGCCCCCAGACTCTGACCTGTGTATAATATTCCATGCTGTGCAGTGGAAGCCCCCAGACTCTGACCTGTGTATAATATTCCATGCTGGGCAGTGGAAGCCCCCAGACTCTGACCTGTGTATAGTATTCCATGCTGGGCAGTGGAAGCCCCCAGACTCTGACCTGTGTATAATATTCCATGCTTTGCAGTGGAACCCCCCAGACTCTGACCTGTGTATAATATTCCATGCTGGGCAGTGGAAGCCCCCAGACTCTGACCTGTGTATAATATTTCATGCTGTGCAGTGGAACCCCCCAGACTCTGACCTGTGTATAATATTCCATGCTGGGCAGTGGAAGCCCCCAGACTCTGACCTGTGTGTAATATTCCATGTTGGGCAGTGGAAGCCCCCAGACTCTGACCTGTGTATAATATTCCATGCTGGGCAGTGGAAGCCCCCAGACTCTGACCTGTGTATAATATTCCATGCTGGGCAGTGGAAGCCCCCAGACTCTGACCTGTGTATAATATTCCATGCTGGGCAGTGGAAGCCCCCAAACTCTGACCTGTGTATAATATTCCATGCTGGGCAGTGGAAGCCCCCAGACTCTGACCTGTGTATAATATTCCATGCTGTGCAGTGGAAGCCCCCAGACTCTGACCTGTGTATAATATTCCATGCTGGGCAGTGGAAGCCCCCAGACTCTGACCTGTGTATAATATTCCATGCTGTGCAGTGGAAGCCCCCAGACTCTGACCTGTGTATAATATTCCATGCTGGGCAGTGGAAGCCCCCAGACTCTGACCTGTGTATAGTATTCCATGCTGGGCAGTGGAAGCCCCCAGACTCTGACCTGTGTATAATATTCCATGCTGGGCAGTGGAACCCCCCAGACTCTGACCTGTGTATAATATTCCATGCTGGGCAGTGGAAGCCCCCAGACTCTGACCTGTGTATAATATTTCATGCTGTGCAGTGGAAGCCCCCAGACTCTGACCTGTGTATAATATTCCATGCTGGGCAGTGGAAGCCCCCAGACTCTGACCTGTGTATAATATTCCATGCTGCTGATCTATCAAAACCAAATGGAAAGAAAATTGCACAACAGCAAACCTGCCAAGAGACGACCGCCCCCCACCAAAACTCAAGGACCGGCAAGGAGGACATTAATCAGAGAACACACATCACCCAAGGAACACCATCCCCACAGTGAAACATGGTGGTGGCAGCATCATGCTGTGGGGTGTTTTTCAGAAGTCAGGACTGGGAAACTGGTCAGAGTTGAGGGAAAGATGGATGGTGCTAAATGCAAGGATATTCTTGAGCAAAACCTGTACCACTCTGTGAGTGATTTGAGGCTAGGATGGAGGTTCACCTTCCAGCAGGACAATGACCCCAAACACACTGCTAAAGCAACACTTGAATGGTTTAAGCGGAAATATGTAAATGTGTTGGAATGGCCTAGTCAAAGCCCAGACCTCAATCCAATAAAAAATCTGTGGTCAGACTTAAAGATTGCTGTTAACAAGCTCAAACCATCCAACTTGAAGGAGCTGGAGCAGTTTTGCAAGGAGGAATGGGCAAAAATCCCAGTGGTAAGATGGGCAAAGCTCATAGAGACTTATCCGAAATGACTTGGAGATGTGATTGCTGCAAAAGGTGGCTCTACAAAGTATTGATTTTAGGGGGTGAATAGTTATGCACATTGACTTTTTCTGTTATTTTGTCCTATTTGTTGTTTGCTTTACGAATAATAATAAAAAAAAACATCTTCAAAGTTGTGGGCATGTTCTGTAAATGAAATGATGCAAATCCTCAAACAATCTATGTTAATTCCAGGTTGTGAGGCAACAAAACACAAAAAATGCCAAGGGGGGTGAATACTTTTTCAAGGCACTGTATTTATTGACACATGGAAACCACTTGCACCTGACCAATCAGCAGCATATGCTAGCCTAATATGCTTCCACTCCTCCCACCATACACACCCTGGTTTTCTTTCAGTCCCACGGTTTCACAATCCCTCCATATCAGATTTCTACTGTCTCCTACTTAATTGAATCATCTTCCCAACTGTTTACATCTTTTACCCAACAGAGTTTCACTCTCCGAGGTCTCTACCTCTCTTGTTCTCTTTAGATTGTAAGTTGGCGAGTTTTGTAAGAAACGCCATGTACATAAGATTTTAAACTGAAAGACAGGGTCCTCCATTATTTGCCCAAACACTTCCTGAAGCATAATTATGTACTGATATTATCAACAACCCAGAGTTTATGCAAGACACTGTTCTCTTTTTCTAATTACTCTTCCATATCGGAACTTAGTACATTATAAATTCTAGCAAGTTGACAGAACAGGATGCATCAAGAGGCTAAAGGACAGGACAAAAAGAAGACGTGGCTTGAATAGAATAGAAAAAGTTAAAAAATGGCAAACTATATAAACAAGGATTTATACATTCTCCACACTAACCCAAACTCACACAAAGCCAGCCTGAATTAATTTTTTTTTTTCAATGTATATATATATTTTTTTTTTACAAATCAAAGCAAAACATAAAAAAATATACAAAGTATATACATTGTTACAATCCCTGTTTACATCTCAGTTTCCAAAGAGGGAAAAGAGAAGAAGAAAAAATATTACAATTCAAAAAGGGAATGAAAACATTTACATTATTCCCCCTTTATCATAAAAAATTAGATAGCCTCAGTGATTTTCTAATTAGTGTTTCTCTTGTTATACTTCACCATATTTCTTAACATAATCGTCCCAGTAAACCCATTTATTTATGAGGGATTTATTTCTAACATTTACCTTATTCCCATTGCACTCTAGTTTCCTATCTTTTGATATCTTAAATTAAGCATTAATCCAAGAAGGGAGCGTCACTAGATTCCAATGTTTTATCAAAGTCCATTTTGCTATTAAAAGGATATGAGTAATTAAATATTTATTAATTGGGAATATACGGTAGTCTCAATATTAAGATGTAATATTGACACTTCAGGCTCCAAATTAATATCCATTCCCAAAATTTCAGAAAGTTGTTTAGTACATTGTCTCCAGAAAGGTTTAATAAACTCACGCTCCCACCATTGATGTAACAGTGTGCCCTTCTTCCCACAACCTTTCCAACACCTGAGTTGTTTGTGTTTATCAGATGTATTCAGCCTCTCTTGAAACAAGTACCACCTTTGCACTGTTTTAAAAAACAATTCCCAAAATGAAACATAGCTAACTGTTTTTTTTACTAGAAGAAACAACCTATACCAAACATCAGCCTTCCAAATCTTCCCTAAATCTTTCTCCCAGGCAACCATTCTGCTTGATTTTTCAGATTGGCTAACGTTTTCTTTGCCCTGGGGCATTTAGATATCAAATGTGAGTGATTGCCTAATTGAATACATTTTTCTGTTGTTGTTAAATCTTTATGATGATCCACCTTATGTCCTAGAAGTTTCAAGGCTCTCATTAATGATATATATTCTAGCCATGAGATTTTCTTGATATTATCTCTTTTATTTATCTCTTCCCGAGTTAATAAAGCGATGTTTTGGTATAAGTCGCCAATTCTATTAACCTTATTCTTTGCCAACAAAGATATATCCAAAGATTTCAAGAGGTCTATTGGTGCCCCTAATGAGGGGTAACTTGACAAGTTCATCTTAGTTCTGTTAAGATACCAACATTTATTAGAGAATTTGGTATATGCAGAAATTTTGAATGTTCATATTTTGATTGCCAGATGGCCAGTTTAAGAGGTATTAAATCCAACAGGGCCTCTTCAATATCTATCCAAATCTTTCTAGTGTTATCTATGTTCCAACTTAATATATGTGAGAGAATAATGCTGTCATTGATGTAAAGAATTTTAGGATAGGCAAGTCCTCCATTCTTGAATTTCTTTGATGTTATATTAACATTAATTTTGGAACAATATATTTTGGAACTGATTCCGGTATGGACCTGAACACATATGACATTTTTAGGATCATAATCATTTTTATAATGGCAATCCTTGCCATCCATGACAACCTCACCTCCCTCCATTCCAGAAGTTTCAATCTAATCTGACTTGATATTTTTTTCAGATTTTTTTTTATAATTTTCCTTAGCTGGAAATATTTTTATTCCAAGATGACTAATAAATTAGATGGATATATATGTTTTAGTTTTGAAATAATCACTCTATCCTGTCCCCCATGAATAATATCGGACTTAGCATAATTTAATTGCAGATATGATAATCTCTTAAATTCATCTAAAATTTTTCACCCCTGATGAAATCATTTAGAAACGTGCGTCGGGTTGCACGCAACGTAACATCGCAGCGCTGACCTATGACATCATCACTAGACGCATAGGCAGCGTGTGTGGAGTCAGGAGCCCCGGGTTTCACTTGAAATAGACCCATAGTTGTGTTATTATACACTTTTAGTCTCCATCCCACTTTTAACCAACATTACCTGGTATTAACAAATATTCTAGGAGTTACTCCATACTAATGAATTTGTATTTGGGATTCGGATGTTATTGAAATTAACAATAGGTGGCTCCTATTAATTAACTTATGTAGCAGTGGTTGTAAATCAATAAATGAATACTCCTGGCCAATACTACTAAGATTTTCCACTAATATCGGTCCTCTGTGTTCCTTTTGTCATATCACTGACACTAATTATTTTGATATATCTATATTTTTAGATATATCTCTCAATATTCAGCACTCTAATATAAGTATTATTATAGGTGATTTAGTACTAACAATTTTTATTATTAGCATCTTTGCACTTTTCTTCCCTTATGCAATAATGATTTTTTTGTATTGCTATATATTTGTCCCCACTGTTTACAGCACTATAGCACTTTATCACTTGGTCATACTATAAGAGGACCCATTGGTTTTATAATTACATGGTGACTTTGGAGTTTTTCCCACTTCTCATTATTATTATTATTCTTCATGAAGAAGTCAGAGCATCAAGATTTTAACCTCGTATTTTAAAGACACTATTAAATGTTAAGTTTTATTATTCATTGTTCTCTATATTATCATTAGGTCTTGGGTGTGCACTATTTATCAAGGGATAACTTTAATTTATTTTTTTTGTGATAGCAATTATCTTTATCCCTAGTAGCACCCTTTAATATCCATATCTTTGCCACACCTTGAGCCACCTGTATACTTGTTGGTCTTATTAATTTTGATAAAGACTGTTCTGGTTTGGTCAGTGTTAATACAACATCATCCGCAAACATGAGGATCTTATACTCCGTACTGCCAATCGTCACTCCTCCCACCTCTCTTGAAAATCTAATTAATTCATCCAGAGGCTCCAGATACAAAACAAATAACAGTGACGATAAGGGGCAGCCTTGGCGGGTGCCATTTTTAATAAAAAATCTCTCAGACACATAACTGTACCTGGAAATTGTTGTACTTGGGTTCTCATATAATGCCCCTATTGAATTGGAAGCAAATTCTGCCAGCCCAGATTTCAAAAGGACCAATCTAAGGAATTCCCAGCTGACTCTGTCAAATGCTTTTTCAGCATCTAGTGACAGAGCCAGCATGGTAATATTCTTTTTGTTCAAATACAAAATTATGTCCATCAGCCGTATAATATTGTCCGGACCACGGTGTCCTTTAATGAAACCGGATTGATCCAAATTAATCAAGTTTGGCATCACTGAGTTCAATCTATCTGCCAGGATCTAATCTAATGTTTTGCACAGATTTAGCAATCAAAATTCCTCTAATATAGGACTTATGGGCACACCAGACAAGTGAGGGGCTCATAACTGAATCCTTATTCAAATAAAAAAAACTTTGTATCCGTTCTCTTATATCTTTAATTTGATCTTGATTTTTAAGCAAACAGTTATCCATTTCCACTATCTTCTAGGTGGACCTTCTTTCTCATTGAGTAGAGATATATTCAGCATGGAATGGTCTGACCAGGGTGGTGTTATTATTTCCGAGGATTGAGCAATATTCAGAATATGTGAGTCCGCCAAAGCATAATCAATTTTTGAGTAGGAGGAGTGACGATTGGAGTAAAAAGTATAATCCCTCAGTTGCGGGTGAAATACCCTCCAAACATCAACATTACATTTTCCACTACTCTTTAGGTGAATTTTAAGGCCTGATTTTTTATTACCTTTTTTGGATTTTAACTTATTTTCAGATGTTCTATCCGTTGATATATTCATTATCATGTTAAAGTCTCCACATATCACTGTGGGACCTTTACTACATTTTTTGTCAACCTGAGAATCTTGTTAAAGAAAGATATTTGTTTTGTGTTTGGTATGTAAATATTAACTATTGTAATTTGAATTTTGTTTATTAATCGTGACCAAATTAACAGCCTTATTGAATTGCGATTAGGCCAATTTAATAGGGCTCTTTTTTCGCCAATAGCAAATTTTTGGGACAGAAGTTTGTAGTTAGTGAAGACCTTGCTTTTGGATAGAAGTTCACTAATTAAAAGCTGCTGTAAAAAATATGCTATGTGCTTATATAGAGCCCTTTTCAATTGGCCGAATCGCAATTTAATAAGGCTGTATGTACCTACCATGTATATCAATTTTCTTAAATTTCTCCTCTATTAATAGATCCCTTTTAAATATTATAGATACCCCTTTTCCTTTAGAGGAGTAAGTTGAGTCTATGCTATCCATATAAAATGTATGTTTTAGTTTGTATAGTGTATCTTTCTTCCAATTTAGCATAATTATTAATAGCAATAAAAGTGGTATTGAGTCCCTTGGTGTTATGTGTTATTATTTTAATAGTCATTCAAGTGAAGGCCTAGTCTTATATCTTTCCCCTTTTTTCCCCCAATCGGAAACCTTACATATTATTACCAAAAATACTTCATATGAACCACATTCAACTTATTTCAATATCTGCTTTCTTAAGAATTTTCCATACCATCTGCATACATCTTCATCCATTTTGAGCCTTTTAGATCTCACTCTAACAGGGCTCGCTTGTTATTAAAAAAATGTTATGGAATGGTCTGACCAGGGTGGTGTTATTATTTCCGAGGATTGAGCAATATTCAGAATATGTGAGTCCGCCAAAGCATAATCAATTTTTGAGTAGGAGGAGTGACGATTGGAGTAAAAAGTATAATCCCTCAGTTGCGGGTGAAAAACCCTCCAAACATCAACATTACATTTTCCACTACTCTTTAGGTGAATTTTAAGGCCTGATTTTTTATTACCTTTTTGGATTTTAACTTATTTTCAGATGTTCTATCCGTTGATATATTCATTATCATGTTAAAGTCTCCACATATCACTGTGGGACCTTTACTACATTTTTTGTCAACCTGAGAATCTTGTTAAAGAAAGATATTTGTTTTGTGTTTGGTATGTAAATATTAACTATTGTAATTTGAATTTTGTTTATTAATCGTGACCAAATTAACAGCCTTATTGAATTGCGATTAGGCCAATTTAATAGGGCTCTTTTTTCGCCAATAGCAAATTTTTGGGACAGAAGTTTGTAGTTAGTGAAGACCTTGCTTTTGGATAGAAGTTCACTAATTAAAAGCTGCTGTAAAAAATATGCTATGTGCTTATATAGAGCCCTTTTCAATTGGCCGAATCGCAATTTAATAAGGCTGTATGTACCTACCATGTATATCAATTTTCTTAAATTTCTCCTCTATTAATAGATCCCTTTTAAATATTATAGATACCCCTTTTCCTTTAGAGGAGTAAGTTGAGTCTATGCTATCCATATAAAATGTATGTTTTAGTTTGTATAGTGTATCTTTCTTCCAATTTAGCATAATTATTAATAGCAATAAAAGTGGTATTGAGTCCCTTGGTGTTATGTGTTATTATTTTAATAGTCATTCAAGTGAAGGCCTAGTCTTATATCTTTCCCCTTTTTTCCCCCAATCGGAAACCTTACATATTATTACCAAAAATACTTCATATGAACCACATTCAACTTATTTCAATATCTGCTTTCTTAAGAATTTTCCATACCATCTGCATACATCTTCATCCATTTTGAGCCTTTTAGATCTCACTCTAACAGGGCTCGCTTGTTATTAAAAAAATGTTAGGTCTTAACAGAGAGGCATTGATGATGATCTTTTAACTGCCCTTTTATTTGCTTTTAATTTTCTTATTGTCTTTTATATATTATATTATTAATAATTTCATTTTCAAATTCCTCCCCGTTCTCTATACCCATTATTCCCCATAAACACCTCTTTTGTTTAATTTAATCTTTAGTGGTTTTCCCCTTCATGTATTTATCTATATCATTAAAATCGCTAAAGGTGATTAGTAAAGTAAGCAAAGAATATCTTTGTGTGAGAAAAAACTTTTGATCATGATTTAGGTGATTTGTGCTTAACATAAATTATTTATATAGGACCATAAGATATATTGTCTTATATGGGCCTTACAACCTTTCAACCTACACACAAAAAAAAGAAAACAGGGGGAAGGAGAATGGGGAGGGAAAAAAAAGACAAAAAATACATAGATGAGGGAGGGATCAAACCACAGAAAACATTCTGTCGTCTGGTCCATCACTCAAATCTCGAATTTAAGGTTATTTTCATCTAAATTATACATTTAAGTTATTTATGGGTCTTAACTTCTCAGTCCAACATATAATATTAATGTATATCTGGGCAGTTATTCACTAAACTCCTCATAATTCATATTCATTTACATGAATAAGAGTCTTTTGGCGTTGACCTTCATTATTCTTATTGTTTTCCTACTAGTTGCCATTCTGGTTTATTAAGTAGCAGGTTAACATCTAATCTTGGATTTAGTATTCCATCGGCCTGGATTTTCCATTTTGCCAGCAGGTCCATTCCTTCCTTTACTGAGTTTATTTGTACCATTTGGATTCATTCCATGTCATCAGTACCGATGGTTGTCTCCATTTATAGATAATGTCGTTATTCCTTAAAGCTGTTGTGATATTCCTATATTCTTTCCTCTTTAACAGGATATTTGGAGATATGTCCATAAAGATTTTAATGTTTTCATAAGGAGAGTTCAATGTTCTCTTTTTGCAGCATGCTTTAATTATAGTATCTTTAAATGATAAAAGGCGAAGCCTAACCATGGTATCTCTTGGAACAGAATTTTCTAATTCAGCCTAAATTGATATGCTCCCCCCAAAAAATCAAAACATTGTTAGATTGCTTCTGTATATGAGACCTTTTGGTCAAGGCAATAGTTCATCATGTGCAGATTTCCAGGTCAATGAACAAGAGTTTGGCCTGTTCCTCTTTTTTTTGGGCTTTGTTTTTGTTTGGCAAACATTGTATCAGATCTTTCATCTGTTATTATCTTAGAGACTTTTTCTCATCATTTATCAGGGCAGGCTTTTTGACTTAGTCGTTACTTTCTTTAGTTTTTCTTCCTCTATGCAGGACCCCATGGCACAGTGGTCTCCACTTGTGTTGATCTTCTTCTGGCCACAGGCAAAGTGTAACAAAAATAAAATAAGTTCTTCAATTCATAAATCGGTCATGCAAGACCTTATATTCATGTTACAAACTTACATCCTCTCATCATACACACCTATCCTAAGCTTTTCCCTAACTGCAAATTAAAGTTCACATATGCATAACTCTGTAATGAACAAGGGGTGGTATATAAAACATAATTCAATCAAGTCAATAATGTAATTTGTATCAGGGCTAGTAAAATATATGGACATATAAAATGCATAAGCAGTAATTAGTTGTTTACTCCTGCTAAGGCAGCAAGGATGTACCTAGAACAGTTTCAATATTACTATATTATGTTTCTAAAGTGATTCATGTTTTGTTTTTAATCTATCCTTCACAGGTAGTATTTCAGTTAAGAAATTACATTTTTTTTTCTAGTGATAGTTGTCTATGAGGCCCCTAATTCTTGCAGGTGGTTTAGCTGCCCATACGTCTTGGAAAAATCCCTCCAGGTCATGCAAAGTCTTTGGTCGTCTTGCAGGAACTGCACGTTTGAGATCTCCCCAGAGCGGCTCAATCATATTAAGGCCAGGGAACTGTGACGGCCAGACCACAACCTTCATCTTTTTCTGCTGTAACCACTGGAGGGTCAACTTGGCCTTGTGCTTAGGGTAATTGTCGTGCAGAAGAATGCAAATAGTCTGACAGTATTTTCTGATAACATGCTGCATTCATCTTGCCATTCATTTTCACAAGATTCCCCGTGCCTTTAGAGTTCACACCCCTTAAAACATCAGCGAGCCACCACCATGCTTCACAGTGGAGATGGTATTCCTTTCACTATAGGCCTTGTTGACCCCTCTCCAAACATAGCACTTATGGTTGTGACCATAAAACTCTATTTTGGTGTCGTCACTCCAAATTACAGAAGCCAGAAGGCGTGTCCAAGGTATTGTCGGGCATATTATAACCATGCAGCTAATTTTTCTTCACGTATCATTGTATTGTGCTCCTTGAAACAACCACAACGTCTTATTCCAGAGCAGCCTGTATTTCTCCTGAGGTTACCTGTGGGTTTTTCTTTGTATTCTGAACAATTCTTCTGGCAGTTGTGGCTGAAATCTTTCTTGGTCTACCTAACCTTGGGTTGGTATCAGGAGATCCCCGAATTTCCAACTTCTTAATAAGTGATTGAACAGAACTGACTGGCCTTTTTCAAGGCTTTGGATATCTTTTTATATCCTTTTCCCTCTTTATGAAGTTCCATTACCTTGTTACGCTTGACAGTTATTTTCTGCTCCCCATGGCTCAGTATCTAGCCTGCGCAGTACATCCACGAGAGAGCTAACAAACTCATTGACTATTTATACACAGACACAGGTGTGGGAAATTAACCTTTAATTTCCATTTTAACCTGGGTGTGTCACCTTGTGTGTTTGTAACAAGGCCAAACATTCAAGGGTATGTAAACTTTTGATCGGGGCCATTTGGGTGATTTCTGTTATCATTATGATTTAAAAAGGAGCTAAACAACTATGTGATAATATATAATAATAAACAATAATATGATCACTATCCTTCAATAAAAGATTTTTTTTTTGCATGATCAGTCATATTTTCAAAATAAATACCAAAATGTAAAAATTTCTGCCAGGGTATGCAAGCTTTTGAGCACAACTATATATATATATATATATATTTATTAAGCCAAATATTTCACCTGCCAACTCCTCCTATCCCTTCTCCAAATGATGACAACACGTCCATTCTGACAGAAAGAAGTGTCAACCTGTCTTTATTGTGCCTCAAGTTTAGTAACATGAGTATCGCTCCATTATGAGCATATCAATTATAGCTAAAAAATAAAAACAACCTTGAACAAGAAGAAACAGGCCAACAAAAAAATAAGAGCTAAGAAGAATAAAAATAAAAATAATGCTACTTATTTTAGGTTGGTTGACAATTCTAACTCTTACATGTTCATTATAACCCATAAAAATATTGGAACTAGTTGGTTGCTATAATTAAATCCTTTTTAAAAATAGACATGCCTTTGGTCCTGTGTTTCTACGTGTTGATATGATAAAAAGCGTAATTTTCCCCTTCTGTAATTTTTACAAAAAATAATAGAAACAATTTACTCAATCATTAATACATCTTGGGTAAAAGAAGCTGGTTACCAAAATTGTGAATTTAGTATTGTACATTTTTTTTTGCACATATTGATCAATATTTACACCAAAACCCAATATTTGAATATATCACCTAATTATCTTATTTCAAATGGTATCAATAGAACCAATTGTACCTCATAATATTTCTAACACATAATATAAATATTTAAAAAAAACACAAACATTTCTGACTCCACACTGACTGAATTATTTTTTCTGTAACCAATTCTTAAAATCTTTAAAAAAAAACACAAACAATTCTGACTCCACACTGACTGAATAATTTTTTCTGTAACAAATTCTTAGAAAAAATAGGGTTTCTTTAAATTCCAAACAATGGGTTCAAATGTCTTAGCATACCAAAGTCAAGAGAATTTTGTAAATATATCACATAAAGTGTTATCTTTAGCAAAAAAGTATGTTGGAAATCATGTTAAGGCAGCCTTATTTTCCAAAAATATTTTTTTAAATTCAAATGACTGTTAGCAGCTTGTAACAAACTATTTAAGGCGTTTCTTACATTTCTAAGACTTTCTAAGGCAACTTATTAGTAGCTCACATATACATGGAAATATAAATAAATAATTATATGAAGATCTTATATAGTTTTAATGTGCCTACAACAATATAAACCTAGCACTAGATCAATTATATGTAGCTAATTATTTATGGGAATTATGAATTGCTAAACAAATATTTCTAAAAAATAACTTCAACTTTTATTTTGCTATGTTAAATTTACAAAATAGCCATTAAGCTAGGGTGGCTAATGAAAAATAGATACTGCACTCTGTATTTTTCCGTTGTACTCCACTTAAAGAGGGGGTGTGTTTATTACATAAAAGCTATGTATTATTAAATTAAAGGAAATATCAATACATATCTAAGTGACAGTGTTTTTCTGACATTGGAATGGCACGCATCAGCATTAACTTATCTTTATTGATTTACAGGTTTTGCATTTATCTTTAATTACCCTTTTTTATAATCTATGAGACTATATTAGGATATCAATCAGAAAAACAGGCTGTAGTATTAAGCTCATAAAATAAACCTTTCTCTGTGCATACAGGCGGTCCCCTGGGTTGAGGATGAGATATGTCCCAGAGAATGTCTTTAAACCACATTTGTATGTAACTCAGATCCCTGATGAATAATAAGAAGAAGAATACTATAATGGCTCATATGTGGTAATAACGAGAGTGTAATACTGTAGTAGTAATAATATTATTATTATTATTATTATTATTAATACCCCTGTACTTTAATAATAAGTTACAGTGCTTTTTCTTTTCTTTCAAACAAACAAACTCATACAAAAAGCCTTGGGGCCCATTCTTAAGTATAGGTTGCCTATAATTCAGATTGTCTGTAACCAGGGGACCATCTGTATAACTGATTTGCTGTGACTGCCTGTTCCAAACCTCACGTATTAAATGTGAAAGCTAATTAAATCTAAAGAAAAGCTGGTCTGTAGTAAACTAAAACTGATTAGTACTTGTATGTCATAGACTTTAGTTTGCACTGCCAGCCAACAGAAAGCATGAGTGGGAATATTTTATATTGCTGAAAAAAACAACTGAAACTTAGTAGAATTATTTTCTATGAGCTCCATCTGATGCACTGTATTGTCTATAATTTATGTTTGATTGATAAACACTAGCATGCTTTCAGAGTGACACAGTGGAGGACTCTCTCAGAGTCAACTCTGTATCCAAGGTCACATCAAAGCACATCTGGAAGAGGGTCTAGGTATACAGTTTCTAAAACTTTTAAATGGCCTGCTGGTCCATGGGCTGGATCAGATGATTTGTGTTAGGGGTCAAGAATGTCATAGTTATAAAATTAAAGTCCTCCAGCAAGTTGCCCTGGAGGGTAAGCAGGAGCACTGCCCATGATTAACAGAGCCCTCAGAGACCGTGGGACCAAACACTTTGTTCATCCATTCAATGAAGAACTGCCTGGTTACACAGGCTTTGCTGTTGGCCCTCCATTACACTTGATTTTGTCATGTTTTCTCTTTTAAAAACTCTGGGGTTCTCACTGGGGTACACTAGTAGAAGCTTCATTTTTAAACCCTCATTTGCATTCCCACACAACAACAGAGTTAGACTGTCATTCATTGGCTTGTGCCCTGGCAATCTCTTCTCCTCTTGAGTGATGTAGGTTCTTGTCACAGTTGAATGCTTGTTGGGGAACAAAAGCCTCAGCCTCTACATAGTCTCTAAACTCTCTAATAAAGGTTTCGTAGCCCTCTTTGTCGGCACTGTATGCCTCTCCATGCCTCTCAACACTGTGAATGCCAGTTCTCTTTTTAAAGTTCTCAAACCAACCATGACTGGCTTTAAATTCTTCAATGCTCTCACCGCCTTTTGTAGGTTCATCTTTTACCAGATCGGCATGAAATTGTTTTGCTTTCTCGTATATAAGAAAAACTATCACCCACCAATTATTTTTCATTAATTTAAATGTATAACAACTTCTACACTTCATCCAATGTCTGTGACGTTTGCTTCCTCACAACCTTCACAGCTCTAGCCACATCGGCTCTTTTAATAGTTTCCTTATTTTTCAGTATCGTAGGGATTGTTGTTCTGGCCATTTTGTACTCAGCAGTGAGATCAAACACGTGGCTACCATGCTCATATTTGGCTATTGTATCTTTTTTTGGGGGTCTATGGTGGATCTCACCATTTTTCTTTTCTGATGAGTGGTATCACTAGCCTGCTTCACTTTGGTTCTTGTAAGCAATGGCTGCACTTTGATTCTTCTAAGCACTGGCTACACTTTGATTCGAGCAAGCATCGAGTTCCAAGCCATTTTTTTGTCAGGCAGACTCGTTGAGTTCTGAAATCATTAAATTCCAAGGACGTCAAGAACCAAGGGTCCACTGTACATTGCTGAATGATACATGAGTGCATGTGAAGCAATGCATGACTATTCTTACTTAGTTATCACATTACCTCTCCAACTTCCACAACAATAATGAATCCTGTTTAAAGAAGACTGAGAAGAAGAAGCATTAGCAGAATGTTCTGACATTCTACATTACTATGCATTCAGTTAAGATAGGTGGCAACGGAGACAACAAGTAGTAGAATTTTTTGTTGCCACTGATCAAGAATTTTTATATTGGTGCTACATCATTGGAACACTTGTCAATAGTTGAAGGCATTGTATATTACATTTTAAAGAAGCAGCATTTCATCACATTTTGAATTCCAGTGAAGAATGTGAGAAGTGCCTCAATGAAGCTGTGATCTGCCAAATCCCATATCAAATTAAGCAAAATTTTGCTTGCATTTTCATTTATTGCATGCCAACTAACACATTTGCACACTGGGAAATGTTCAAGTTATACATGGCTTTTGATGTCTTGCAAGATCATCAGAACAAAGCATAATTTAACTTACAGTAGCTCAGCAAAACAACCACTACGATCTGCAACAGCTTTGCTTTCAATGCTCAATGTTTCATTTTTCAAAATCTAACCACAATATGCAATGGTCCAATCTCATTCAACATCACCAAAAGTGGAAAATAGTAGCTGAGCATCATGTCATGACTCTTAATGTCCAGCAATTCACTGCCTCCAACAAAATTCTTCAAGCAGACAACTTTCACAATAGGCCAGAGAAATGCTTCTTGTTAGACCCGATCCTTCCTCATGCTGCTTACCTTCGGCGAGAACGTAATTCTATGTGAAGTTTAAAGTTGCCAGGCATTTTTTCAGCTGGCCTACTAATTTAGCCTAATAAGCACTAAGGATATATATATAAATCTAGTCTCCTTTCCTGTTGTCTACATATGCTAACCTTCTGTGAAACTCCTGATTCCTCGGTATAGTCACTGTTCCAGTGTTCCTCAGAACCCACATCTGTTCCTGCTTAAGAATTCTGATGGTTCCTGATGCCTGGCTAACTGCTTTGCTTTCTGTGATGATCCAGGAGTAGGGGCTATACAAGCTCAGAGCCACCTGCTATAGATTACAGGTTATCTACCCACAAGGGCCGTTGGGTTCTTTAAATTTCAGCAGCAGCACCCAGATATCTGTCTTCTGTATAATTCATAGTCTGTCCATCAGTAATCAGCGCTTCTAGGAGTTCCAGTAACCTTCCTGACAGGTTACTTGTAGGGTGGAGATATGTTCAGTATCGCAGCCACCAGGAACAAAATCAGAGATACATGATTTCTATGTATCTCCAGGTGAACTGATTTATTTTTTTAAATGACCACAGTATTTATAGGAGATAGACACAGAGGAGGTGTACACCACACAACAATAGAAGGGGGTGGCAGACAATTACACAAGATTACCCCACGTCCTGAGATCAATAGGATTAACACCAATACACATCCTGACAACTCTAGCACATATCAGACGTGATTAACTTAATCTGGCAGTCTGACATCTGAGGGGGTAGTAGGTTTGCCCAGTCTGGAGGTGGTTGCCCATCCTTCAGGAAAGTGTCCACAGTCTCTAACCCCATTCCTTGCAACAGCCCACCTTACATTGCAGGAATCAACCTTGGGGACACATCCAGGGTCTCGGAAGCTAGGATCCCATCCAGGAGCATACTGCTACCCCCTTTTCCAGAGGCAGGTAGTGGCTCTTGGGTATCCATCTAGGGAGCAGCTCAGGTGGGGGGAAAAAGCACTTCCCCACCAGCACAATCTCCTCAGGGTTAGTTGTCAAGGCAGGGTGGAGAAAAAACAGAGCATGACAGAGGATTATAGTCTCTGGGTGGAGGCCCTTTCCTGGCTGCGTCTCACCCAGGATAGTAGACTTCGCTGGGGTCAGTAGCTCCTTAGGGTGAGTATCATCCGGGCTGCAGCTAAGTACGATGTGTCAGGTCCTCTGGTACCATGGGCCGATTGTCCATATTTAACTCTGCCTGGACTGAAGCAATCCCCGTCAGCCCTGCTGGTAACTCTGCAGGGTTTGGGAGTGGAGTCTGAACTTGCTCCTTCATCAGGGTCTCAGGGCCAGTGCCCTCACCTGAACTCCCACACTTATCTGGATCAACCTGATCCATGTTGGTCAAGAGCTTTAGGGGCTCAGGGGATGCATCCTCTCCTGATAGCCTCGTGCCCCAATCTGGCATCACACTCTCCCTCACTGTCAGCCTTGGCGTCTGGACATCAGCGGTCTGTTGTTCAGGACAGGTGACAATCCATGGGTAGTTGGGCAGACTCTCAGGGCTTGCACCTTTCTCTGCCAACAGTTCAGTCTCCAGCTCCTCACCCTTGGTTAGATGATGGAACTTTTCTGGTTGTTGGCCCTCTCCCAGTGGCTGGTGCTGCTTTACACTGCTCTCCTGTCTTGCATCTACCAGGTTCTGGACTGTTCTCCCGGCCTCCCTATCCTGGTGAGTTCCCATCAGTCCTTCTGACCTCACCTGTTCTTTAGCGGTCAGATCTCCAGGTAACTTCTGGTTTCCTTCCTCCACCTTATAGGGTTTTAGCCCACATACCATTTCCTCTTGCAGTGTATCCTCTGCTAGCTGAGCTGGGGTAGCATGGTATAGCTCCAAGTACTTGAGCCAGGTCCCACCTGGGTCCACCACCTTAAGCAGTTCCTCATATTCTTTTTCTAAATAAATTTCTTTACGGACCAACGGTTTAAGCAACATTTCTTCTGCTGTACCTGTCTCAATTTCCACATCCTTTAGGTGCTGTGCAAATAGGATTTCCCAGTGCTCTGCGATTCTAAGGTCACACTTTGGATCTCCCTGCAGCACATCCGGGAGCCCTTCTACTAGTCCAAGCCTGTAGAAGGATGGCCCTTGTGATGCAGGAGTTGGAAGCACTAGTTCCACATACTAAAGTTCCAAGTCAAGCTCAGACCACACCAGGTCCTCAAGCCATCCTGCTAGCTTCTCACAAAAGATTTAGAATATCCTCGTCGTCTGTCAAAATCTGTTGCCTTTGCTGCTCCATCATACTGGTGATGCGGCTCCTTTTCTCCCTGATGACCTCTGCTCTGCAGGCTTCCATTTAGTGGGCTTCTTTGGACTTGGGCCTAGATTTGAAGGTTTGGATAAATCACTGGTGGTTTCTGCTTCCTTGGCAAACCGCCGAAAATACTGGACAAAACTGCATAGATCACCATATTCCATCCTTGCTGCGAGTTCTTGCATTGAGATTCCACCACTGCCGACCAATTCTGACGACTATCGACTACAGGTTATCTACCCACAAGGACCGTTGGGTTCTTTGACATCTCTGCACCAGCACCCGGATATCTGGCTTCTGTATCATTCAGAGTCTGTCCATCAGTAATCCGTGCTTCTATGAGTTCCAGTAATCTTCCTGTGGTAGTGATCAGGACAGGTTACTTGTAGGGTGAAGATAGGTTCTGTATCACAGCCACCAGGTACAAAATAAAGAGACCATACAATTTCTATATGTCTCAGTGAACTGCTTTATTTTTTTTAAATGACCACAGTATTTATAGGAGATAGATAAAGACGGGGTGTACACAGCACAACAATGGAAGAGGGGTGGCAGACAATTACATGAGATGGCCCCACATCCTGAGATCAATAGGATTAACTCCAATACACATCCTGCCGTCTCTAGCACATATCAGACGTGATTAACTTAATATGGCAGTCTGGTGTCTGACCTCCTCTCTTCCTTATGGGATAATCTTGCAAACAATGGAACAAAGTAGGTTTACAAATACAATCGAGTTGTTTATACAGATCATCCACTGCTCGAGCCAAGAAGTATGGTGGCTCAATAGCCCAACACCCTGAGAAAGGGGTCTGTGACACTTTCCATCAGTCCTGCTGCAGTTATCTTCATTGCTGCCTGCTCTGTTTGGATGACCAATAATTATACTCCTATTTCCAGTATGGATAGTACTGTTCATTGTATAATAGTACTTACAGCAGTCCTGCAGCCCCATTAAATTTGAACTAGGGCTGTCCTCTGTATCTCTATTTTTTGTTTGCCAAACCAAGTTACTAGAAATCTAAGTGGGTTTCTTAACCTCGTTATTTAAAGAAGCTATTTCAATCTGCCATTCCTGCAGCAGTTTTATTCACTCCTTCACAGATTTAAACCTATACCAGTTAAAGTCTTTATACATGGAGATGCCCACTGGAGATATCCATTTATATTTAATTTCTTTCTGCTTTAAAGCCTGGGTAATCTAAGTGTATTCTTTTCTTCTGGCTAGGGTCTGGGCGGATAAATCAGAAAAAATTCTGATGTTCTCATATGGGGGTATACATTTTTGCTTATCATATGCCGCTCTGATTATAGCCTCCTTAAAGGACCTGTAATGCACTCTCATTAAAACAGCCCTAGGTAGAGATTTATCTAGATGTTTAGCTAGGGGTATTCTATGAATAACATCAATTGTATTTTCCTTTTTTGAAATATTAGAAATCAGAATCCCCCAAAAGTCCTCCTCACAAGTTTTTAAATTGCTATTTTGTAATGTCTCTGGTATGCTTCTTAATCAGAGATTATTCATCTTGCTCCAATCTTCTAGAGATCAGACTTTGTTAAGTCCCCTATTTTATTTTCCAAAGCCAATGTATATTTAAGTAAGGTGTTATTATCCGTGATTAATTTATCACAGGTATTTTCAATTGATTCAATTGATTTGCTTCTTTAATAGATTGAGTATTGTCTGATATTTTTTTTGTTAAATCAGATATGAGATTTGTTTGGAAGTTCTGGAATAATTCTTTCATTTTGGAGCAAGTGAGGGTTTCCTTTTCATTTGCGAAGGAGTTTCCCAAGCTCAAAGTTTGAGAGGCTTTATCTGGTGACGGATTAACCATCATATTTAAAGTGGTATCTCCTACTGAGCTACTTAAATTGGAGCTTTTTTCTGGGAGAAAACATATTAGGGGTTTTCGTTGTTTCATGTTTTTTATCCCTTGGCTTCATTTTTGTTGGCATATTTGTAAAATGTCTTTTAAGTAACCCGTATTAATCCCTCACTGTGCTTAAATGGTCTCTTTAGCTACTTCCAGAACATAGACCAGTCTTTAATGCCTCCAGGGAACAAGACACCCAGTTCAACTAACTTTGTACATGTCCCATTATTACTTAGGCCTCCTGGTATCCACAAAGGCTAAGCTTCTAACTTTTCTTGCCAAGAAATAGACTGGAAATGGAAAAAGCCGGTAGATCAGAACAAGTCAGTATCTACTAGTAATAGGAGTTGGATGACCACCCCTACAACGTATATCCAGGATGTATGTACTGTGGGGTTTATTACAGCACGTCTTCCTGTTAAGGTCCGCCACCAAATTCTACAAGGACCCCTCCGGATTATGGTGACCTACTATGCTCACCACCCCTCACCATAAGAGACTTCAGGTACCCTATGGTTAATACAACTTTAAGTCACCCGTAAGCCTACTTGTGGGACCCCCTTTTCCTTTTCTTTCTCTTTTTCTTGCTTTCTATTCTTGCTTGAAAGTCTTTTACTTGTCTTGGTTTTAATTCCGTTCTCACTGGGCTTTACAGGAGACTGGACTCCAATTACAGTTCTTATCAATTGTAACCACAGACCTATGGCCTTCTAGGTTCTCCTTAATACATTAAATGGTGTTTGGTAACCTGTAGGCAATTTTATAATACCTTTCTGCTGCCGTCCACAGCAGTATTCTGAATGGTTCCAAGTCACCAAATGCCTTTAGTGAACCACCCAGCCTCCTGCTGCTTCTGTGGGATTTCAGACCTCCCTAAATCCACTTGTTCACAAGCTGTTCACCATGAAAGAGGTCTGGGTCCAGTGGTGAGCAAGGAAGCAGGAAGTGGAGCAGGAACTGGTGCAGAGGGAGGAAGAAAGTAGAGGACCTGAGGGCCCTTGTTTGGAGGAGGATGTCATATGGATAGTGGGTTCACCATCAGGACCACCGGCAACGCCGCTGGGATTTGACCCCACTATCCCCCTCCTCCAAAGACTGAGCATCTCGCCAGGGCCCTCTAACTGGAGCTATGATGATGCCAGCAGCTAGCAACCACCTTCTCAACCCCACAAAACTGTGCTGCACTGGCCACCAGCACCACCACCAGGCCAATCCACACAACCGCTAGTTTTGCTCCAGCTGGGCCCCAGACCCTGCCTGCTCAGACACCGCCACCTCCTCACCTGGCCACACCTCACGGGCCTCCATCACCCACATAAGGCCAGGCTGCACAGGTGGAGATGCTGGCCCTCATGCAACAGCAGGTGGAGTTGCTTTGGGGGATCCAGGCCATCATCTTCGCCAATCATGCGGAGGTGATGCACAGCCTGGCACGTTGCAATAGAGAGGAGAGGAGGCATCATCTGATGACTGATTCCCACCTTTCCAGGCTTGGCGCGAAAAAGAGTGCATTACAAGTAGTCCCCACGAAGGCCATGTGACACCCTCTGGTCCTTCTTAACCCCGGAGGCATACCTCGGCCACCTGCAGCCCGGCCCCTTCTCTCCTCCCACCATGCCTCCACCACTGCAGGCGCCACTTCCACCCGAGGGGGTTGCCTCCCCCTGCCAACCCCATCACCACCAGCAGGGATATGGTGGCCCGGCCACTCGGGATTTGGGCCCTTGGCCTAGGCGGAGGAGGACATAGGGTCTGCGCATATGTTTGTGCCTTTTCAACAGCACTACTCAGTGACCATCTATTGGTCAGAATGTTAACTTAATCTAGACTGGCTACAGAGTCTTGGATCTTGGCCGCGGTGATGGTGATATTTTGTATGCAGATGGATACCTCCCATTACATGGTCCATGATCTTCTTCTCTGTTGACACGTAGGGTTCTGTTGAACATTTAACAAATTGATGGTCACTGAGCAATGCTGTTGAGAAGAGATGCTGCAGTCCCTATGATTTTGAAGGCCTTATTTTGTAGGTTTTGTCTTTTTTTGTTTGTTTGGTTGTTTTAGGTACAATTCAGGTTCATGGAGGCATCTCCTGCATCTGCAAGCATTGTGAAGGAAATGTATGATGTGTAAGGTATTCTCAGTGCCTCTCACGTAGACATTCTTTCAATGACAGCCCCCCTTAACATGTAGCTCCCAAAAATGTAAAGCTATCATATAGCTAGAAATCGAAGACATGATTGTTGTTGGCTGAAATGTAGACTAATACCGCTATGGCGATGGACTTGTAAAGTCTCACAATGGCATGTTAATGACAGCCAGCATTAATATATGCACTAGTGAAGCTTGTGATCCTGACCTCAATAGAGTCTGAAAACAGATCATAGGGTCTCATGTACTGTAAGTAACAGTAAATCTGGCTGCTGACCTTTGTATCCTCTCTGTATTAATGGGTCTTTTCCCATATTGCTGATTACCCAGAGACCTATCTAATGGTTAGTAATGCTTTCAGATGGAAATCAGGTGAGTTGGTATATTGTTACAGTTACAGTATGTAGCACTGTTCTGTACATGCATGTTGATTAGTTTTTTTTATCCTCTTCCGCCTTTTTTTAGTTGACCAGATTTTTGTATTTTTCATCACACTGTATGTGTGAAACTGGATTACACGGTGCAGAGGTTGGATCACCTGTTTCATTGAGCAGATCTAGACAAGTTGTGCTATGCACATTAATGGGTTCTTCAATTAAATTGAGTGATTTCTGATCATCCTTTTTTTCATCAGTCTGGTTGCAGTGGTGTAGTGACCACATGTGACCGTGGTAGGTGCTATGCATCATGCTTATTCTAGACTATGACATTACCTGTTGTAGGTATCCCCTTTTTACCACAAGCCTCTTGCTCTCCCGGGATCCACCCACACCACACCCATGATATTAATGCACAATCTGGACCCTTTTTCTGATTTATTCTGTGTGTGAAATAAAGCTTTGTTACAACGTTCTAACAGTGTCAGTGAGTTTTCAATATTTGGCATTATGGACATCCACATACATCACATACAGTCAGGTCCATAAATATTGGGACATCGACACAATTCTAAATAATTGACTGCACAGGATTTGCAACCAAGTATTAAAAAGTGAAAGTTTGATTTATGACTGTTAAACTGACCCATTACTTTTGGTCCCTTAAAAAGTGGGAGGCACATATACAAACTGTTGTAATTCCTACACCGTTCACCTGATATGGATGTAAATACCCTCAAATTAAAGCTGAAAGTCTGCAGTAACAGCACATCTTGTTTGTTTCATTTCAAATCCATTGTGGTGGTGTATAGAGCTAAAAAGATTAGAATTGTGTCGATGTCCCAATATTTATGGACCTGACGGTATGTGTCACATTCATATCTATATATGCTTAGCCAGTCCATCACCTTTACCTTCAGCTTCTTTAGCAAGGCAGTGGTCGTCTTGTAGGTGTGTTTGGGGTCCTTATGTTGGAATACTGCCCTGGAGCCCAGTCTCCAAAGGGAGGCAATCAAGCTCTGCTTCAGTATGTCACAGCATTCATGGTTCCCTCAATTAACTGTAGCTCCCCAGTGCCGGCAGCATTCATGCAGGCCCAGACCAAACATATATACACATATGAACTCCATGCCCATGAGGGTTAGGGCATTGCTGGAAAATAATGGTGGCCACACAAAATATTGACACTTTGGGCCCAATTTGGACATTCACTTTTGTTGCCAAAGGTTTAGACATGCCGTGGGGCCTTTAGGGACCTGCTGCGGGTAATTTGACATTTTAAAGGCAGCGGGGCTCCAGATTAGAACCCCCACTGCAGTGTTAATGTGGGGATCTTCCGGGGGTCCTGATGGGGATCCCCAGCATAGGGGGGTTAATTTTAGCTGCCGCGGGGGGCCCGACCTGGCCCTCTGCGGCAAAGGCTGATGTCGGGAGCCTGCGGTGATTCCTGCAGGCTTTAATTAGTAAGGATGGTAATTTTCTTTCCCATTGGCTACGTCTAACCCGCACATCCAACGTATGACAAACTGTGTTGCTGTTTTGTGTCTCCGGCCCCTAGCACGCAGCCCCTTCCAATTGAATAGCACCGTAACACGGGGGATTTTTGAGCCCATAGCTGCTGCAAACCTCACGTTGGATTTACTGGGCTCCAATTTTATGAGGCGGTAAAATAAAAAGCCCAGACAGAAATCTTGTCTGCACCGAAGAAAAAGGGGAAAGGCCAAACTCTTGTTCATAGACATGACAATACGCTCATGAATGTATCTGCTGGCAAAAAGAAAAGATGTAAAGATCTGTGGGAGTCACACACTCCTTGTCCTGCTCCACATGATGATCTCACCACCCAGAAGCAAGTGATCCGTCTGTTTATTGTTTATCGTATGGACAAAGAGGGGCCTGGCTAAGTGTGATGTGTAAGACTGGGTTTGTATGAAGTTTGTCGGAACATATGTTTTCATTGTTTTGTCATTTTTACTTTTTCTACTCTTTCCTATAACTGTCTTTATTTTTACTGTACTTTGGTTTTAATACTTCTACACCTTGTTCTATAAACTTGCTAGGATTTAGTATGTACAAACATCTAAGAAGGAAGAGCAATTAGGGAAAGAAGAAGTTGCTATGCATAAAATCTGGATTATTATTATTAATATCAGTGTGAAATGTATTGGTTATTGAATTACATATATACACTAAATGCCTACTGTGAATAAGACAATGAGTATAAAGGGGAAATTGGTCCTATGGTCTAATTATTAATAGTTGGTTGGGCGGTGTTTTCTGAAAATTAAGTGAGGCCATTTTGTCTGCATTAACCAATGTTTTCATCCACCCCTTGTTATATGGACTTGGTCAAACAGGTGCTCACTTATTTTTATCTGGATTTAGTTTTTGGGACTTATTGTTTTTATGGATTTATTGTTTCTTCATCAGGACTTGATTTTTCTTCCTGCTTGTGTTTTATAATCACTGATTGCAAAGTTTTCACTAAATAGACTTTTAACATTTGGACTGTGAACTTTGTGCTATGGACTCTATTATTGAGCGCCTTTAACATTTTTCCATGGATCATATCAGTCTATTATAATTGCTTTTTAATTTGTATTATTTTTGGGGGGGGATTTTTTCTATGTATAATTGTGATTTTCTTTTGCTCTTGTTGTGAAGGTATTAAAGTAAAAGGTGAAAAGGACTCTCTATGGTGTAGGAAAGTCATCTATACTGGAACCTTTAGGGGCATTGAGTCTCTTTAGGAGCCAGTCTGAAGATCATGCCTCTACTTCCTATTGTGTTTATAATTTTTTCTGTTTTTTAGTTGTATGTGTATATTAAGATTGCGCCATGGTCATATTTGTATTTTTCCTTTGACTATTTTCATTGTCATAGTGTTGTGGAGAAATACAAATATCCATACATTATTTATTATACATATATAGCATTTATTACCTTTTGAAGTACCCTTAGTATTTGCTAGATGTAAGCTCTGAAACAGTTAAATCTGCGTGTCCCAGATTTAGCAAGTTTACTAGAAGCCATCAACAACTCTTAAGCCTAAACAAAATGTGCTCCAGCAGTCCACAAGGCCAAAGCCAAAGATGATCAACAACTTGACCTATGCATAGAGATTACAATTTAAGGGTGTTGTGCACAGATAATGTGACGTATCAGGCATGGTTGATGCATGCTAACTACATACCCATCTTCTATTGGATTGCAATATATAAATAATATCTTACTGGTCTAGAAATAGGATGTGGTGGAATGTACACTTTTCTAGAAGGTAATAAGGTAATGTACCATTTCCTGTATGTAGGAAATACTATAAAAGTTTATGATTTATATATTTTTGTTGTCAGCAGCAGACATTGTGAATGCTAGTCTGTTGCTGATCCACGCATGTCCAAATAAAGTGAAGAAAATCAGAGGCCTCTGTGTTTTGGTATCAAGACTGGGTTATGGAGTAGAATGTCGGTTTGACGATATGTTTTTTCTTCAACAGCTTGCAATGTTACGTATCAATATTCTCCCCTGATGGTATAGAATTACGTGTTTACTTGTAATATTACACCAAACACAGCATTTTACTTAAAATACTGATAAGATACACCCCTACGAGCCAGTAAAAAATGAGAAAGTCATGATATTGTATTTATAAGTAAAAAGAGACAAAATAAGCATTCTTGAGAGCCAAAAACTAAAGTTTGCACATTGGGCTAGCACTTTATTAGACATGCATCATAGCATCTATTTTAGTACATGTGGGTTTCATTATATGTATTAATCTCTGGAGTACTGGGTTTGATATTACCCTGCAAATTGTATAATGGCACAAACATGATACATAAAAATAATATTTTTTATTGTACATTTGTGCCTATGGGACTGTTAAGCAAGTAATGATCGTGTACTTACATGCTTTTGTGTGTTTTTATTACTTTAATGTCTATTTATCTGTTGCTACAGGTTTCAAAAATGGTTTTAAAACCATTTGTCGGTGCGGTTTAGTACCCATAAACTTTCCTTCTGAAATGTAATGTTTTTGTAATTTGCGAGTGATCAGTAAAGTCTCAGTTAGATAGCAATTTGGTGTAAAACTAAGAAAAGTCACTTGTATTATTACAAATGTCAAAAAATCAATGGGAAAGCTTGCTGTAGTTGCGTGTCTGAATTTATTTAGTTTACTCAGAATCATGAAAAAAAGGGGTCAATTGAGTAGTTAGGGGAAGTTATTGACCACTTTTTAGTTAGGTAACTTTACTAAATCGGAAGATTGAATGGAGCCCAAATTAACTTCAAGTTGCCAGTTTCAGATTTGTAAACTTCAGTCTCTCACGTGATGAAAACATGACCTGACAATGAAGACATTCCTCAAGTGAAGCCCTTCACCATTGAGCATGTTGTGATATGCATTAATCTTCAACTCAGAGCTCATGCAGAAGAATATTTCTTTTGGTGAAAAAGTTATTGTGACATCTGATGGTTTACAGTCATTTCACATGGAACATAAACACACATTAAAAAAATGTGCATCACATCATGCAAGCTGTGGCAGCATTTTTCGAAAATCTTGTTAGACTCCAACACACAAAATGAAGGATAAGATGAGTTAACTTGATGTTTATCAGATGGTTACTTGATGTTGGCATCTGTGTGTTGACATAAGTTGATGGTCTACCTCTCAATGCAATCCAAATTTAGGCAGACTGATTATTCAATGTGACAAAAATGTGTCTAAATGCTCAATGGAGTCATTTTGTGTACCGAAACTAGGGGAGATTTGCAGTTGAACAAGGAAATTAAAGAGATATGGAAGTTTCCCTGTTTTAAATATTAAAATAAACTACCTGAGTGTTTGTTTGCACATCTAAACATAATTTTATTAACAAGTGATTAAACGCTGTTTTCATTCACTCAAATCTTGAAAACCGTTCCAGAAAATGTCAGCCCCCTGTAACTCATGCATACAATGGTCCCTATTAAATTGGGCGATTTTGAGTTTCCGAAACTCGTAAAGGAGCCCGCAAAAGTTACGGCTATTAAATTGGCCTCTTACTGCTACCCGCAAACGATCTGTGGGTTACAGGTGGAAAAAGCCTACGGGACATGAAAATCTGAACTCCGTCCCAGCTAAGGCTTTGATCTGTCAAGCCCGTAAATGTTACTATCGCAAACTGATATTAAATTGCTAAGAATCCCCAAGGACGCACTGGCGTTCAAACCTGTAAACGGCAAATGGAGCCAGAAATATTACGGTCTCCATATAGGACCTGAAAACTGCAACACATAACTGCCATTATAACCCTCTCTCGCTCACAAAGTGTAATGATATAGGAATCACAAGGTTTTGGAGACCAGCAGCCTAGGTCAGCAATGATCCAATTCAGCAACTTGTAGGTGAAACAGGAACAAGCTTTATTGAAGGGAACAGGAACCACAATAATCTGGCAAGGTACATAGACAGGAAGTGCCTTATATAGGCCAAGGACCAGACACCTGACTAGACACAGCTGAAGAGACTAGTCACTGATACTATTGCTAGCAGAGTCAAGGTTTATCAGATCTCAAGGAAATTCACAAAGGCAGGCTGGCGCAGTGGTAGGGAAGAGGTTCAGCAGCCTGGGGACCAGGGTTCAAAACCCAGCAGAGTCAATTCCTCACAATACCCCCGCCTCTATAGGTGCAGTCTCTGGATGCCCTATTACCCGGTTTAACAGGGTACTGCACATGAAAAGACCGAAGAAGATCAGGAGCGTGAATATTGTCCACTGGTTCCCACGAACTATCCTCCTCACCATAGCCTTTCCAACGAACCAGATACTGAAGCTTGTTGCGGAAGATCCTGGAGTCCAGAATTTTCTCCACCTCGTATTCATCCTCACCATCCCCGAGGACTGGAGGTGGGGCAGGCAGGGCTCGGCCAGGGAAAGTGTTGTCAAGGAAAGGTTTCAGCAGTGCCACGTGAAACACCGGATGTATTCTCATGGAATCTAAAAGTTGCAAACGAAAAGTGACAGCATTGATCTGAGCGATGATCTCAAAAGGTCCCATGAACCTCTGACCCAATTTATGAGAAGGAACCCTAAGCTTAAGATTCCTTGTTGACAGCCAAACCTTGTCACCAACATGATAAACTGGGGCCTCCGTTCTATGCCTATCAGCAGCTCTATTGTAACATTCCTGAGCCTCCGAAAGAGTCTCCTTCAACCCGTCTTGGGAATCTCGTAAGGTGGTTAGCCGATCAGTGACTGCAGGAATGGAAGTAGTAATTGGGAGACTCACTAGAAAGGTTGGATGGTAACCATAGTTGGCAAAAAATGGGGTCAGAGAAGTGGAGCAGTGTTGGGCATTGTTATAGGCAAACTGCCGTGGGTAGAAAATCCAGCCAGTCATCCTGCAGGTAACTAATATAGCACCGCAAATATTGCTCTAAAGTCTGGTTGGTTCTCTCAGTCTGTCCATTACTTTGTGGATGAAAAGCTGACAACAGATTTACATTAATACCTAGATTAAAGCTAAAATGTTTCCAAAAACGAGATGTAAACTGCACTCCCCTGTCAGAAACTACTTCATCAGGCACCCCATGCAAGCAAAATATTTCCCGAATAACCAGGTCAGCCGTCTGTTTAGCTGAAGGGAGACCACGAGCTGGTATGAAATGACCCATCTTAGTTAACCTGTCCACAACAACAAGAATGGTAGTGTGTTCCTTAGAGGGAGGTAGTTCCACAATAAAGTCCATGGATATAGATCCCCAGGGACGATGAGGAATCAGAAGAGGCTGAAGCAAGCCAACAGGGGATCTTGGGGAGTCTTATGTCTGCCACATACATCACAAGAGGACACATACTTCTTAACATCCTCATAATACTTCGGCCACCAAAAGGATCGGGCGAGTAACTCTTGTGTCTTTCAGATTCCTGGATGAACTGCTGGTTTTGAGTCATGGTAGCGACGTAAAAGGTCCAGTCGCACTGACTCTGGAGCAAACAGATGTTGTTGAAAAATCCAAAACCCGTTAAGCATCGTCATATGGAGATCACGTGGAGGATCACGAAAGAACTGGATCTTCAGCGTAGCCCTTTTTAATGCGAGACATCAGATCAGAAGGAAATGTAACTCCAATAAATATATCCTCCGGCAAGATGGCGGTCTTGGTTACGGTAGTAAGGAGGGGGTCAGCTATTCTAGACAGGGCATCCGCCTTACCATTCTTGGAGCCAGGACGGTATGTAACCAAAAAATTAAACCTCGAGAAGAATAGGGACCAGCGTGCTTGTCTGGCTGACAGTCTCTTAGCTGATCGAATACATTCCAGATTTTTGTGATCTGTGAGGACAGTAATTGGATGGGTAGCTCACCAAGAGATGTCTCCATTCGGTGAAGGCAGCTTTTATAGCCAATAGTTCTTTATTCCCTATGTCATAGTTTCTTTCTGCTGGCACCATCTGGCGGGAATAGAAGGCAAACGGATGTAACAGCATCTTAGGTCCAGTCCTTTGAGACAGTATAGCACCAATAGCTGAATCAGAAGCATCAACTTCCACAATAAATGGTAATTTCGGCTGAGGATGTACCAGGATGGGGGCCACCACCAGTTGCACATGCTGATCTTGCCTCCTCTGTCATCTTCCTCTTCACCTTCATCCGGCTGTCATCATACCTGTGTTTGATAGACTTGTCATCCCTGTTTGCAATCCCTAATGCAGTAACAGCTGTAGCTATCTCACTCCAGGCCTTTGTCTTTTGGCTAGTCCTCACATGCCTCCTTCCTTGTGTGATGCTATAGTGGGCATGGATTTCCCTGAGGAGGACGTTCATCTCCTCTGTGCTATAATTAGGGGCCTTGTACTTTGGCACAATCTCTTGCCCTTCCAACTGTGCCTGGGGTTCTTGGCCTCCCTGTTCTCTCCCTTGGGTTGGTCCCTCTTCCCCACTACCTCCCCTCCTGGGATCAGGCCCCTGACCCTCGCCCTTACTCCTTGTGTGCCTACATCTTGGAGCACATTCCTTCCCCCTCCTGCTCTCTTACACCTATACCTCCCCTCCCTGACCTGGCTCTCCCTTGCTTCATACCTCTACCTCTCATCCTCTCCTCCTCTCTGCACTCTCCTCTCATCACTCTCCCCCTCTGGTGTTCCCCTCTATCTCCTCCTCCTCTCTCTCCTCACTTTCCTCCTCTCTTCTTCTACCCTCCTGGAATTTATCAAATGAATATACGGATAAATCAATATAATATGTACGTGTCTGTGAAAGAGGTAAAACAAGAATGTTTTTATTATGTGTATTATAGTAATTGTATGGGGGAGAAGGGGTAGGTGGGGGTATGTCTGGTGGCCTACCGCTAAGTACTGCATAGCTATGTGTACGCATTAATCTATGTGTGGGAATTATATCAGTAATTATGTGTGTTGTAAATTAAGGGTTAATACCTCTTAGTATTCAAAATAGAGAGAAGGAGCTGTGTTGTGAGTTTTTGTCTCTCTCTCTCCAAAGCACAGAAACCCACCAACACCTAGACCTGCGTGTTCACTTGCTCAGCTACAGCACAGTCAATGATTTATGGTTTTTGCGCCCTTTAAAACCCCTTTCTGTGGCGTTAATTGCTGTTCCCCGCTTTCTATTGGTTCTGTGTCGCACTCCGTGATCACGGTTATGGATTGGAAATGTGGTCCACATCTATTCCAGACCCCTAACAGCTTGCTGCCGCACTAAGGGTTAACAGGTTTATGGTTCCGGCCCGTTTGTTGCAGCCTTGTTCAATTTAAATTTCTCTGTAACTCCGCCGTATGTCAAGCCGCATACATACGGGGTGTACCACAGCCGCTACAGACTTGGAATTTAAAAGGGGCCATACAGCCTCATTAAATTGTGGATACGTTGTAAAATGTAGCCCGTAACTCCAGATTTACGTATTACGGGTATTAAATTAGCCCTGTAATGTTGCTCTCAGCGGACTTGCATGTTAACACGCAGGACGGCGGAGAAAAGTCTACGTGCTGAGCAACGTTGAACTTCGCGCACTTAAATCCTTTGCTCTGTCATGCCCGTAACCGCTACTTGTTTGGTTCAGCTATTAAATTCCATGAGGCAACTCACGAGGAAGCGCGTAAGACGCAAATGGAGCCCATAGGCCAACGTGTGCTCTAGTGATGTTAGGTCTTAGAATTAATAGCACAACATTCTCAAGCCTGCAAATCTGCCCCGAAAAATACTTTTTATCATACTTATATTTTGTGTTATATCGATCCCTGCAATCAATGTGTTAAGACATATACTGTAACTTGCATGTAATAGAATATCATATTTACGGCTTTATTAATATTGCATTATATCTAGAATGTGGGTCCGATCGCAAACTGTACTTGAAGGCCCCTATTCAATTGTGCAATTATAAGCTAGTGGAGTCCATAATGGAGCCCGTAAACTAATCTGTTCAATTGACGTCTTTTAACTATCCGCAAATGATCTGCGGGTTATAGGCTGAAAATCCCTGCGGTTGTCAAAATGGTATCTCTGACCCATCTATGCCTGATCTTTCAAGCCCGTAAATGTTACAATCGCTATTCAATTGATACAATTCCACAAGCACGCAAATATTCTCACACCCATAAATTGCAAAAATAGAAAAAAATCCTATGAGTAACAGTATCGTCATTCATTTTTATTATTTTGGACATTGCTGGCTTCCAAGTCTGATCCCATATCGGACTTCTAAACACTAATTGATTGATGCTTAACCTCCATGTTTTACTGATCAGGTCTCATTTACTATTGGCTGCTCTAAATCAGTAGTTAAGGCCTTGCTTAATTGATCATGATCATGCTCTGAAATGCTACGGTTTAGGCTTTCGGTCAGGTAGCTGCGGGCTTGTTCAATTGAATCGCTCTATAACTGTTGGAAATTTTAAACCCGCAGACTTACGGTCGGTATAATGCAAACTGCGGGCTTGCAATTGAATAGGGGCCTTAACCTGCTTAGATTTTAAGCTCTTACTAGAACATGGTCCCCTTATGTATCAATATATAAACTTTTGTTGTGTTTGTCTTATATATTCACTGTATCCCCTGTACTTAGTTCTACTGAATATGGGCCTGATTACATAGCTCCCGTAAAAACTCCCATTAATGAAGGGCGCTACTGAGCTAAACCATGTAGGGTCACCCAAGATGGGCAGGTCATAGCATAGAGGCCAGACAAATCACGGTTCACCGGAGAAGGAACTGGCAACACACTCCAGTACCTTTAGCAAGAAACCTTATGGATATGCACAACAGGACACAGGATCAAAGAGAGTCGGGTATAACTGAATGACTAAACAACAACAACAACAAACTGAGCTATTAAGTTCCACCTGTAGTAAACCCTTATGAGTGGTCACTGTGTATGACATGGTCTCTGCTATTATTATTATTTTATTATTATTATTTATTATTATTATTATTTATTTATAATGTGCCAACATATTTGGTAGTGCTGTACAAGGGTTAAGTTCAAAGCAAAAAACAATAGCAGTATTAACACATTGCAAAGGATAGAGGGCCCTGTCTTTCCCTGAAAGCCCCATGCAAGATTGAAAACTTGCAAACTTATAATCTAAAGCTTTAAGAGATTTTACCTAAAGTGCTGTTACATAGTAACTCCTATAAAAGATCTACCCTAATCCTATGTGTTGCGATAGAGTCCTGCAGAGCCTAAACCCTACGTGTAAGCGCAACCTCCCGTAGCATTAGCCAAACCCCTGCTGAGAGCTGTTGTTGTACAACAGCTATCACTACATTGAAGCTATACCCTTCCATGACGCCATTGCAGCAGGGAAGGGGTTAAATTATAATAATAATAAATGCAGGTATATGATTCCTCTCGCTATTCCCCATTATATCCCTATGTGTCTAGGTATCACTCAGGAATACCCTTCAACACCTGTCACCCCCTATGAACTCTGGTATCCATTGGAATGCCTCTTATGGACTCCAATGGCACCTAATACTAACCCCTATAACTTGTAGCGTGCCTATAGACCCCCTTGCTACACAATAGCAGGCAAAGAGATTCTCACACACAGTGTAGCACCTATGAGCAAAGTTGGGAAAAGTGCTAAAATATGAATCTCTCTTCATATGTGAGAATATATATTTTTTATTTTTGCTGTATTTATATACTACTTAAGAAATTATAAAAAGTATTAGTTTTATTGTATCTCCTTCATTAGTAAAACTCACTTTAAACAACTTTGTTTAAAATACATTTTTTCTTTATTTTTTTTCATTTTAAATAGCATACACGTTTACAATAAAAAGACATAAAAAAATACAAAATACAACATATATGAAGCCAGTATATCAAAATGTGTTGGAGATATTTTACATTTTTATTACAATATCAAGTTCTCTATTTTCTATATATTTGTCCCAACTTTGTTTTTCTGGTTCCACCTTTTATTATAACCCATTTTGCCTCTAACAAACCGTGTGAAATCAACAGTTTTTTTGCAAACTGAACATTTTCATCCAAAATATGTATTGCTCGGCATAATTGAATCTATTATTTTAGTTAATTCATTAATCTAAAGTTTACAAAATTTCCACCACATATATAATTGTTTGCCTTTTTTTAAATAGTCCCTCCAGCATAAGTCAGGTTACTTTTATCAAGTTTGTTAATCTTTTCTGGCACTAAATACCATCTTTGAAATAATTTGAAAAAAAGTTCTCTATAAACAACATTTTGATATGTATTTTAAAACTAATTTAAAGGCTCTCGTCCAAATATCCTCTGACCATTCCTTGGCTAACTCAGTTTCCTAAGTTAACATTTTATCCGATTTTCCTATTTCTTTAATCTTTCCAAATATTATTTATCAATTTTATGACCTTCACAGAGCTTTAGGACTAATTGTTCTTATGCACTCATTTCTCTATAATTAGCGAGTTCATACCCCATTCCAATAACTTATGCCAAATTGCTAAAAAGTCTAGCCAGAAAATCATATTTAGCTAAAAAGTTTTTTTTTGAAGATCCTCTAAACAACGTATAGAATTATTATTTTTTTTTTTAATTGATTTTTATTAGACAGGTCAGACATATAACATAGTACACCAAAAACATTAGAAGTGATAAATAGGAATTAACAATAAACGTATTTCACATATTTGGTTTCCAGTGTGTCCTCTGCCTGTCCAAAACTCCTCTCCCTTTTCCGTTTTTCTGGTATTATAATAGCTGATATTAGCTTTTAAATAACTTAAGGCTAACGAGAAAACTATATTTAATGAAGTCCCATAACTATGGGAAAAATATGATGAACTTGGATTCCTGACCAACTGTTGTTTTGAGCTTGGTTGGTAGCATCTAATAGAAAGATTATTCTGTGTTTAGGTTACTGTGTGGGCTAATGATGTTGGGTAAATTAAGACCACTACTACTATGGATCCCCTAATAGCTCCTTTGTAGGGAGAAGTGTCACTCACCCTATTCATCTGCCGCGTCTTGTCTCCCAGGTGGCCCAGCAGGAGGCCCAGCGCTTGTAGTTATGGTCAACCTCTGCGGACAAAACGCTCATGGATCGAACAAACTCAATTTTGTTTAAGACTACTTCAAATGTTGGGGTGGGTGATTTCCAATGGGCGGCTACTACTATCCTAACTGCTAGGAAAATTTGGTTAGTTAGGAATTGTTCTGAGTTGGACATCCCTTCTACCGGTAATCCTAGGATGGCCTCTTCTGGTCTCATGGGATAGCATTGACCCCATAGTTTCTCCAGGGTTTTGTAGGTGTCCACCCATGTGTGTCTAATCATAGGGCATTCCCATAATTTATGGATTAGAGTCCCTTTTTGGTTGCAGCCCCTTTCGCATATGTCGCTAATTGTCTGGTTCCCTATGTGCATTCTTACTGGGGTTAGGTACCACCTCCTAATAACTTTATAGGAGTTTTCTTTCATAATTACGTTAAGTGATGTGTTTTTGGCTTGTTTCCGAATACTATTCCATTGGTCTCTGTCTAAATTTATGTTGAGGTCAGCTTCCCATGCTGATTCATAGTGTAATTTAGGGGGAGTGACTAAATCGCTTAAATGGTTATATATTGTGGAGATGTTTCCTTTCCCTCCCGGGAATTTAATGCAACATTTTTCGAATAAGGATATATTTTACCCTCCTTTATTCTTAGTGATGTGATTTAATCTTTGGTTTATAGCGATTAGGTTAAGCCATTCCCCCGGAGGAAGGGGTTTGTCTTCTAGGAATGCGGTGGTGGACCATTTTTGATTAACAACCGGTAAATCTGCCGCAATTGAGCAATTATTATCAATCCACCATCTGTATTGAGCATTAGAGTTTATTTTGGGGTTAGTTGAAAGTGGCCATAGAGGGCTGAGCCCTGACTCCTGGCCCAGCAGTCTGTTCCTCTTATTTATATCTTTCCATAGGGAAATTGAATGCCTCACACTTGATGGAATTGATTGGGGTAACTTGAAGCCCTGCTGGGTTGAGAGCCATAGTAACTGACGCATGATTAAATCATTGGACCCTAGTATGTGTTTTTCTAATTGAACCCATACCGGGGGGGAGTCCCTGACATACCACTTAACTAGTTGTGCTAATCTAGCAGCTTTAAAGTACCTGGAAATGTCTGGAAATCCGAGCCCACCATCCTTCTTAGTCGCAGTAGTTGTTTCTCTGTTTATTCTAGGTTTTTTATTGTTCCACAGAAAACTCATTAGTAATTTCTGTATTTTTTTCAAGTCTATCGCTAAAATCGAGATAGGTAAGGTCCGAAAAAGGTAGAGCAGTTTGGGGAGTACGTTCATTTTGACAGCATGTAGCTTTCCTAACCACGAAATCTTTAGTTCTGACCACCTGTGCAGGTCCCTAGTTAATTGTTTAAAGAGGGTCGGGTAGTTTGCTTCATATAGGGTCTTAGTTGATTTTGTAATTTGTACGCCTAGGTAGTTGATAGAATTCGGGGCCCATTTTATTGGGAAGTTATTGGCTAGTAGTTTTTCCGTGGTGGGAGGAAGTGATATATTAAGGGCTATGCTTTTACTTGTGTTAATTTTGAATCCTGACAGTGGGCCAAATTGAGACAAAAGTTTGAATAGATTAGGTAGACTAACCAGGGGGTTTGATATTGTTAGTAGGATATCATCGGCAAAAAGGCTAATTTTATGATCTGTCGGGCCGACCCGTATACCCGATATGTCAGTGTGCTGACGAATGGCAATTGCTAGGGGCTCTATACTGAGGGCGAACAGCAATGGTGATAGAGGGCACCCCTGTCTTGTCCCCCTTGTGATGTTGAATTTTAGTGAATTGTGTCCTTGGTATGTAACTTGTGCGGTTGGTTCCGAGTATAATGTCGCGATGCTTCGCAGAAAACCTTCCGGAATTCCGAATTTGTTCAGTGTGGCGTTCATAAATGTCCAATCTAACCTATCAAATGCCTTCTCGGCATCAAGCGCCAACAACATAGCGCGGCCTTCATTACTTTTGGTTATGTCAATAAGGTCAACAATTTTTCTGGTATTGTCTGGCGCTTCTCTCCCCTTAATGAACCCTACTTGGTCTGGATGTACCACTTCAGGTAACAGATTCGCTAGTCTTGACGCTAAGATTTTGGTGTATATTTTTAAATCTGTGTTGATCAGAGATATTGGTCTATAGCTAGCACATTGGGATGGGTCTTTCCCCGGTTTAGGAATCAGTATTATTTTAGCTTCTAAGAATTCCGGTTTAATTTTTTCACCAGCTAAGAAGCTGTTAAATAGCTTATGTAAGGTGGGGCTAAGTAGATCGCTCATATGTTTGTAGTAGAGGTTGGAATAGCCATCTGGCCCTGGGGCCCCGTGTGCCTTTGTGGATTTGATCGCATCCTGTATTTCTTCGACCGAGATGGGCTCTAAGAGTGATTTAGCTTTGATAGAGTCTAATTGGGGTATATTTAAGTTATTTAGTGTATTTTCAATTTCTAGTTTGTGGGTTGGGGTGCCTGATTCGGGTGTTTTGCTGTAAAGGTCCGCATAAAATTGTCTGAATTCGTTTACTATTTGATCTGGTTTAAAAACTGTCTGCCTATTTTTGGTGATTATTTTGGCTATGAATGAGTTTGCTCTTTTTTCTTTTAGTCTCGTGGCCAGCATTCTATCGGGCTTGTTTGCGTATCTGAAGAATTTAGCTTCAGTTCGCTGTAGGATATTGACCATTTTCCCTCTAAAAATAGTGTTTAGTTCTTGTTTGTAACTTAGTATCTTCTCATGGGTATGTCGTGATTTATCTTTAACAAATAGTTTCTGTGCTTCAGCAATTTTCTGGTTTAGAAGTAAGATTTGTGCTTGGTCTTTTTTCTTTTTGATTGAACTAATTTGTATACAGACTCCCCTGATCACTGCCTTGTGAGCTGCCCAAATTCCATCTATGTCTATCTCCCCTACTGTATTGAGGTCAAGATAATCTACGATTGCAGTTCTGACCTTATCTCGTGTGATAGGGTCGTTCAGTATACTGGGATTTAATGACCACCTTGGGTTATTTCCTTTCGGTAGGAGATTATTCATGGAGATTTTGACTAGATCGTGGTCCGACCATGCTATGGGGCAGATAGAGGCCTCAGTTAGGTTCCCTGTAACGTTCTGTGGGATCAGGATATAGTCTATTCTGGAGAGCGAACCATGTCTGGCGGAAAAAAATGTGTATTCCCTTTCTGTGGGGTTCATGTTTCTCCAGGTATCAATCATGCAGTTTGATTTTAGGAGTTTTTTGAGAGCTTTGGTCGCTGTGGGGATTTTTTGTGAACCTAAATCGTTTGACTTGTCTTTGAGCGGGTCTAAGACCGCGTTCATGTCTCCTCCTATTATCTTAAGTCCGTCTTCCCAGCTATCTGTGAGTTTCTGTATTTTTTGAAAGAATGGCGTTTGATCTGTGTTCGGGGCGTAAATGTTCAAGAATGAAACCTTACGTTCGTGTATGGTCCCATGCACTGCTAAAAACCTGCCATCTTTATCTGTTTGAATTTTACTTAACTGAAAGTTGAGTCTTCTGTGGAACAAAATCGTGACTCCCTTTTGTTTGGTATCTGCGGTCGAATGGAATGCCTGAGTAAAGACTCCCCCCCAATATTTTGGTAGTGCTTGTTTTCTAAAGTGAGTTTCCTGAATCATTACGATATCAAGATTTAGTTTTTGGTAATTTCTCAAGGCTACCCCCCTCTTGATTGGTTCGTTCAGACCATGAGCGTTGTGTGACGCAATGACAATGTCCATATTTCTTATTGAGGTGTGTGACCCTTTGGTGTGTCTAAATGGCTATCTCACCTTTCTGGAAGCCTGTTACTTCGTTATCCTGTGCCTCCTGCTGGTTTCCGCCCGAAGACTGCTCAGCAGCTGGCTGTGTGGGAGAGTATCTGTACTCAAAGGAAAAAAGACAACAGAGTATGAGCCAAATTGCTTATACTTAAACTTTCGGAATTATAAAAACCTGGCTCAGTAATTAAGCAAGTTCCTACTTTTCCTCTAGTGGGGAACCCTAAGGTAATCCTGGGTAAGAAGTCTAAGTACTTGAGTCTGTTTGTGTGTCTTACTGTTGGTCAGGAAGGCTCTTAGTATGTTTGAACTTAATTGTGTTCCTTACTTAAATAAAGTGTGGTAATTTAAACTACTATGAGGAGAGCGTTTGCTGTCCTCTTCGTATTTTACTGGTGGGCCAGTTAGTGTCTCTAAACTGACACTGAATTGGTCCGCCTAAACTTTCCCTACTGTAGGGGTTTTTGGAAGTCTACGTGTTAGCGCCCGTAGGGACGCCTTCTAGGTGTGTGTTGCTTTTGCCTTTACGGCCTGGGTTAACTGTCTATAGTGTGTATTAGAACTTTCACTGGTGTGGGTGCTACCTTATTGGATCTACTCGTTTTCAGATTCAACTAGCTTTGGTTGTCAGAGTAGCATGAAAACAAGGAGAGAGAGAGAAGAAGAGAGAGGAAGATGAAGCAAAAAAAGACAAAAAAAACAGAGAAACAAAATAAGTGACAACTCATTGTAGTAAGTCTTTTTCTCAGTTCATGGGAGGACTCCTTCCTCTCGGGTTTTCTGTTGGTTGTAACTGCTCTCCGACAGTGACCTTGATGTTCCATTCCGCCAGCAAGTTAATGCCTTCCTCCAGTGTTCTGATGGTGAAGAATTTTCCCTCTTTGGATATATTGAGGCGAAAAGGGAAACCCCATGTATACCTCCATCCTTGAGCCAGGATACAGTCCAGAACCGGTTTCAGTTGTCTCCTTTTGGCAAGGGTAGTCGGGGCTAGATCAGAAAAAAGCAGCAGTGTGTGCCCCTCGATGGGAGGGATGCCTTTTCTTGCGGCCTTCATGAACAGTTCTTTGGTGGAGTAGTAGTGGAATCTGGCAATGATGTCTCTTGGGCGCTCCTGTGGAGATGAACGGAATCCTAGGGCTCTGTGAAACCGATCCATTCTCAAGTTTTCTGGATGTATGTTTGGGAGGAGAAATTCACATAGATCGTTTAGGTATGCGTGTAGGTCCTTGACAGACTCCGGCACATTCCTCAGCCTTATGTTCTGTCGTCTAGATCTGTTTTCTAGATCTTCCTGTTGCAACTGTTGTCTAGATTGTTCCTCCTTCAAAGCCAAGATCTCCTCTGTTAGCTTGTTGTTATGTTGCATTATTTCCGAAATTTTAGTTTCCAGTTTTGTTGTTTTATCGTCCACCTTTTTAATTTCTGTGGTTAGTTCTGTTGTCACCTTCCGGATGTCTGATTTGACCTCCTCTCTGAAGTTGGATATTAGGTCTTTAAGGTCCTGGATGTCACTTTTAGTGCTAGGCGCTGACATTTCAGAGCTTGTTGCTGCGTGGACTGCGGCTGTGGGTGTTTTATTGGTGGGAGAACTTGCTGAAGATTTGGGTAGGCAGTAAGATTGGATCCCTTTATTGTTCTTTCTCGTGGCAACACCTGCCATCTCAGTGAGAGTATTGTAGATCAAGTTGTTGCCAGAGACCTGGTTTCACTTGGTTTGTCCCAGAGCAATTGTTAGCGTCCCTATATTGCTGGGCTTTTTGCTAGTTACATCTTTTTGGATTTATTAAAAGTTCTTGAACCGAAGTGGTCATAGCTTAAATGCTTATAGTTGAAAATTGAGCTTTGGTTGTCTCTTTTTACTTGCTTGGTGCTTTTGAACTTTGTCCACTAGGTGGTTGTAGAGTTCCACTAGTACAGTCTGTTACACAAGCAGGGATTCGGCCTGGAAACTAGCCTTGAAAAACAAATGGTTTTGTAATCCTGTTTGGTTGGTAAGTGAGCCCTGTGCAGTGTACTTTTAATGTTCTGAGTCTAAGTAGAAAGGTTGGGCTGGGTTGCTTGGACCCAGGGTATGGGGAGAGCTTTGATGGGGATATGTGGGTAAGGGGCCCCGGATTGCTTAATTTTTCTGGGGCTAATTTGCTTCTGATGCCCCCCTGGGTACCCCTTCCTTGGATCAGGGCTATCTTCTCCCCCCACAGCTCTATAGCCTCTCCCCTGTACCTGCTTATATATGTCCTCAGCAGTGCAGCTTCACACTCTCTCCCTCCAGGCTCTCAGGGGGAAAAGTTCAGCTGGGTAGGGATTCCATGCAGGGGACTCTTCCGATTTTATTGTTTTTTTTAAGGTAATTTTGGGATCAATTTGTTCCCCTAGGTCTTCTGAGTTTAGTGATATTGTTTGTTGGTCACTCAGGGCATCTATAGGGGTCGATTGTCCCAGATTAACCCAGGCCTTAGCTGGAGCTCTTGCAGGACATGTCTTTCCTCTCCGTATAGAATTATTTTGATATAAATCCTTTATGGTCTTTCAAAATGTTTATGTCTGGAAGTGCCCTCTTATAAGATACGATATCTATAGGTGCCAACGGTGATGGAAAACTTGGAAGTTTTACCTTACCTTTATGAGTGTACAAAACTTTAGAATTGACAAAATATTATTTGATAATCCTTTAAACTTTTTAATTTCCTGTACTGGTAGCCACATAAATCAGGAACTATTTCAGCTTCTATAGTTACTCATCTAGCTTTATTATGGAAGCTATTCCATCCTAATAAATGTGAAAGCACTATTGAATCATTAATATAAGGTGAGGCCAGGTCTCATTTATCTAAACTATTTTTTGTAAATTCTGATCAAATTTTGGGCATTTTATTATTATATAAATACTAGCGACTTGCCCGTCAAAAAATGACGGCAAGAAAATTGTAAGCCAGGGAATGTTGTTTGACACAAAATGTAAACCTTTTTGTACTGTGAGGGCCTTTGGCGCTCATGGCGAGCCTCTTGTCTCGTCTATTTTTGCTCCTCTGAGCACCTTCAGGACTCATTATAAAGAGAGATATAAATTCATTATTATTTTATTTAATCAATAATGAATAAATTATTTCTTGAATAAATTAATATACTTCACCTACGTGTAATTAATATATTCAGCAATTAATAGTCTGAAGAGCTAACAATCTGTTTATATCTTCCGGCACATACAATGTAAGTGTTGTGGCTCTGATGATAAAGTGTAATGAATGTCCCAACTGTGCATTCTAAATGGTTTGTGTGCGCAAGGGAAATCCGTTGGTGTAGTTGTGTAAATCACCATTGTAGATTGGTAATGTTATTAATGCGTTACGCGTCTCACATGTATTATCCGTATTTTTTAATAGTGTATTTTGTATTTTGTTCGTTGCTGTGTGAAAGTGCTACACATTTGGCAGTGTTTTGCGTGGTCCAGGGTCTTGTTGTCTTGTTAAAAAATGTTTCAGCTGCGTCTTTCGTGTGGTGAAATCGCATTTAAATCGGACAGCACCTCACTCCCAGACGTCTTGGCTGTTCCCCCGTGCTGTGGGTGATGTTTTTGTTGTATTTATTTTTATTTTTTGTGGGTTTTTTTTAGTTGTTCGCGGTTCGGCTGTTAATCTTGTATGTTTGCTCTGTCGTATGTTTTTTCTAAGTCCCTGTCTCGTAATGCGCCATGGTAAAGCGCTTCGCGTTTGGCAGTGTTTTGCGCTGTCTGGGGTCATGTAGCCTTGTTTTATTTTTTTTCGTCTGACATTTTTTTTCTCACTTAGCCGATTTTTGTTTAGTGAAAGTCGTCGAAATAGTCTTAAATTCACGTTGCACCTCACCCCCAGACGTCCTGCCTGTTCCCCCGTGCTGTGGGTGATATTTTTGTTGTATTAATTTGTATTTTCTTTGTGTTTTTTGTTTGTCTGATTTCGCGGTTCGGCCGTTAACCTCGTATTTTTAGTTTTCAAAGTCCTGCATCTCATATATTTTTTTTCTAAGTCCCGCATTTGTCAACTACTTTGCGTGTTTCATTGCCTCCACTGCTCGCCTCGCTTTGCGAGGCTCGCAGGCAATGAGCGCCTTAGGCGCTCATCGCCTAAGTGCTCCGAGAATACCGGCTCGCCAGTGATGAGCGCCTGTGGTGCTCATCACTAAGTCGTACACACCCCGCAAAGCATGACGTCCCGCATGTTTCATTCCCTCCATTGTTCGCCTCGCTTTGCGAGGCTCGCAGGCAATGAGCGCCTTAGGCACTTATCGCCTAAGTGCTCCGAGTATAACAGCTTGCCTCGCTATGCGAGGCTCACCAGCGATGAGCACCTGTGGTGCTCATCGCCAAGTCGTACACACCACGCAAAGCATGACGACGTCACGTAGTTAGACAATTATAATATACTAGCGAATTGCCCGTCAAAAAATGACGGCAATCAAATCGTAAGGTAGCTAATGCTGTTTGGTGTGTAATACTAAAATATATAGTAGATGAATAAATGAATATACTTTACCTATTTTGAAGCATTGTGTTGAAGAGCTGACAATCTGTTTTCATATTGCTGCAGCATTAGTGGCGTGTAGCTGCTGTGTAAGCGTGATGAATGCGTGCAGTGTAAGAGTGTGCGTGCGCGAGACGAAACCGTTAGCGTAGTGGTGTACTTCCGCATTGGCGTAAAATGGCGGGTTATCTGTGTTACGGGTGTTTGCGGATTATCCGTCGGTGCTTCGTGGTGTTTTTCGAGTTTCGGGTGTTGTTTTGCGAGTGTGTTGTGGTGTTTTTTACGTGTTGAGAGTGCTGTAGCCTCGTTTTCGTTTTGTTCGGCGGCCATTTTTTCTCTCGCATATCAAATTTTTTATTGTCCAAACTCTTTTATTTTTATTGAAACTAAGGTGTAAGTTGCATGTTTGAGGTCCTGGATGCTCCCTGTTGCTGTAGGTAAGTTTTTTATGTATGTGCTGTGTGTATGTATTGTGTTTTTAATTTTGTAATGTTCGCGAGTTGCGTCTGAGTGTTGCGAGGCCGTAATGTGTGTGAACGTGTGTGGTATGGTGTTTGCGAGTGTCGTAATGTGTGTGCCGTGTTATTTGCGTTGCGACGTTTATGGCCTCCAGCCCATGATGCCATGTCCCCCCAGGATAAGCCTTCATGTCCCCCAAGGCCAGGCCTTCATGGGCCCGATCAGTCAGATCTATCAGACTACTTACATTCATCGAAGCTGTTCAGAAAATGTGCAGGCAGGGGGGACATGGCGGAGGTGAATTGAGATGCTCCAATGAATGTAAGTAGTCTGATGGGTGTAATGGGGCATGAAGTTCTGCTCCCTCTCTCCAGCGGCGGGGTATTGTGGGGAGGAGGTGGCTGCAGGGCCTCAGCGTGAGCAACGGGCCGTACGCTGCGGGCAAGGGCCTTAGTTGCTGGGATGGAGTGCCTTTGGCGCTCTATCCCAGCAACTGAGGCCCTTGCCCGCGCCCCTCGCTACGCGAGCCCGCAAGCGTGAGCAACGGCCCGTACGCTCACAACTATATATGTGATATATATATATATATATATATATATATATATATATATATATAATATAATGTGTAAATATATATATAATATAATGTGTGTATATATAAATAAATATATTATATAAATATAATGTGTATATATATATATATATATATATAATGTGTAAATATATATATAATATAATGTGTGTATATATAAATAAATATATTATATAAATATAATGTGTATATATATATATATATATATATATATATATATAATGTGTATATATATATATATATATATATATATATATAATGTGTATATATATATATATAGTGTATATATATATATATATATATATATAATGTGTATATATATATATATAGTGTATATATATATATATATATATAATGTGTATATATATATATATATATATATATATATATATATATATATGTTGTATAATGTAAATAAGAAGCCATCTAGAGTATATTGATTTCACATAAAAGTCCAGGTCCTCAGAGATAATCCTCCCTACCACAATATTTAAATATATACATTAAATGTGACACATAAACTTTAAAAAAACAGTTCTATCTTTCCATTTGTTTTTGCAGAGTGAGAGACAGATTTACATACACAGCTATATTATATATTAGACTCGCCCCCTGATGTGCTGAGTGGCTACTGCTTGTGCTGCTGAGCATTCTGGGACTTGAAGTTTTGTGCAGTGAGTTCTGGTACACCCACTTCCGTTTTTTTTATTAGCGCGACGCGAGGGGCCGCGGGCTCAGGTAAATACAGTGATTGAGGTTCCAGTTGGTGACCAGGAGGGCCTCAGTTGCTGGCATGGAGCGCCTTCGGCGCTCCATGCCAGCAACTGCGGCCCTCGCAAGCGTGAGCAACGGCTTAAGCAAGCTCGTATGCTCACAACTATATATGTGATGATCTATCAATCATTTTCTGAAAGATTTGAATAAGATATTTTGGTGTCACCTGAGGGATATGTCTAATTTCATAGGTTATTTTAGGAATAATCATCATTTTTACAGCTGCTATTCTCCATGTCCAGGATAAGTTAGTATTTATTTTATTCAATTTTATTTTATGCAAAATGTGACATGATTTTATTCAACCAATAAGTTGTCTTTCAGTGTATTTTTTTTAAATTGAACATAATTCTTATTCCTAAATGAGTGATATATTTACTGTCCCATTTAAATTGATATGTTCATTGTAAACTTCTTCTTGTATCTGGCTTAGCCCCTTTTGAATTACTTCTGATTTCGAGATATTAACTTTAAAAATATGGGACATAAATGTAATCTTCCAAAATGTTATTTAAGTACAGTAATGATTTTTCAGGGTCCGACACAGTTAATACTTTGTTTGCGAAGAGTGAGATTTTATATTCTTCCTTGACTATCTTTATCCCCTGAATATCTACCCATATTCTAATAATTTCAGCTAACGGTTCCATTGCCAAAATAAAAATCAAGGGTGATAAAGAGCAACCTTGTCCTGTGCCATTTTTTTATAAAATATTTTCAGTCTTGAATCCATGTCCACATATTGAGGCAGTAGGGTTACTTTAAAGTGCCTTAATTGCTAAAGAACCAAATTTACCCAAAACAAATGTTTGTAAAACTAGATCTATAAAATCCCAGCTCACCCTATCAAAGGCCTTCTCAACATCTAATGACAGGGTGAGCGTTGGGCTATCCAGTTTTTTAGAAAAGGACAATATGTTAATCAATATCCTAATGTTGTCTGTTTCCTCCCTTTTACTAACAAACCCAGTCTGATCTTCATTTACTAAATTGGGAATTATTTTACTCAATCTGTTAGCTAAAATTTTTGAATAAATTTTAACATCAATATTTATTAATGAAATAGGTCTATAATTCTTATAATCTTCAGGATTTTTATTTGGATTCAAAATGTTAGGAATTTATGCTTCTGCCATCTCTTGTGACAAGGTACCTTTATTTTTCATCTCATTAAACATATATTTAGCAAGGATTAATCAGGCTATCTTGAAATATCTTAGAATAGGAGTTTACAAAGTCATCTTTTCCTGGTGTATTTTTTATTTTCAAATGTTTTATAACTATATAATGATTTCTTTCAAAAAGTGATATCCTTATTTGGCATAGTTAGTTCATCATCTGATACCTTAGGAAGGTTTAATCTACTTTTAGAAATTGTATTATATCTGCTTTTATAGATTTTACAAAGCCTTTACCCCTCTAAATTGTAAAGTGAGTGGTAATATTGAAAAAAAAACATTTCCAGCATCCTTAGGTTGCCAGTAAGACATTGTCCATACATTTTTAAGCCGCTATTCTATTCAGAAACTTTTGTTTATTAAATTTATTGGCAAAAAAAATTTCAGCTTATTTCCCATCAAGTAACAATTTTGCTGTAAACGCCATAATAGTCTATCTGTTCAAAATTGTATAATTGTTTTAATCTGTGAATTTAAATCATTAATCTGATTCATTTCATCTTTAAAAAAATTATCAAGATTACTGTTACTCTGAAGCCTATTTAATTTCGATATACAGCTTTCTCGGGGGTTTACTTTGATCTAGAAATCATTAGTCCCCAGGTATATGCCTTATGAACACACCACGCTATTGATTTTGGTGAGATTGAATCTTCTTTAATTCTGAAACAAATCAGGTCTTCCTTAATTTTCTCAACTGCTCTCCAGATCTAAGCAAAGAGGAGTCCATCTTGCATTGTTTATTTGTATTTGGTTCTGGTCTATCTTGGATGGCAATACATACTGAGGCATGATCAGACCAAACTACATTGTTGATTTTAACAGTCTATTGACCTTAAAGTTATCAAATCTACTATACAATAATATAATCTAGTATAAATTAGGTTAAATCCCTCTTTTCTGCATCATACAAATCATAGTTGGTTAAAGTTTTAACATATTTTAGCTAACTCCTTAGAATTTATCTCTACTTCAGATTTTGTAGAAGATAACACTGGTCAACAAAGATTTTGTCGCAGAGCAAATAAGGGTTGTGATATATGTAATTTATCCCATTAATTTTGAAAATGGTCTCAGAATTGTTCTATCACCCATAGTATTAAAGTTACGTCTTCTTTAATATAATACATTGTGCTATATAACACATTCATACAGCATTAAGATATGTTAATTTTTCTTCAGTAAAATTCTAGTATTATTTTAATTGTTGTAAATTATACTCATTAATCTATGTAAAAAGGGCCCAGAGTAATAAACAGTTGAATCACATTCTGTCACGTGATGCTCTTGAGGCACGATGAGACACGTGTTTGCTGGTTTACTGTATGAGTCAGCGCTCCTGACTAGTTGGTGGAAAGAGTTAGTTCTTGAAATATCTAATGCTGTGAGTATCTGTTATTTGTGTAATTCTATGTACATTTTATTTTCATAATGCGAAGTTGAACAATGCCATCAAATTGTATTAATCATCCGGACGCATTTTGCTACATTTGCATTGAGGTGATATTTAAAAATCATAAACGTGGTTTTACTCCACTTATTAAGAAGTGTTAAGAGCTTTACTTTGGATGCAAAGACGGTGACCAAGACTTCTCACAAGTTGATCAACGAGTTCTCGGCACATGAATTTTGCTGTTCCAATGAATTGGGGAGAACAAAAAGATCACTCCACAGATTCCATACCCAAGGAGATCTCAATGACCTCATCCGAGACTTGAACCTATCTAAAACGCAAGCAGAACTTTTAGGCTCCAGGTTGAAAGGCTGGAATCGTCTCCATAAAGAAACTAAAGTTTGTTTTTTTAGAGATAGGCATAATGACTTTAATGAATTCTTGTCTCTTGAAGATGAACTTCGTTTTTGCAATGATGTTTATTCTGTTATGGAAGAACTTGGTCACATGTACAACACAGATGATTGGCGTTTATTTATCGATTCTTCTAAAGTTAGCTTGAAAGCTATGCTTCTTCACAAAGGAAATAAGTTTCCATCAGTGCCACTTGCGCATGCTGCCAATATCAAAGAAACTTATGAGAGCATGAAACTCGTGTTTGGAAAAAATTAAATATGAAGAATACAAATGGAAAATATGGGGTGACTTGAAAGTAGTCGCTCTTTTGCTTGAACTACAACCTGATCACACAAAGTACAGTTGTTTTCCGAGTTGGACAGTAGAGACAGAAGAAATCTTTGCACTCAGAAACAATGGCCAAAACAAACATCACTAACTCCATGACAGCAGATTTTTTTTTCAATACAACACTCGTTGATCCAGAAAAAGTGTATCTTCCTCCAGTCCACATAAAGCTCGGCCTTATGAAGAACTTTGTCAAAGCGATGGATCAAAGTGGACCTGGATTTACATATTTAAGAAGAAAAATCCCAAAGATTGTCAATATCTTGTTTGGCCATTTTGTTTTTTAAATATAATTGAAATGCCTCTTGATTTTATCACATAAATGGAGTTTATACTTTCAAGGTAATTATTATTATAACATTTCAGAATTTTTCCTACTTTCCAGTTGGTTTTCTAGAGGCATACAATATCTGCTTTATATTTTTTAATTTCTAACCAAGCAACTCTTCTTTTGAATGGTGAATTAAGGCCTTGGGCATTTTGGGACAATATTTTAATCAACATTCCTCCAGTTATGTAAACCAATTTAAAAACCCTGACTTTCAGCCATGCATAATTAACTTCATTGCAACTCCTGACTCCATCGAATTTATGTATTAACCTCTTAGACAAATTATCAATTTCAAAATATTTGTTCTTTAGGCAGTTAATCAAGCTTTATTGGGCTAAAATACAAGTTTTAAAGCAGACAACCATCTAAGATCTAAACAGAAGGGGTTAAAATCAAAACACTTTATGAGCGCAATAAAGAAAAACAGAGCTTCCTTACTAACTAGTATAAGTCATTTTCAGTCTCTGTTTCCATCATCCTAACTTGTTATTATAATTATTATTTATTTGTAATGCGGCAACATATTCCATAGCGCTATAAATAAGTTAAGTTCCAGGCAACGACAAATTCAAAACGAACACATTGCAAAGAATAAAGGGCCCTGTCTTTGAGCTTGGAATCCAGTGTCCACAGTGCTTTCCCCCTTGCAGAGTTGAAACTCGCAGACTTATAGTCTAAAGGTTAAAGTTTGTGTGTAGTACAGAAGGGAGAGAGAAGTGTTGTGCGTGTTAGGATGGAAGGTGATAGGCTTCTTTTAAAGAGTTCATTAGGGTACTGTGACGAAGTGCCCTTCGCCACTTTGTCTTGGAGAGGACCATATTGATCCATCAACCTCCTGCTGATGGGCCCAGCACAATCCCACCACTGCCACCATCTCCAAGACAAAGTGGCGAAGGGCACTTCGTCACACATCTCCCCTTTGGGGGGAAGTCTAACCAGGCACCTGACCTTCTGCCGGTCCGTGCCTCCGTTAGAGGATCCACCAACCCACAATAAACCAGTGCTAGAGCAGCCCCCCCACAACAACAAAGTGCAAGAGCAGCCCACCCACAACAAGCCATTACTGCAACTGGATATTTCGCTGTGGTGATGGGGCAACACGCTGAGGGGACTTGAGGGGCAGAGGCCAGCAGCACTCTGCCTTGATGCCAGCTCTTCTGCTGGGGTATTTGGGACATATTCCAGCTCAGTAGCCAGGGAAACGTGGGGGTCAGTGGGGGTTAACATTTCCTCTGTTAACCCTGGGGCCACATTAGAAGTTAGCTGGGGAAGGGAATTTGTACTTACCCCCTCCTCCGGTTGTCCCAGTGAGGGTAGTTGGGGATCTGGACAGGCTGTGGGCACAGAGACCACGGTCCCATCTGCGCCGTCTGGGAGATTGGTGTCTCCCCTTGTCAGGGTAAACTGTCGCTGGGAAGGAAGGATGACACCTTCTGCCCCCTGTGGTTCACACTGCCGCTGGGGGGGAAGGACAACACCTTCTGCCCCCTGGGGTTCACACTGCCGCTGGGGGGGAAGGACGACACCTCCTGCCCCCTGGGGTTCACACTGCCACTGGGGGGAGGGATGACACCTTCTGCCCCCTGTGGTTCACACTGCCGCTGGAGGGGAAGGACGACACCTTCTGCCCCCTGGGGTTCACACTGCCGCTGGGGGGGAAGGACGACACCTTCTGCCCCCTGGGGTTCACACTGCCGCTGGGGGGCAAGGACGACACCTTCTGCCCCCTGGGGTTCACACTGCCGCTGGGGGGCAAGGACGACAGCTTCTGCCCCCTGGGGTTCACACTGCCGCTGGGGGGGAGGGACGACACCTTCTGGCCCCTGGGGGTCACACTGCCGCTGGGGGGCAAGGACGACACCTTCTGCCCTCTGGGGTTCACACTGCCGCTGGGGGGGAAGGACGACACCTTCTGCCCTCTGTAGGGTCGGTAGAGAGACCTCGGTCCCATCTCTACCTGCCATCTGGAGGTCATCCCAGGACCAGTCAATGAAGTCTGGTTCTGCTTGTCGAGTAGGTTGGGGCTGCACAAGGCTGAGCAGGTGTTGGTAGTCCTGCTCCAGCTCCCACTCTCTCGTTACCAGGTGGGTCATGTCTTTGCTCACCTCGCCTTCGTCATCCCAGACATACATGCCCATTCGGTAGTCGTAGATGTCCCAAAACCTAGACCAGTCCGTGCTGCCAAGATCAATATCGTCCTCCAAGGCATCCCATTATAAACCTGGGCCATCATAATCATTCCCCTCCGGTAAGTCGTGTTCAGACGTCCAGGGGGTAAGTCGAACGGTATGCCACCAGAGGGCCTGGTATGCGTTGTCTAGCCAGAGCTCTCGCCATACCAGGGTCTCTAGTCTTGTCACCCACTCATCCAGGGGCTGCTCTCCCAATAGATACATCCGCATCACCACACGCTTCTGTAGCCGCTGCTCATCACTGGGGAGACTCTCCCCTCGCCGCCATTTGGCATCTTCCAGGGCATCATACCAGAGTTCCTTTCTGTCTGCATCCCTGTAGTCCGCGGCCGCCTCCTCCTCCTCATCATGAAACGCTGTCTGAAAACTAGCCGTTCCATCCTGCTGTAGCCAGGGGCGCTGTACGGATACTAGCGTTGCCCTCAATTTGTAACTCCAAACGTTACCGGTGTCTCCATGCTGCTTTTCCTCTTACTAGGACGCCATCCCACCACTGCCAGCCAATGTAACGGATCTACTGGCACCCCGACCGGGTACCTCCGTTGATAGACGTGTCCTAGTTTGCGTCGAGGCCAACAAGCACTGCACCGGACACCAAAACCACCACAGACTCCAAGGATAGTACATCACACAAGCGTTCAGTAGTTACAGCTCAAGGGAGTATGCAAAAGCATAGCAATCCCCAGTATGATAGCGATCCCCTCCAATAACGAGACAAGGCTACGTTTTGAAGGGTCAAGTAGAACTGGTTTTTAATAACAGGGAATCTCCTTTTATGCAATGGTGCCCTCTGAAGGGCTACACCCACATAATTATCACAACAGCCAATTATCTACATGGTTCAACCCCCACGTCTCCTCCCCTCAGATAACAGGTAACACAATTAAAACAGACACAATTTTAACCACATTCTGGATGTACCCCAAAAACAGGGGTACACCGTTAAGTCCCGCACCATTCAATAGCTCTAACCAGGGGAACAACATATAAAAAAAATGGCATGAATCAGACCAGGGGTTCAAAAGTTAGTAAAAGTATCTTTTACACATAACACACAGACATTGCACATATCCCCCATACAATACACATATAGGACAATAGGTGAGTCACACCTCCCTGGCAACTTGGATACAATCAGACATTAATTAGATCATCCTTCTTTGTTCTTATCAAAAAATGAAAACACTTTGGAAAATGCAAGGATCCTTTACAACTTTCTTATCTCTTGAATCTCTGTAATAGGATTATCTATTAGCCTAGGTCTGCAAAGGTCTGGCTAATATTCTGCAGAGCATAAACCAGCATACATATAGTAGGATCATATTTTAACCATAATAATCATAAAACAGGGTAAAACAGTGATGGGTTCCGTTACAGGTACCAAGTGAGGATGTATAGATGGAGAAGAGGAGGGTGGCTAGGACTGATCCTTGGGGAACACCAACAGACAGGGGTGAGGAGAAGAAGAGGTGCCAGAGAAAGAGACGCTAAAAGATAGATCTTGTAGATATGATGAGAACTAGAGAGCAGTGACTTGAATGCCAAGGGAGGAGAGGATATGGAGTAGAAGTGAATGGTCAACTGTGTCAAAGGCAGCAGAGAGATCCAAAAGAACTAGATTGGAAAAGTGACCTTTTGACTTGGCGTTGAGCAGGTCATTGGAGACTTTTGTGAGAGCTGTCTCAGTGAAATGTTGGGGCCAGAAGCCAGATTGGAAGGTGTCAAGAAGGGAGTTCGAGTAAATAAAGCTGGTAAGGCGGTTGTAGATGAGCCACTCCAGCAGCTTGGAAACCAGGGGAAGTAGAGACATACGGCGATAGTTAGATGCAACATCAGAGTCAGATGAGGGTTTCCTAAGAGTGGGTGTAATTATGGCATGTTTTAGAGAAGAAGAAAACAAGCCAGTATTTCGGGAAAGGGAAAGTGTGTGAAGCTGGGATTAGTATAGTAGAGAGGGTTGGGATGAGCTGAGATGGAATAGGATCCAGAGGACAGGTAGTGAGGTGAGAGGATGATAATAGTCTTGAGTCAAGGTAGTTTACAGTGGTTGAGAAGGTGGAGTGTATGAGCCGTGATGAGAGGAGAGTTCATTGTGGATGGTTTGAATTTTTTGCAAAAAATTACTTTTATTATATATATACTAGCGACTTGCCCGTCAAAAATGACGGCAATAAAAACTGAAGCCTGGTAATGCTGTTTGCCACACAATGTAAGCCTCTCCCCCTCTACTTTACTGGCCTTGTGATGAGCGCCTTTGGCGCTCATCACAGGCCTTGCAATGAGCCCCTTTGGAGCTCATTGCGAGTCTCTCCCTCTGTCTACTTCCTCCCTCGTGTCTTATTTCCCCCCTCCTCTCCCTCCCTTGTGTCTCCTTCCACCTCGTCTACCTCCTTTGCATCTCCTGCCCCCGTGTTTTTACCTCCCTCTCCCTCCCGTGTCTCTAAACCCCTCCCCTGTGTCTCTTTCCCCCTTCTCCCTCCCATGCATCTCTTCCCCCCCCTGTGTCTCCCCCAACCCTCCCCTGTGTCTCTAAACCCCTCCCCTGTGTCTCTTTCCCCCTTCTCCCTCCCATGCATCTCTTCCCCCCCCCCTGTGTCTCCCCCAACCCTCCCCTGTGTCTGTTCCCCCCTGGCCTGTGTCTCTTTCCCCCTCCCCATGTGTCTGTTACAGCCTTCCTCGTGTCTCCATTTCCCTCCCTTGTGTATCTTCCCCCCTGCACTCTCTCCCCTGTGTCTCTTCCCCCTCCTCTCACTCCCCTGTGTCTCTTCCCCCTCCTCTTTCTGTGCCTCTTCCTCCCTGTCTCTTCCCCCTCACCCTCTGTGTCTTCCACCCTCTCCCTCTGTGCCTCTTCCCCCGCCTCTCTCTGTGTGTCTCGCTACTGTGTCTCTTCACCCCTTCCTCTGTTCCCCCCCCTCTGTGCCTCTTTCCCCCTCTCTCTGTACCTCTTCCCCCCCTTCCCTCTGTGTCTCTTCCTCCCTCACCCGCTGTATCTCTCCCCCCTGTGTCTCTTCCCCCCTCTCCCTCTGTGCCTCTTCCCCCCTCTCCCTCTGTGCCTCTTCCCCCCTGGCCTGTGTCTCTTTCCCCCTTCCCCCTGTGTCTGTTCCCCTCTCCCCCCCCCCCCCCATTTCCCTCCCATGTGTATCTTCCCCCTGTTCTCCCTCCCGTGTGTCTTTTCCCCCTCCTCTACCTCCCCTGTGTCTCTTTCCCACCTATCCCTCTGTGTCTCTCCCCCCTCCCTCTGTGTCTCTTCCCCACTCTCCCTCTGTGCCTCTTCCCCACTCTCCCTCTGTGCCTCTTCCCCACTCTCCCTCTGTGCCTCTTCCCCACTCTCCCTCTGTGCCTCTCCCACCCCTCTTCCCCACTCTCCCTCTGTGCCTCTACCCCCCCCCCCCCCCCTCTTCCCCACTGCTCTGCGCAATGCGCAGCAGTTTACTCTCCCTCTGTGCCTCTACCCCCCTCTTCCCCACTGGGCCGCGCTGCGCGCAAGCGCGGCTTGTGCCGCGCTCTGCGCATGCGCGGCTCGCGCCGCGCTCTGCGCAATCGCGGCTCGGGCCGCGCTCTGTGTAATGCGCAGAGCGCAGCGCGCTCTGCGCATGCGCGGCTCGCGCCGCGCTCTGCGCAATGCGCAGCAGTTTGTAATTGTCTAACTGCGATTCGTCTGAAGCGTGACGACGAATCGCAGTTAGACAATTATAATATGTGATATTAAAATAAGTAAACAATACAATAAAAATGCATGAATACAAAGTGATATGATATATTCATGCATTTTTATTCATGCATTTTTATTGTATTGTGTACTTATTTTAATATATAAAAAATAAAAGTTATTTTTTACATATTTTTCATTTACTGGTCCTTAACTCCTCACTTGAGACGCCGATTTATGGGATTGAATTATATAATTTTTGGTCAGATTTAAAGGTGTTCTCTCTGTCTCTCCCTTATTTAACTTGTCTATTACACTGCTGACCACTAAGTTGACTTGAAGTGATATCTGTAGAGTATTTAACCCTATATTTTACACTATTCCAATAGATCTTTCCCACTAGTACTGTCACTATTTCTTTTTTCTATCATCTTTAAATCATAATGATAGCAGAAGTCACCGAAAGGGCCCTGAACAAAAGTTTACATACCCTTGAACGTTTGGCCTTGTTACAGACACAGGTTAAAATGACAATCAAAGGTTAATTCCCACACTTGTGGCTTTTCAGTTAGTGGCTGTGTATAAAAAGTTACATAGTTACATAGTAATTGAGGTTGAAAAAAGACTTTTAGCCCATCAAGTTCAACCTTTTAAGATCTTCTCTGATCTGCAATATGCAGATTAGTTGTTAAGTGATCCAAAGGAAGGCAAACCAAAAAAAAAACAGTGAAACTTTGCTAATTGTCTCAAAAGGGGAAAAAAATAATTCCTTCCTGACCCCAGATACTGGCGATGGGATTAGTCCCTGGATCAATACTCCCTCTCTAATTAACCATGCCATGTTTAATTAAAAATATATCCAATCCATTTTTAAAGTTATCTATCGAATTCGCTGTCACCACCTCCCTTGGGAGAGAATTCCACAGATTAACCACCCTCACTGTGAAGAACCACTTTCTTTCTTTAAGGTATAATCTTTTTAGTTCGAACCTCAAAGGATGTCCTCATGTCAGTTGAAAACCTCTTGGCACAAAAAGCTCCCTTGACAAATCTTTATACTGGCGTATACTGATGTATTTATATAGGGTAATCATATGCCTTCTTAGACGCCATTTTTCTAGAGAAAATACGTTTAATTTGGTTAGTTTTTCTTCATAACTTAGCCCCTCCATTTCCCTTATTAGTTTTGTTCCCCTTCTCTGTACTTTTTCCAGCTCTAAAATGTCCTTTTTCATTCAGTGGTGACCAAAATTGTACTCCATATTCCAAATGAGGGCATACTAGAGATTTGTAAAGTGGTAGAATTATACCTCCCTCCATTGCTTCTGTACCCTTCTTAATACATGATAATAGTTTATTTGCCTTTGCAGCTGCTGCTTGGCATTGAGAACTGTTACGTAGATGGTTGTGCACAAACACTCCCAAATCCCTTTCAATATCAGATACCCTTAGCTTTTCTTCATTAAGTTTATAGATTGCATGGTTATTTTTCCTTCCCAGATTCATAACCTTACATTTATTCGTATTAAATCTCATCAACCATTTAATTGCCCATTTCTCTAATTTATACAAATCCTTTGGAGGGAAAGTACATAATTTTCTGATTTAATTACCTTGCACAACTTTGTGTCATCAGCAAAAATGGATACACTACTTTCCAATCCTACTTCTAAGTCGTTAATAAATATCTTAAAAAGGAGAGAACCTAATACTGAGCCCTGAGGAACCCCACTTACCACACTAGTCCAATCAAAGTATGCTCCATTTACAACAACCCTTTGCTTCCTGTCTTTTAGCCAGCCCTCAATCCATGTGCATATATTTACTGCAATTTCTGTATCCCTTAGTTTGCACAATAGTCTCCCATGTGACACTGTATCAAAAGCCTTTACAAAATCTAAAAAGACTACATCCACTGAGTTGCCTTGATCCAGGTTTCTACTAACCTCCTAATAGAAACTAATTAGATTTGTTTGACACAACCCATGTTGGCTCCTACTTATAATGCTGTTTTAATAGACATACTATTGTATATTATCCTTTATTAACCCTTCCAAAAGCTTTCCCACTACAGAAGTGCGGCTTACAGGTCTATAATTCCCCAGATTTGCTCTTGCCCCCTTCTTAAATATAGGTATTACCTCTGCTTTTCTCCAGTCATCTGGTAGTGACCCAGTGTTGAGTGAATCTTGAAAAATTAGATATAATGGTTTAACTATTACAGAACCAAGTTCCCTCAGTACCCTTGGATGTATTCCATCAGGACCCGGTGCTTTATTAACATGTATTTATTCCAACCTTTTTTTGAATTTCTTCCTGCGTTAACCATTTATTTGGCAAAGGTAGTGTAGCCCCATTATGGTGCAGTGGTACCTCCACTGGTACCTCCCTTGTATATACAGAAGAAAAGAACCTATTTAGCTCATCTGCCTTTTCCTGGTCAAGAATTGTCAGATGTCCTGTTTCACATTGTAATGCTCCTATAGCTTCCATCCTGGCCCTCTTCCCATCTATATACTTAAAACATATTTTAGGGTTAGTCTTATTCTCTTTTGCAACTAATTTTTAATTTTCTATTCTAGCCAGTCTAATAGCCCTTTTGCAAGCCTTGTAGATTTCCTTGTACTCCGGTAAAACAGTCTCTGTCCCCTCTTTTTTGAATAATTTAAATGCCTGTTTTTTACTCCGTATCTTGATCTTTAAATCATTGCTAAGCCACATTGGATGTAATTTACTCCTTTTACTTTTATTCCCATATGGCATATGCTGATTTGTATGTATATTTAGTACGGATTTAAATGTTGTCCGTTTATGTTCAGTATATTTATCTGCCAGTTTCTCTGTCCCAGTCTATATGTTGTATTGCTGCCCTTAGATCGTTAAAATCTGCACTTTTAAAATTAAGAGTTTTTGTTGGACCCTTACAGTTTTGTTTTTTTAATTCAATCTCAAATGAGACTGTGTTGTGATCACTGTTTCCCAAAGGTTGCCCTATTTCAACATTTGATACAATATCAATTTTATTTGTGATGACTAAATCCAAGATGGCTTCATTTCCAGTACGTTCTTGTATAACCTGGGCCAGATAATGATCCCTTAGTGTACTCAAGAACCTGCTCCCTTTACCGGTACTGCTGGTCTCATTCATCCAGTTTATTTCATGGTAGTTAAAATCTCCCATTATTAGAACTTGCCCATGCTTAGATGCATTTCCAATCTGTAACAATAATTGTATTTCCTCACTTTCAATTATATTTGGGGGTTTATAGCATACTCCTACTAATATTCTTTTGGAATTTGCTGCTATCTAACTCTACCCACAAACATTCAACATTACTGCTAGTTCCACCATAAATATCTTCTCTGACTATAGGCTTAAATTCAGGCTTAACATACAGACACATCCCTCCTCCCCTTTTACCAATGCCCCAATATTTCCTAAATAGGTTATAACCATCCAGATTAACAGTCCAGTCATGAGATTCATCCCACCATGTTTTGATTGTTAATAACTCGAGCTCTCCCATTTGCCCTGGCAAGCATACATCTTATTTTATGAGTTTGTAGTTTTGAGGTGCCTGCCTCTGTACTTGAATTACTTAGTAATACCTCCCTATTGACTATACTAACCCTCCCTATCAGCTTCCCCATGAGTAGTTAATTTATCCCTTATCCACTCTACATTTTCTACCCCATTACTTCTATCTAGTCCCTCCCCCCACCTATTAGTTTAAAAAATCCCCAGTTGTTCTACCTTCCTTTCCCCTAGCACAAAAGCTCACTCATCACTAAGGTGCAATCCATCCCTGCTATAGAGATTGTACCCAAGTGAGAAGTCAGCCCAGTGCTCTAAAAACCCAAACCCCTCCTTAGTGCACCACATCTTTAGCCACACATTAACCTCCCTGAGCTCCTTCTGTCTCCCTGAGCTAGCAAGTGACACTGGTAGTATCTCAGAAAATACTACCTTGGAGGTCCTTCCCTTAAGCTTATTCCCTAATTCTCTAAAATCATTCTTTAGGACAATCCATCTTCCCCTAACTTTGTCATTGGTACCAATATGTACCAAGACCGCCAGTTCATTTCCAGCCCCTCCCAATAATGTATCTACCTGATCCACAACATGCCGAACCTGAGCACCCAGGAGATTGCTGGGATCTGGGTGACAAATCGCCCTGTCTATATTCCTAATAATAGAGTCCCCTGCCACCAAAACCTGTCTGTTGCTCTGCCTAATATGCCCTCCCACTCCTCCAGTAGAACTGCTCTCCCAGCTGTTAGAGGGAACAGCTCTATCTGGCATTGTCATTCCTGAAAGGACATCCCCAAGAGTTTCACTCAATCTGGCAAATCTGTTGGTGCTTGCCAACTCAGTATTGGCCTGCTCCTGTTCCCCCTGCTTTTAACCCAGGTAAAAACACTCCCCTCTCAGCTGTACCAAATCACTGCACACAGGAAATAAACACACTTTACTTGTCTGAGCAAATCAGATGCAGTCACACACTAGTCCCAAACTTACTGTATATGCAGGTTTAACCCAGGCAAAAACACTCCCCTCTCACCTGCACACAGGAAATAAACAAACTTTACTTGTCTGAGTAAATCAAATGCAGTCACACACTAGGCCCAAACTTACTGTATCTCACCTGCATTTAAATCACTGCACACTGGGAATAAACTCACTTTACTTGTCTGGGTAAATCAGATGCAGTCACACACTAGGCCCAAACTTACTGTATCTCACCTGCATCAAATCACTGCACACTGGGAATAAACTCACTTTACTTGTCTGGGTAAATCAGATGCAGTCAAACACTAGTTGTGCTTTAATTTCAGAATTTTGAACTATTATATAGTTAATGAGTTTGTTAGCTCTCATGTGGATGCACTGAGCAGGCTAGATACTGAGCCATCGGGAGCTGAAAAGAACTGTCAAAAGATCTGTGTAACAAGATAATGGAACTTCATAAAAAGGAAAAAAGGATATAAAAATATATCCAAAGCCTCAAAAATGCCAGTCTGTACAATTACTTATTAAGAAGTGGAAAATTTGGGGGTCTATTAATACAAAGCCAAGGTCAGGTAGACCAAGAAAGACTTCAGCCACAACTGCCAGAAGAATTGTTCGGAATACAAAGAAAAACCCACAGGTAACCTCAGGAGAAATACAGGATGCACTGGAAAAAGAAGATGTGGTTGTTTTAAGGAGCACAATACGACGATACTTGAACAAAAATGAGCTGCATGGTCGGGTTGCCAGAAAGAAGCCTTTACTGCGCCAATGCCACAAAATATTACAATATTTACAATATTCCCAACAACACCTTGACATGCCTCACCGCTTCTGGCACACTGTCATTTGGATTGACAAGTCCAAAATAGAGCTTTATATTCACAACCATAAGCGCTATGTTTGAAGAGGGGACAACAAGGCCTATAGTGAAAAGAATACCATCCCCCCTATGAAGCATGGTGGAGGCTCACTGATTTGAGGGGGCGGGGGTGAGCTCTAAAGGCGCGGGAATCTTGGGAAATTGATGGCAAGATAAATGCAGCATGTTATCAGAAAATACTGGCAGACAATTTGCATTCTTCTGTACGAAGGCTGCGCATGGGATGCTCTTGGACTTTCCAGCATGACAATGACTCCATGTTGACCGTCCAGTGGTTACAGCAGAAAAAAGTGAAGGTTGTGGTTAGGCCATCACAGTCTCCTGACCTTTATATCATTGAGCGACTCTGGGGAGATCTCAAATGTGCGGTTCATGTAAGACGACCAAAGACTTTGCATGACCCTGAGGCATATTGCCAAGACGAATGGGCAGCTATACCACCTGCAAGAATTATGCAAGAACTATTATGAAAGACTGCGCCCTGTCATAGACACTAAAGGGGCCAATACACAGTACTAAGAAATAAAAGTATGCTAACTTTTAAACAGGGTCATTTTATTTTTTTCTCTGTTGCCATGTTTTGTTTAATGATTGTGCCATTCTGTTATAACCTACAGTTGAATATGAACACCATAAGAAATAAAAGAAATGTGGTTTGCCTGCTCACTCATGTTTTCTTTAAAAAGGGTACATTTATTACCAATTCGCCAAGGGTATGCATACTTTTGAGCACAACTGTTTCTTATTAGTGGCTCAAACCACCAATCAGTGTTTTAATATACCATAACTTAATAAACAAATCCTAAAAATCATGACACTTTACATTCTCTTTGTTTACTTCATTTTAAAGTGTTACATATAATTCTGAGTTTCACCATCAAAATTAAATGATTCATGTGTTATAACCTTCATGTATTTAAACTTAACATAAAAAGTTTAATATGCAGAGAAGGAAGAGTTCCCTCTCCTTTAGTGTTTACAACAAATTCCTTTTATAATATCTTCACTTTCTACTTTGTTTTCTTCATAAAGTGTCCTATATTATCATTATTCTACTTTTCAAGAATTATTATAGGTTATTTATAACGTGCTGACATATACCGTAGAGCCAAAGGCGCTCATTGCAAGGCCCGTGTTGAGCACTCATCGCAAGACCCGCACAACTTGAAAAAAGGCAAGGATTTAACGGCCACGATTTTATTCAAACACGTAACTTGGAAGTCGTTCCGAGGCCCCCAAAAGATGGCAATTGATTAAAATATTAACTGACAAACTCGCACACTGCACAGGAGGAGAGGCGGGGAGACTGTAAGTGAGGTCGAAAGCAAATTTGTTCTTCAATTGTTGTTTTTTTGCCGACCGTAAAGACTTAATTTTTTTTCAAGCCCGTAAATCGGAAGACTATTTTGGTCTTGGGGAAATGCATCAATTTCCCAAGGCCGAAAATGGTTTTAGACCCATACGGCACAGAGCAGGGAAAGGGAGGAGAGAGACACCGGAGAGGGAGAGGGTGGAAAGAGACACAGGGGAGGGAGTGGGGGGAAGAGACACAGAGGAGGGAGATAAGGGGGAAAAAATCACAGGGCAGGGAGAGGGGGAAAGAGACACAGGGTTGAGAGAGTGGGGAGAGGCTCACAATGAACGCAGAAGGCTCTCATTGAGAGGACTGAAAGTTGTGGGTTGGATGATGCCTGCAATGAGCGGCAAAGACGCTCATTGCGAGACCCGTAAAGTGGAGGGGGAAGAAGGTGCTCATTGCGAAGCATGAAAGTGTTGGGTTGGCTGAGGCCGGAGATGAGCGCCCAAGGTGCTTATCGCTAGACCCGTAAATTAGACGGGGGGAGAGCCTGGCAATAAGCGCAGAAGGAGCTCATTGCTAGCCACGCAATGAGCACCAAAGGCGCTTATCGCAAGGCAAGCAAGTTGGAGGGGGGAGACCCTCGATTTGTATGGCAAACAGCATTGCCAAGATTAAAATGTTATGGCTGTCATTTTTGACGGGCAATTCCCTAGTTATACATAGTAGCGTAATATTTTTGATACTGGCAGATGGGGTTAACAGAAATTATACTGTAACGTCAGAGAGATGCAGAACAAGATGGTTTAAATTTCCTTGTGTACATAATGAATCAAGTATAATTTATCTTTATTCATTTATATCCCATTAATTAAAATCATCTTGGCTGCATAAGTATCCCTGTTTTAGGCCACCCACATGCAACTGGTTACCAAACACACACATATATGTATATACACACATTATATATATAGCATCAGTGGTGTTCTGTGCTTCGGTGAGAATCAGCAGTAGACAGGAAGTTGGAAGATGGACCAGTTGGTACTGGGAAGAAGAACTTTGTGTATGTTAAAATGCACAGAAGTCCAAAATGATGTCAGTGTATGCTTTCCTATGCAGGATATAAATTTGCTCTAAGCTTGTTAAACACTAGCCTTTTGTTTTTGCAAATTTAGTTTGTTTTTCTATATAAATTGAATATGCATATTCATTCGCAACAGCAATGGATACGGAACCATATTTACTAATTATAGCAAGTCATACAGAAGCATAAAGTATCAAGCTTAACATGAACAGCACAAGTTTTAGTTAATTATATGTTTCTTTTAATTACATTTACGGCAGAGGTATCCACCCATTTTAGTGCTCTACAAAAATATATCAATTGGTTGTTCTAATAGAGGAAATGTTTTGTACTAGGAACATTTTATCATGTCCACTATCAGCAATCACCTTGACCTAATTAATACTGTTTGATATTAGGCTGCCAGCATGCTGTGCCCAGACAAACTCCATGAACTGCACTAATACTTCATGGGACAAGGTATTACTGTTTGCTCTACCTGCTTGCATGCAGTTTATATAAAAGCATATATTTTTAATAGAGCAAAAAAAGGTAAGAGAAAATTGTTTTTGTTAATGAGTCCGTGCCTTAAAGTAATTAATTACTTATTAAACAAGCAGTGCTTTATATAAGTCTTTCAAAAAAATGGTTTTGAAGCATCTGTACAGGTTTTGTTCAATCATTACTGATGATCAAAAAGATGGACAGTTTGATGGCTTAGTATTCTGGGAACTGTTGTTGTACAAAGGACAAAGAAGTTAACTAACCAGAAAATTGGTGGTCTCCTAGCCAAGGCCGGTGCTGTAATGTGTTTTGTTACTTGTGCGACCCCCCCAGCATGGTGATGTCAGTATACTGTAGTGTTCTTATTCAGGACAAGGCATATAATGAATATGCAGGAGCTGATTGAGGCTTAATTAGAGGTTGGCATTACAAGAGCTGTTTATCTATTTACGCAGATTGCAGAGTATAGTACTGCAAACAATCATGGCTTCCCTAGCGCCAGTCCCTCACTAAGAGAATGTGCACAGTGCTGACAGATAAACGTATATCTAAGTTTCCCTGTTTTTCCCTTTCTCTAATCAAACTCATGCTGCTTATATCACACACACACAAACCATTGACTCATTCTGTACAAGCACAGTTTTATTTTATTTAAACATAAAACTGGTATCACACACCCGAGGTGCTTATATAGAGTGAACCTCCCAATAGAAACACAGTATTTGGGTACAGGTTTTAACCCTATACTAACCTTCAAGCCAGTAGCAGCACAATGTACAGATCTACAGATCAGTGTCTGACTCCTCCTACTTCCTTCTACATGGAGACTACACATTTCATGATTCCTTCCAGCACAAACTGCCATCATTAACTGTTACATTATATTAAAATGTATTAGCTACCTATGACTGGCCAAAACAACTTCAAAATGTTATGCTAATTTGAGGATATCCAGGGGTGTTAACAAACAAAACTGCTGCTTGCAAACTGATGACATTTAGCAAACATCAGGATGAGTTTGTAAACGTTAATTTTGATATATTTTCATGCAAAAAAATGTTTTCATACACTACTGATTCTCCACTATGAGATGCATTCATATTCCAGGGCATTTAGATATGCCTATAAAGCAGGGGTGGGCAATTCATTTCCCAAAGGGGCCACATGAGATACTGGAACTGGTGTGGAGGGCCGAACCATAGGCTGAACTTAATTCTGCTCAATATTAATTTTATAGCTTTATAAAAAGCAGTAAATTATATACTTTTGATTAGCTGCTACTGGTAAGAATACATATTATGATTTTTGTAATTTTCATAACAAACTTTTAATCTTAAAAAAAAAAAAACAATACCAAAAATGTGGTATGTATCACACACACTGAGCCTGACACCCACACTCAGTCTGTCATATCACACACACACACTGAGCGAGCCTGTCACACACACTCAGCCTGTCATATCACACACACACACAGCCTGTCATATCACACACACATACTGAGCCTGTCTCACACACTCAGTCTGTCATATCACACACTGAGCCTGTCACACACACTCAGCCTGTCATATTACACACACACACTGGGCGAGCCTGTCACACACACTCACCCTGTCATATCAGACACACACTGAGCCTGTCATACACACTCACCCTGTCACACACACTCACCCTGTCATATCACACACTGAGCCTGTCACACACACACTCACCCTGTCTCACACACACACACTCACCCTGTCTCACACACACACACTCACCCTGTCAAACACACTCAGGCTTTCATATCAGACACACACTGAGCCCGTTTACACACACTCATCCTGTCACACACACACACTCACTCAGCTTGTCACACACACTCACCCTGTCACACTCACTCACCCTGTCACACACACTCACCCTGTCACACACACTCACCCTGTCACACACTCACCCTTTCATATCACACACACACACACTGAGCCTGTCACGCATACTCACCCTGTCACACACACACTGAGCCTGTCACACACACACTTAGCTTGTCACACACACACTGAGCCTGTCACACACTCACCCTGTCACACACACACTGAGCCTGTCACACACACTTACCCTGGGTTGAGGTGTGCTGAGCGTAGGATGGGCAGCCTGTAAGCAGATCAGATCAGCTCTCTCCTTGGCTCCTCCATGTGCTCAGCAGTAGGAGGCGCAGGCTTGTTTAGGCACTGCACTGATCTGTTAACCCCCTTACTCCTCACAAGCACCCGGGACACAGCCCAGGTCAGGAGCAGGATGGAGAGGCTCAGGTAACCAGAGTCCTATCACTGGGCTCAGATGTGGTGTAACAGATCTCCTGCATGCGCCGTGGCATGTAATTACTCTCATTAGGACCCACTGATTGGAGCAAGGGATAATAATCTGTTACTACGTACTCAACAGCACAGCAGGAGATCTGTTACACACATCTGACCACAGTGATAGGACTCTGTTTACCTGAGCCTCTCCATCCTGCTCTCATCAGGGTTGTGTCCCAGGTGTCATATCACACACACACACACTGAGCCTGACAACCACACTCAGTCTGTCATATCACACACACACACTGAGCGAGCCTGTCACACACACTCAGCCTGTCATATCACACACACACACACACACAGCCTGTCATATCACACACACATACTGAGCCTGTCTCACACACTCAGTCTGTCATATCACACACTGAGCCTGTCACACACACTCAGCCTGTCATATTACACACACACACTGGGCGAGCCTGTCACACACACTCACCCTGTCATATCAGACACACACTGAGCCTGTCATACACACTCACCCTGTCACACACACTCACCCTGTCATATCACATACTGAGCCTGTCTCACACACACTCACCCTGTCATATCACACACTGAGCCTGTCACACACACACTCACCCTGTCTCACACACACACACTCACCCTGTCTCACACACACACACTCACCCTGTCAAACACACTCAGGCTTTCATATCAGACACACACTGAGCCCGTTTACACACACTCATCCTGTCACACACACACACACACTCACTCAGCTTGTCACACACACTCACCCTGTCACACTCACTCACCCTGTCACACACACTCACCCTGTCACACACACTCACCCTGTCACACACTCACCCTTTCATATCACACACACACACACTGAGCCTGTCACGCATACTCACCCTGTCACACACACACTGAGCCTGTCACACACACACTTAGCTTGTCACACACACACTGAGCCTGTCACACACTCACCCTGTCACACACACACTGAGCCTGTCACACACACTTACCCTGGGTTGAGGTGTGCTGAGCGTAGGATGGGCAGCCTGTAAGCAGATCAGATCAGCTCTCTCCTTGGCTCCTCCATGTGCTCAGCAGTAGGAGGCGCAGGCTTGTTTAGGCACTGCACTGATCTGTTAACCCCCTTACTCCTCACAAGCACCCGGGACACAGCCCAGGTCAGGAGCAGGATGGAGAGGCTCAGGTAACCAGAGTCCTATCACTGGGCTCAGATGTGGTGTAACAGATCTCCTGCATGCGCCGTGGCATGTAATTACTCTCATTAGGACCCACTGATTGGAGCAAGGGATAATAATCTGTTACTACGTACTCAACAGCACAGCAGGAGATCTGTTACACACATCTGACCACAGTGATAGGACTCTGTTTACCTGAGCCTCTCCATCCTGCTCTCATCAGGGTTGTGTCCCAGGTGTCATATCACACACACACACACTGAGCCTGACAACCACACTCAGTCTGTCATATCACACACACACACTGAGCGAGCCTGTCACACACACTCAGCCTGTCATATCACACACACACACACACACAGCCTGTCATATCACACACACATACTGAGCCTGTCTCACACACTCAGTCTGTCATATCACACACTGAGCCTGTCACACACACTCAGCCTGTCATATTACACACACACACTGGGCGAGCCTGTCACACACACTCACCCTGTCATATCAGACACACACTGAGCCTGTCATACACACTCACCCTGTCACACACACTCACCCTGTCATATCACATACTGAGCCTGTCTCACACACACTCACCCTGTCATATCACACACTGAGCCTGTCACACACACACTCACCCTGTCTCACACACACACACTCACCCTGTCTCACACACACACACTCACCCTGTCAAACACACTCAGGCTTTCATATCAGACACACACTGAGCCCGTTTACACACACTCATCCTGTCACACACACACACACACTCACTCAGCTTGTCACACACACTCACCCTGTCACACTCACTCACCCTGTCACACACACTCACCCTGTCACACACACTCACACTGTCATATCACACACACACACACAGAGCCTGTCACGCATACTCACCCTGTCACACACACACTGAGCCTGTCACACACACACACTTAGCTTGTCACACACACACTGAGCCTGTCACACACACTCACCCTGGGTTGAGGTGTGCTGAGCGTAGGATGGGCAGCCTGTAAGCAGATCAGATCAGCTCTCTCCTTGGCTCCTCCATGTGCTCAGCAGTAGGAGGCGCAGGCTTGTTTAGGCACTGCACTGATCTGTTAACCCCCTTACTCCTCACAAGCACCCGGGACACAGCCCAGGTCAGGAGCCGGATGGAGAGGCTCAGGTAACCAGAGTCCTATCACTGGGCTCAGATGTGGTGTAACAGATCTCCTGCATGCGCCGTGGCATGTAATTACTCTCATTAGGACCCACTGATTGGAGCAAGGGATAATAATCTGTTACTACGTACTCAACAGCACAGCAGGAGATCTGTTACACACATCTGACCACAGTGATAGGACTCTGTTTACCTGAGCCTCTCCATCCTGCTCTCATCAGGGTTGTGTCCCAGGTGTCATATCACACACACACACTGAGCCTGTCACGCAAACTTACTCTGACACACACACTCACCCTGTCACACACACACTCACCCTGTCACACACACACTGAGTCTGTCACACACACTTACCCTGTCACACACACTTACCCTGTAATATCACACACACACACTCACCCTGTCACACACACTCACCCTCACACACACACTCACCCTGTCACACACACACTCAGCCTGTCACACACACACACTCACCCTGTCTCGCACACACACTGAGCCTGTCATACACACTGAGCCTGTCACACATACTGAGCCTGTCACACACTCACCCTATCATATCACACACACACTGAGCCTGTGACACACACACTCACCCTCACACACACACTGAGCCTGTCACACACACTCACCCTGTCACACACACACACACACTGAGTCTGTCATGCCCACTCACCCTGTCATATCACACACACACTTACCCTGTCACACACACTGACCCTGTCATATCACACACACACTGAGCCTGTCACACACACTCAGCCTGCCATATCACACACACACACTGAGACTGTTTAACACACACTCACCCTGTCATATCACACACACTTACCCTGTCACACACATTCACCCTGTCATATCACACACACACTGAGCCTGTCACACACACTCACCCTGTCATATCATACACACACTGAGCCTGTCACACACACACTCACCCTGTCTCACACATTCACCCTGTCACACACACTGAGCCTGTCACACACACACACTCACCCAGCCACACACACTCACCCTCACACACACACTGAGTCTGTCATGCCCACTCACCCTGTCATATCACAGACACACTGAGCCTTCCACACACACACACCCTGTCACACACACTCACCCTGTCATATCACACACACACTCACCCTGTCATATCACAGACACATTGAGCCTGTCACACACACTCACCCTGTCATATCACACACACTGCACGAGCCTGTCAGACACACTCAGCCTGTCATATCACACACACACTGAGCGAGCCTGTCAGACACACTTAGCCTTTCATGTCACACACACACTGAGCCTGTCATACACTCATCTTGTCACACACACTCACCCTGTCATATCACACACACATTGAGCCTGTCACACACACACTCACCCTGTCTCACACACACACACTCACCCTGTCTCACACACACTGACCCTATCACACACACTGACCCTGTCATATCACACACTCACCCTGTCATATCACACACTCACCCTGTCATATCACACACACACTGCACGGGCCTGTCACACACACTCAGCCTGTCATGTCAGACACACTCAGCCTGTCATGTTCCACACACACTCACCCTGTCTCACACACACACACTCAGCCTGTCATATGCCACACACACTCAGCCTGTCACATACACACACACCCTGTCATATCACACACACTGCGTGAGCCTGTCACACACACTCAGCCTGTCATATAACACACACAAACACACTGAGCGAGGCTGTCAAACACACTCAGCCTGTCATGTCAGACACACTCAGCCTGTCATATCCCACACACATTGAGCCTGTCACACACACACTCACCCTGTCTCACACACACACACTCACCCTGTCTCACACACACTGACCCTATCACACACACTGACCCTGTCATATCACACACTCACCCTGTCATATCACACACTCACCCTGTCATATCACACACACACTGCACGGGCCTGTCACACACACTCAGCCTGTCATGTCAGACACACTCAGCCTGTCATGTTCCACACACACTCACCCTGTCTCACACACACACACACTCAGCCTGTCATATGCCACACACACTCAGCCTGTCACATACACACACACCCTGTCATATCACACACACTGCGTGAGCCTGTCACACACACTTAGCCTGTCATATAACACACACAAACACACTGAGCGAGGCTGTCAAACACACTCAGCCTGTCATGTCAGACACACTCAGCCTGTCATATCCCACACACTCACCCTGTCTCACACACACACACTCACCCTGTCATATCACACACATACACACTGCGTGAGCCTGTCACACACACTCAGCATGTCATATCACACACACACTGAGCGAGCCTCGCAGACACACTCAGCCTGTCATGTCACACACACACTGAGCCTGTCATACACTCATCCTGTCATATCACACACACACTGAGCCTGTCACACACACACTCACCCTGTCTCACACACACTGAGCCTGTCATACACACTCACCCTGTCATATCACACACTCACCCTGTCACACACACACACTAAGCCTGTCACAGACACACTGAGTCTGTTACACACACTCACCCTGTCATATAACACACACACAGACATATACACACACTGAGCGAACCTGTCACACACACTCAGCCTGTCATGTCAGACACACTCAGCCTGTCATACGCCACACACACTGAGCCTGTCACACACACTCACCCTGTCACACACACACTGAGCGAGCCTGTCACACACACTCAGCCTGTCATATCCCACACACACTGAGCCTGTCACACACACACTGAGCCTGTCACACACACACTGAGCCTGTCATACACTCATCCTGTCACACACACTCACCCTGTCATATCACACACACACTGAGCCTGTCACACACACTGAGCCTGTCACACACACACTGAGCCTGTCACACACACAAACTCACCCTGTCACACACACACTGAGCCTGTCACACACACTCATCCTGTCATATCATACACACACTGACCCTGTCATGTCACACACTTGACCTGTCACACACACACACACACTAAGCCTGTCACAGACACACTGAGCCTGTCACACACACTCACCCTGTCATATCACATACACTGAGCGAACCTGTCAAACACACTCAGCCTGTCATATGGCACACACACTGAGCCTGTCACACACACTCACCCTGTCATATCACACACACTGAGCCTGTCACACACACTGAGCCTGTCACACACACTCACCCTGTCTCAAACACTCACTGAGTCTGTCACACTCAATGAGTCTGTCCCACACACTGAGTAAGTCACACACACTCACCCTGTCATATCACACACACACACACACACACACTGCACGAGCCTGTCACACACACTCAGCCTGTCATGTCAGACACTCACCCTGTCTCACACACACACTGAGCCTGTCACACACACTCAGCCTGTCATATCACACACACACACACTGAGCGAGCCTGTCACACACACTCAGCCTGTCATGTCAGACACACTCAGCCTGTCATATCCCACATACACTGAGCCTGTCATATCACACACACACTGAGCCTGTCAAACATACCCTGTCACACACACTGAGCCTGTCACACACACACTGAGCCTGTCACACACACTCACCCTGTCATATCACATACACTGAGCGAACCTGTCAAACACACTCAGCCTGTCATATGGCACACACACTGAGCCTGTCACACACACTCACCCTGTCATATCACACACACTGAGCCTGTCACACACACTCACCCTGTCTCACACACTCACTGAGTCTGTCACACTCAATGAGTCTGTCCCACACACTGAGTAAGTCACACACACTCACCCTGTCATATCACACACACACACACACACTGCACGAGCCTGTCACACACACTCAGCCTGTCATGTCAGACACTCACCCTGTCTCACACACACACTGAGCCTGTCATATCACACACACACACTGAGCGAGCCTGTCACACACACTCAGCCTGTCATGTCAGACACACTCAGCCTGTCATATCCCACATACACTGAGCCTGTCACACACACACTGAGCCTGTCATATCACACACACACTGAGCCTGTCATACACACTCACTGAGCCTGTCATACACACTCACCCTGTCACACACACACACTGAGCCTGTCACACACACTCATCCTGTCATATCATACACACACTGAGCCTGTCACACACACTCACCCTGTCATATCACACACTCACCCTGTCACAGACACACTGAGCCTGTCACACACACTCACCCTGTCAAGTCAGACACACTCAGCCTGTCATATGCCACACACACTGAGCCTGTCACACACACTCAGCCTGTCATATCACAAACACACACACTCAGCCTGTCATGTCAGACACACTCAGCCTGTCATATCCCACACCCACTGAGCCTGTCACACACCCACTGAGCCTGTCACACACATACTGAGCCTGTCACACATACCCTGTCACACACACTGAGCCTGTCACACACACTCATCCTGTCATATCATACACACACTCGCCCTGTCACACACACACACACACACTAAGCCTGTCACACACACTCACCCTGTCATATCACACACACACATACACACACACTGAGCGAACCTGTCAGACACACTCAGCCTGTCATGTCAGACACACTCAGCCTGTCATATGCCACACAGACTGAGCCTGTCACACACACTCACCCTGTCATATCACACACATTGAGCCTGTCACACACACCCTGTCACACACACTCACCCTGTCTCACACACTCACTGAGTCTGTCACACACACTGAGTAAGTCGCACACACTCACCCTGTCATATCACACACACACTCATCCTGTCACACACACTCACCCTGTCATATCACATACTCACCCTGTCACACACACACACACACTAAGCCTGTCACAGACACACTGAGCCTGTCATATCGCACACACACACACATACACACACACTGAGCGAACCTGTCACACACACTCAGCCTGTCATATGCCACACACACTGAGCCTGTCACACACACTCAGCCTGTCATATCACACACACACACACTGAGCGAGCCTGTCACACACACTCAGCCTGTCATGTCAGACACACTCAGCCTGTCATGTCAGACACACATTGAGCCTCTCACACACACACTGAGCCTGGCATACACTCATCCTGTCACACACACACACTGTGCCTGTCACACACACACACACACACTGAGCCTGTCACACACACTGAGTCTGTCACACACACACTCACCCTGTCTCACACACACACTGAGCCTGTCACACACACTCATCCTGTCATATCATACACACACTGACCCTGTCACACACACACTCACCCTGTCATATCACACATTCGCCCTGTCACACACACACTAAGCCTGTAACACATACTCACCCTGTCATATCACACACACACACTGAGTGAACCTGTCAGACACACTCAGCCTGTCATATGCCACACACACTGAGCCTCTCACACACACCCTGTCACACACACATGCACCCTGTCTCACACACGCACCCTGTCTCACACACTCACTGAGTCTGTCACACACACTGAGTAAGTCACACACACTCACCCTGTCATTTCACACACACACACACACACACACACTGCACGAGCCTGTCACACACACTCAGCCTGTCATGTCAGACACTCACCCTGTCTCACACACACACTGAGCCTGTCACATACACACTCACCCTGTCATATCACACACACACACTGCGCGAGCCTGTCACACACACTCAGCCTGTCATATCCCACACACACTGAGCCTGTCATACACTCATCCTGTCACACATACTCACCCTGTCATATCACACTCACCCTGAACCTGTCACACACACTTACCCTGTCAAACACGCTCACCCTGTCATATTACACACACACTCAGCCTGCCACACACACTCAGCCTGCCATATCACACACACACTCACTCTGTCATATCACATACACACACTCACCGTGTCACATACACTCAGCCTGCCATATCACACACACACTGAGCCTGTCACATCACACTCACCCTGTCATATCACACACACACTGTCATATCACACACACACACTGTCATATCAAACACTCAGCCTGTCACACACACTTAACCTGTCATATCACAGACACATTGAGCCTGTCACACACACTCACCCGGTTATATCACACACACTGCGCAAACCTGTCACACACACTCAGCCTGTCATATCCCACACACTAAGCCTGTCACACACACTCACCCTGTCATATCACACACACACTGTGTCTGTCACACACACACACACTGTGCCTGTCACACGCACACTGTGCCTGTCACACACACACACTGAGCCTGTCACACACACTTACCCTGTCATATTACACACACACTGAGCCTGCCACACACACACTCACCCTGTCACACACACTGAGCCTATCATATCACACTGAGCCTGTCATATCACACACACACTGAGCCTGTCACACACACTTACCCTGTCATATTACACACACACTGAGCCTGCCACACACACTCACCCTGTCCCACACACACTCACCCTGTCACACACACTCACCCTGTCACACACACTCACCCTGTCACACACACTGAGCCTGTCACACACACTGAGCCTGTCATATTACACACACACTGAGCCTGCCACACACACTGAGCCTGTCACACACACTCACCCTGTCATATCACACACACACTGAGCCTGCCACACACACTCACCCTGTCACACACACACACTCACCCTGTCATATCACACACACACTGAGCCGGTCACACACACACTGAGCCGGTCGCACACACTGAGCCGGTCACACACACTGAGCCTGTCACACACACACTGGGATGGGCAGCCTGTGAGCAAATTAGATCAGCTCTCTCCTTGGCTCCTCCATGTGCTCAGCAGTAGGAGGCGCAGGCTTGTTGCGCAGGCTTGAAAAGAGAATGCCATATTTCAGCGTTTTACCTATAATTTGGAGTGGATGTACAGTACCGGAGAAGAGCATGTACACATGCAAACAAGACAATTTAATTTTTAGGTGTTTCTGCATTAGTTTTTAATGAATTGTATTAAAATGTATTAATTGTATTTCATTCATTTTTGGAAAAGAAACCTTTATTTATTTAAATAAATAACATTTATCTACCATTTTCTGATTTGGTTTAAAATGTTTCAAGCCTGCTGTAAAACTGCTCTCACAAAGTGTCTGCTTCTGGTCCTGTTAGGGGGAAGGGTGTGGTGTTTGTTTCAATCTTATCCTATTATCTAACAAAGACTCTGTTTTTTTCCCTGTTCCTCCTCTCTCATCTTTCCGTTAGTCTTTTCTACATAAAATAGTAGCTTTCTCTGCATGCAAAGTCTTCTTCCATCTGTGAAGGAAGATAAAAGGCTGTATTATTTTTTTTCTAATTGCAAACTATTTTATATTGTTTTTTAATGTGACTTTAAGGCAAAAAATATATAACTTTTTAATAAATATGCAAAATATTATTTATATTTTTTAAAGAACCATTGTAGTTTAAGAAAGGCACTTGTTTGTGGAACTAACATTAGCAGCTGTATGTGTCATGGGTATAGAAACATTTTTGGGAAAAATCTAAATTTCTGGAGACTCCGATTATGAGTAGGGAGAGAGATCCATTTTGTGTTTGCTACAATACATACTAGAGCTAGATCATGAGGGTGTTTATTTTTAGATATCAGTGACAGCGGAGGAACAGGGAGAAGTTCAGAGTCTGTTAGAGAATTGAATAAGACTGAAGTATACACCACACCCTTCCCCTCACGGGTCCGGAAGCAGACACTTTGCATCATTTAGTGCAACACATCTCTCATACACACAACATCCAACAAGTATCATGGATTCCTCCAGAGGCATCAAAATACTTTTTTTTCTAAATAAAGAAACAAGCTTAATGATATTTTTTCATGTTTACTTAGTCTTAGTCAAAATCAAAATTTCCAAACAGATGTTTTTTTCCTTGTACAATTGCCCTTAATAATAACAAAATATATAATTAACTGAATTGCTGTTATAGTTTTTTTTTTTTATCAATATTAAAGTGTGTGACTATAGCAAAATAATTTATTGAGATATAGTTCATATTATAGCTAGTTTACTACTGACACCTGCTGGCAAACTAGAAGTGTTTTATATTGTGGGGAACATGAATATTATTAATATAAAATATTTCTTGTCTATTATTATTAAAGTTCATTTATAACGCGCCAATATATTCCGTAGCGATGTACATAAATTAAGTTTAAATACAAATTAACATATAGCAAAGCAAGGAGGGCCCTGTCTTTGAGCTAGGAATCCAATGTCCATGGTGAATCCCCAAAGTACTTAGGATAGAAACTTGCAGACTTACAATCTAAGGTAGTATACTTGTTTTAACATATATTCTGTTGCTTTTTTGCAGTGTTTAACAATATGATATTTGTATTTATCTTATATACGACATAATATAGTATAGTATATCATTGTTATTGCAATAATGTGAATATCAGAGTAACATTTAAATAAATACAGTCTCCACTATCTAAAGCTTTGTGGCTGGGAATGTGATGTCACAAAGCACTACAAATTAGGATGAAACACATATATTTTACAACTGTCCAGAAAGACAATATTTTCTTATATTGTTTTTGTTATCACACACTTAATCCACAAAATAGTAAAACTTGCAAAACTATATATTTTTTTTAAATGTTCATAAAATAACAATTTCATAAGGGTGTGACTTAACTTGCAAATCAAATCACAACACAAGAAAGAGGAAAAATAAACTGAAAAATAAACTGTAATGGCTTTTGAGGCTAAGGTCCAACCCACCCTCCTCCCTGAGCCCCACCAAAAACCACTGGACCAGGAGCTTTACAAGAATTATGACAAGTTGTTCGGTATGTGAGTATGTGGGATTAACAGGCTCAGGAATTATTATAATGTTTACCACAACTTCCTGGACATTGGGACTTTGTGGGCGGTGGACATTTAACTATTTGTCATATGCCCACAAAGTCCCAAGGTAGTTACTGCTATTACTAGACTGCTAGAAAAAAAGTTGATGTACTTTATTCAATAGAGTGTGGGTTACAGACCAGAATTATATGATGTCAGGACTTGTTACTAGTTTAAAGAGACACATACCAGTTCAGACTGTCTGCCTCTGCTATTGTTGTGAGTAATTAACCCCTGCAGAGTAATTAATAGAGAGCTGGCACGAGAAAAGCAGGGATTGATCTATTAGCCATCCACATTCCTAACCTAGAGGGGGTTATTAACAACCTATGGCCGCATCTATGTGGACCAGATACTGCCCTATTGTGATTGGGCAATTGGTTATTTGCCCAAGACTGGGGCTTCCCTGGATAGGCTATTGTAACCCATAAGTATGTTGTGTTTTTACCAATAAAGTGTGCTCTGTTTCAATACGCATAAACACTGTGTGTGTTTCATTCTAGAGGAAAGGCTTTTTATATTTTTTTGATCCTGAAACTCTGCTGGGTCCTAATGTAAGGGATGAAATTGGCTGGGCTGATCCTGTAATGCTGATATCCATGACTGGGGTGACCTGAATTTGCATGCTGTGAATGCAACAGATGTTAACCCCCAACTGTACTCTTTAGCTGATCTCAGCAGTCCTTTATCTGCACAGATGAATTTGTGAAGGGTTAACTCTCTTTCTGCCTATGCTCCCTTCACGGAGCTGTTGCTGTGGGTCTGTCTGGGGGAATGTCAGAGTCTCATGTAAACAGAGATTTCACATTTATGATTTTTTTCTGTGAAAAAGGCACATATTTCAAAAATTCTAAAGTTTTTTTAGGAGAACTTTACAGTGGTGTGCTCCAAGTTGTGCTGAAATAACTGGCTCTATAATCATGGCACAGTCAGGAGTGTGTTTGGAAACAGATCCAATACTTTAGTTTTTTTAGATATTATTAGTGTAATAAAACAATTATAGGTGATTTCAACATAGAATCTTGTGCTGTTTCATACCATGAAGAGCACTTATAGTGAGGTAATTGGCACTACTAGGGGATGGAGAAAATCTGCTATAACCTAAACCCTTAGGCCCTCATTCAATTGCAATTTGGCCAATTGAATAGGGGTCTAAATAAGCACATAACATATTTTTTTTAAAGAAGTTTTTAGTTAGTGAAAACCTTGCTTTTGGATAGATGTTTACTAACTAAAATCCTCTTTAAAAAATATATGTTATGTGCTTATTTAGACCCCTATTCAATTGGCCAAATTGCAATTGAATGAGGGCCTTAGATTGTAAATTTGCGAGTTTTCAATTGTGTGTCCATGTCTTGGAAACAAGCACTATGTGCATTTGATTATATGCTCAAAAACAGGGCCCTCCATTCTTTATAAGGTGTTAAGTTTGTTTTTTGCCTTGTACAATACCACTGTACAGTGCTACGGAATATGTTGGTGCAATATAAATAAAGACAATAATAATAATAACCTACAATACTAATGTCCGAACCTGGTCTGTTACTTAAGCGCCAGCAACCGCTGGAGTCAGAAGTGCTGTACACCCCTCCCACTGATTTGTAGGAAATCAGAATGGGGGACCGGGTGAGGGTGTGGGAGACCAGAATGGGGGACGGGGGTTAGGAGACCAGATCCCCCATTCTGATCTCCTCCCCCCTCCCCCATTCTGATCTTCTACCCCCCCCCCCCCCCCCCCATTCAGATTTCCTACCCCTTACCCAGGTCAACCATTCTGATCTCCTACCCCCTACCCAGATCTCCTACCCCCTCCCCCGGTCCCCCATTTTGATCTTCTACCCCCCAGGGCCCCATTCAAATTTCCTACCCCTCACCCAGGTCCCCCATTCAGATCTCCTACCCGCTCCCCTGGTTCCCCATTTTGATCTTCTACCCCCCAAGGCCCCATTCAAATTTCCTACCCCCCACCCAGGTCCCCCATTCAGATCTCCTACCCGCTCCCCTGGTTCCCCATTCTGATCTTCTACCCCCCAAGGCCCCATTCAAATTTCCTACCCCCCACCCAGGTCCCCCATTCAGATCTCCTACCCGCTCCCCTGGTTCCCCATTCTGATCTCCTACCCCCCCCCCCCCCCCCAGGGGCCCCTCATTCAGATTTCCTACCCCTTACCCAGGTCCCCCATTCAGATCTCCTTGCCCCAGGTCTGTCTCTATAACACTCTGCTTCTATATCATTCTTGTTATATATGGTGGTAACTGTACCACTAGGAGGGGTGTACAGCACTTCTGACTCCGGCGGTGGCTGGCGCTGAAGTAACAAACCAAGTCCCTAATGTCCAAATCTAGGTTTTACAAGCTATATTGTTATTTCATATAATATACATCCCCTTATATCCCCCATACATATAATACTGTCTCTTCCCTCCCCATAAATACTGTATAAAGCTCACTCTCAGGTGACGTATAACAATTGTTTCCCCAGTAATAATCAGATTGGTCACGCTGGTGTCACATGGTCCGAGAGACCGGGACTCAGGAAGTAGCTGCTGTAGATAGAAGTGACTGAACATGGAACCCAGCGCTTCCTGTATGTACGTCTCACAACCTATTGCTCCCGTTTGTTCACTTAAGGTGGATTTACATAGTTGTTACATGTTTAATTAGCAAAGCAAAGTATTTGAAACAAAAGAAAAACCCAACACTGTAATCCACGACTACAGCATCATTTCCTTATTATTGTAGCGCATAGAATTTGTGTTAATCCAATTTTTTTGGTAAACCCGGATCTATCCCATTTTAAATTCGCCACCACTGACAGCTGCAGTGCCGACAAGTGGCCGCTAGAAGGTGTTGCGGATATTTTACAACGCTGCCGATATTTCACACAAGTTGTAACCTTAGAAGGTCACCCTAACCCTAACCCTCACTGTAACCCTAAAAGTTCAACTAACCCTAACTCTATGGCATGGGCACTGAAAATCGGCAGAGCCATCTAGCGGTTGTGGGCGACACTGCTGCCAGTGCTGGCAGATTTTTGGCGATTTCAAAAGAGAAAGACCTTAACCCCCCCCCCCCCCCCTTCTCATTACTTAAACTGTAGAAGAGATGTAATTTAAAATATAAGCCATAACAATCTCAGTGTATGTGAACTCCCTGAATATATGTAAGTGTGTTACAACGGTGTCCTCACACAATGATTACAAGTGAAAGTAAATAGGCAGAGCTTGTTTTCTGGAAAAATGTCCTGGAAACTATTATTTGATGGACACTTAAGGGGTAGAGTACTGTATTTTCACAAGAAAATATACCCATAGACTCCAATCCACAAGATGATGTGAGATGGGCAGTAGTTTATTTAGAGATACCAGACTATGAAGGCTGAGGTAGCTGTGAGTAATCTAGAAGAATAATTGCAGTATATAGTGATTTCTTTTTTATTGAACAAACATTTTAGTTGGATTGACAAGTTTTTCAGAGTAGTATCAGAAGCAATGCTGATTAATGTGTGCAAGAGTACAGTAAAACAGAGCAGAGATTCTCATGTGAACCACAATCCAGGGAGCATAAATAATAATGTACTGTTTGACAAGGTTAAAAATGTATTTATTTGTAAAGCAGCCTGTCCCAAAAAAGACAAAAGGTGAGTGCACGATGACAAGTTTTTATATAGATGGAGAGAGATAATTTGATGCTATTTTTTATGGAACGTTTAAACTGTTGTGGTCCGTGGGCTGACATGGGTTAATTGTGCGATTCCCCTCTTATCCCAGGGAGCAGTCATGGGCCCTCATTCTATTGCGATTCGGCCAATTGAATAGGGCTCTAAATAAGCACATAGCATATTTTTTTAAAGAAGTTTTTAGTTAGTGAAAACCTTGCTTTTGGATAGATGTTTACTAACTAAAAACTTCTTTGAAAAAAATATGTTATGTGCTTATTTAGAGCCCTATTAAATTGCAATTGAATGAGGGCCCTATTCAATTGGCCAAATTGCAATTGAATGAGGGCCATGTTGTCTAATTGTGTGCCATGTTAGTGAATTATTGTATTAGTGGTTAAATATGAATTCATGATGTATTATTATCATCACCGTTTATTTTTAATACGCCAACATAGTCCATAGCGTTATACATGGGTTACAATCAAGGCAAAAAACAGCTGTATTAACACGTTGCTAATCATGGAGGGCCATATCTTTGAGCTTAGAATCTAATGTCCAGAGTATTTTTCCCAAAGCACCTTGCAAGATTCCAAACTCGCACAGTTACAATCTAAATGTATTTTGACCTCTCATGTTTGGTCTTAAAATGTTGGATTTTTTTCCAGGAATTTCAATAAAGTATATCACTGGGGTTCCCTGGAAAAGGGGGTTCAGAAATTGGGGAACATCTTTATATATCATAAGGGACATATTTAATCAATCCATGGAAAGTATGAGATGTCACATAGCCAACCAAACAAAGCATTTGTAGTATTGTTCCAGCGATCTATCCCCTGAAGTGCCTGGATGAAAGAGTACAGTGCCTTGCAAAAGTATTCACCCCCCTTGGCATTTTTCGTGTTTTGTTGCTTCGCAACCTGGAATTAACATGGTTTGTTTGAGGATTTGCATCATATAATTCCTAGAACATGCACACAACTTTGAAGATGTTTTTTTTTTTATTGTGAAGCAAGCAACAAATAGGACAAAATAACAGAAAAAAAGTAAATGTGCAAAACTATTCACCCCCCTAAGGTCAATACTTTGTAGAGCCACCTTTTGCGGCAATCACAGCTCCAAGCCGCTTTGTATAAGTCTCTATGAGCTTGCCACATCTTACCACTGGGATTTTTGCCCATTCCTCCTTGCAAAACTGCTCCAGCTCCTTCAAGTTGGATTTTTTGCGTTTGTGAACAGCAATCTTTAAGGCTGACCACAGATTTTCTATTGGATTGAGGTCTGGGCTTTGACTAGGCCATTCCAACACATTTACATGTTTCCCCTTAATCCACTCAAGTGTTGCTTTAGCTGTGTGTTTAAGGTCATTGTCCTGCTGGAAGGTGAACCTCCGTCCTAGCCTCAAATCACGCACAGAGTGGTACAGGTATTGCTCAAGAATATCCCTGTATTTAGCACCATCCATCTTTCCTCAACTCTGACCAGTTTCCCAGTCCCGGCTGCTGAAAAACATCCCCACAGCATGATGCTGCCACCACCATGTTTCACTGTGGGTATGGTGTTCTTTGGGTGATGTGATGTGTTGGGTTTGCGCCAGGCATAGCATTTTCTTTGATGGCTGAAAAGCTACATTTTTGTCTCATCAGACCAGAGCACCTTCATCCATACATTTTGGGAGTCTCCCACATGCCTTTTTGCATAAACATGTCATTTTGTTTTTTGCTGAAAGTAATGGCTTTCTTATGGTCATAAAGCCCAACTCTATGGAGCGTACGGCTTATTTTCATCCTATGTACACATACTCCAGTCTCTGCTGTGGAACTCTGCAGCTCCTCTAGGGTTACCTTGGGTCTCTATGCTGCCTCTAATTATGTGCCATGTTCTTTCCATTTGGTTATGATAGATTTAATGGTGCTCCTGGGGATCATCAAAGATTTGGATATTTTTTTTTATAATCTAACCCTGACTTGTACTTTTCAACAACATTGTCCCTTACTTGTTTGGCGAGTTCCTTGGTGTTCATGGCAGTGTTTGGTTAGTGGTGCCTCTTGCTTAGGTGTTGCAGCCTCTGGGGCCTTTCAAAAAAGGTGTGTATATCTAATGACAGATCATGGGACACTTAGATTGCACACAGGTGGACATCATTTCACTAAGTATGTGACTTCTGGAGGTAATTGGTTGCACCAGAGCTTTTTATGGGCTTCATAACAAATGGGGTAAATACATATGCACATGCCCATTTTCTGTTTTCTATTTCTAAAAAATAGTTTTATGTATATATTTTTCTCATTTCACTTCACCAACTTAGACTATTGTGTTCTAATCCATCACATAAAATTCAGATTAACAAAACATTGAATTTAAGGCTGAATTGTAACAAAATAGGTAAAAAGTCAAGGGGGTGAATACTATTGCAAGGCACTGTAGTTAACTTGATTAATGAGCCAGGCTCCAGGACCAGAAAGGGGTAAACAGGGGAGATGACATTAGTTGATGGACAGGCCTCCCAGGTGAGCAGGGTATGTTCTGACTAAGATTGGTGGGAACAATGTTTGCTAAGGGATGGAGACTAAATATGATTGGGCCATGTTGTGTATAAATAAGTTGTGCTGACTTCAATAACATGTTATTCAGTGTGAGCTTACATAATCTATGTATATGCTTCATTCTGGGGAAAAGAATAATAAAATCCTTACCATTGGGATTACAATTGCTAAACCGACTTCCTGAAATTCCCTGGTTACTTTTGGTGGCCCTATGCTGTACTGGGTTCATTCCTGCTAAAAGCATTCTACAAAGAACCTCACAACCTGCTGGGTAGGTTTGAACTAGGTTCTTATCAAGCCCATTGAAGCAATAGGTTGTGACAGACAGACAGACAGATAGATAGATACAGGTGCAGATCTACCAGTATACCAGCGGTGCAATGCACCTGGGGCTATTTTGTTGCATTTTTTTTTGTAGAGTATTTCTACTGAAGCTTTAAGTATTGGCAGTGTGGAGCTGTTCAGTATTCTGGGGGGCGGGGGTATGTGTATCAGGAAAGTGGTGAGAGACTAAGGTGAGAGAGAGCAAGGGCTGGATGACGGCAAAGTACAGGGGATGGGAGCTGTGAAGTGGGTGCTGAGAGGGGTTGTGTGGGGATGCAGCCCTTTCACATAGGGAGAGAAGCCTTGGGAAAGGGTTTGGGGGCAGGGTTGTTGTTATGGGATGGGGTATTAGGTAGGGGTGTTGTTATGGAAAGCGGTCCTTGGGAGGGCACCGAGTGAGCTGGTACTGTGGCCCTTGCAAAAAACAAATGGGGGTAAGGGGCCACCAATTTTTTTTTTTTTTTGCACGGGGACCTACATTTTCTACCTTTGCACTTGATAGCTGTATAGAATACAAAATGCAAGTCGTGTATATGTATACATATAATACATTTAAAATGTTTAATTACATTTAAAATGTTTAATTAGTACACTGCCATAGCCAAAATTGTAAAATATCTTAGTTTACTGTATTAATGAATGTAAACAAAGCAATAAAAGCTAATCTGCGCTCCCATAACATGCGATTTACTCCAGTTTGTGTTATCCACCTTAAGTGAACAGATGGAGTTTGGATGTGTCAGTGGGCTGGGCGTGGCCAATGCTGTTGCATGAGAACCATACAGGAACTGCTGGGGATACCGATCTGATCATACGGCGAGCAGGAGGGTTTGTGTATGAGAGGCGGGCGAGCAGGTGGGGGCCTTGTATAATCTTATTGTGTAGTAGCCACGGCCCAGCGGCTGCTCGCTCCATCACATCACCATGATCAAAGCCATCCTGATCTTCAATAACCACGGGAAGCCCCGGCTGTGCAAGTTCTACCAGCACTATGTGAGTGACAGAACTGCCATACACTGGGTGGGCAACTAGCACATCACACAGTGCCACAGGCACCGATAACTGCAGGGCTATGGCATCCACACTGACACATGCCACCAGGGTAATGGGGAGTGGGTGATGATGTCACAGTCATTCATTGCACCTTTAGTACACAGAGCAGCAGTACTGAGGATGGGGACACAGTCATTCATTGCACCTCTTGTACACACAGCAGCAGTACTGAGGATGGGGACACAGTCATTCATTGCACCTCTTGTACACACAGCAGCAGTACTGAGGATGGGGACACAGTCATTCATTGCACCTCTTGTACACACAGCAGCAGTACTGAGGATGGGGTCACAGTCACTCATTGCACCTCTTGTACACAGAGCAGCAGTACTGAGGATGGGGTCACAGTCACATATTGTACCTCTTATACATAGAGCAGCAGTACTGAGGATGGGGACACAGCCACTCATTGCACCTCTTGTACACACAGCAGCAGTACTGAGGATTGGGTCACAGTCACTCATTGCACCTCTTATACACAGAGCAGCAGTACTGAGGATGGGGTCACAGTCACATATTGTACCTCTTATACATAGAGCAGCAGTACTGAGGATGGGGACACAGCCACTCATTGTACCTCTTGTACACAGAGCAGCAGTACTGAGGATGGGGTCACAGCCACTCATTGTACCTCTTGTACACACAGCAGCAGTACTGAGGATGGGGACACAGCCACTCATTGCACCTCTTGTACACAGAGCAGCAGTACTGAGGATGGGGTCACAGTCACTCATTGCACCTCTTATACACACAGCAGCAGTACTGAGGATGGGGTCACAGTCACTCATTGCACCTCTTGTACACAGAGCAGCAGTACTGAGGATGGGGTCACAGCCACTCATTGTACCTCTTGTACACACAGCAGCAGTACTGAGGATGGGGACACAGCCACTCATTGCACCTCTTGTACACACAGCAGCAGTACTAAGGATGGGGTCACAGTCACTCATTGCACCTCTTATACACAGAGCAGCAGTACTGAGGATGGGGTCACAGCCACTCATTGTACCTCTTGTACACACAGCAGCAGTACTGAGGATGGGGACACAGCCACTCATTGCACCTCTTGTACACAGAGCAGCAGTACTGAGGATGGGGTCACAGTCACTCATTGCACCTCTTGTACACAGAGCAGCAGTACTGAGGATGGGGTCACAGTCACTCATTGCACCTCTTGTACACAGAGCAGCAGTACTGAGGATAAGGACACAGCCACTCATTGCACCTCTTGTACACACAGCAGCAGTACTGAGGATGGGGTCACAGTCACTCATTGCACCTCTTATACACAGAGCAGCAGTACTGAGGATGGGGCACACAGCCACTCATTGTACCTCTTATACATAGAGCAGCAGTACTGAGGATGGGGACACAGCCACTCATTGTACCTCTTATACATAGAGCAGCAGTACTGAGGATGGGGTCACAGCCACTCATTGCACCTCTTGTACACAGAGCAGCAGTACTGAGGATGGGGACACAGCCACTCATTGCACCTCTTGTACACACAGCAGCAGTACTGAGGATGGGGACACAGCCACTCATTGCACCTCTTGTACACAGAGCAGCAGTACTGAGGATGGGGACACAGCCACTCATTGCACCTCTTGTACACAGAGCAGCAGTACTGAGGATGGGGACACAGCCACTCATTGTACCTCTTGTACACACAGCAGCAGTACTGAGGATGGGGACACAGCCACTCACCACAGAGCAGCAGTACTGAGGATGGGGACACAGCCACTCATTGTACCTCCTGTACACACAGCAGCAGTACTGAGGATGGGGACACAGCCACTCATTGCACCTCTTGTACACAGAGCAGCAATACTGAGGATCGGGTCACAGTCACTCATTGTACCTCTTATACATAGAGCAGCAGTACTGAGGATGGGGTCACAGCCACTCATTGCACCTCTTGTACACAGAGCAGCAGTACTGAGGATGGGGACACAGCCACTCATTGTACCTCTTATACATAGAGCAGCAGTACTGAGGATGGGGTCACAGTCACTCATTGTACCTCTAGTACACAGAGCAGCAGTACTGAGGATGGGGTCACAGCCACTCATTGCACCTCTTGTACACAGAGCAGCAGTACTGAGGATGGGGACACAGCCACTCATTGCACCTCTTGTACACAGAGCAGCAGTACTGAGGATGGGGACACAGCCACTCATTGTACCTCTTGTACACAGAGCAGCAGTACTGAGGATGGGGACACAGCCACTCATTGCACCTCTTGTACACACAGCAGCAATACTGAGGATGGGGACACAGCCACTCATTGCACCTCTTGTACACAGAGCAGCAGTACTGAGGATGGGGACACAGCCACTCATTGTACCTCTTGTACACACAGCAGCAGTACTGAGGATGGGGACACAGCCACTCATTGCACCTCTTGTACACAGAGCAGCAGTACTGAGGATGGGGACACAGCCACTCATTGCACCTCTTGTACACAGAGCAGCAGTACTGAGGATGGGGTCACAGTCACTCATTGCACCTCTTGTACACAGAGCAGCAGTACTGAGGATGGGGTCACAGTCACTCATTGCACCTCTTGTACACAGAGCAGCAGTACTGAGGATAAGGACACAGCCACTCATTGCACCTCTTGTACACAGAGCAGCATTACTGAGGATGGGGACACAGTCATTCATTGCACCTCTTGTACACACAGCAGCAGTACTGAGGATGGGGACACAGTCATTCATTGCACCTCTTGTACACACAGCAGCAGTACTGAGGATGGGGACACAGTCATTCATTGCACCTCTTGTACACACAGCAGCAGTACTGAGGATGGGGACACAGTCATTCATTGCACCTCTTGTACACACAGCAGCAGTACTGAGGATGGGGTCACAGTCACTCATTGCACCTCTTGTACACAGAGCAGCAGTACTGAGGATGGGGTCACAGTCACATATTGTACCTCTTATACATAGAGCAGCAGTACTGAGGATGGGGACACAGCCACTCATTGCACCTCTTGTACACACAGCAGCAGTACTGAGGATTGGGTCACAGTCACTCATTGCACCTCTTATACACAGAGCAGCAGTACTGAGGATGGGGTCACAGTCACATATTGTACCTCTTATACATAGAGCAGCAGTACTGAGGATGGGGACACAGCCACTCATTGTACCTCTTGTACACAGAGCAGCAGTACTGAGGATGGGGTCACAGCCACTCATTGTACCTCTTGTACACACAGCAGCAGTACTGAGGATGGGGACACAGCCACTCATTGCACCTCTTGTACACAGAGCAGCAGTACTGAGGATGGGGTCACAGTCACTCATTGCACCTCTTGTACACAGAGCAGCAGTACTGAGGATGGGGTCACAGTCACTCATTGCACCTCTTATACACACAGCAGCAGTACTGAGGATGGGGTCACAGTCACTCATTGCACCTCTTGTACACAGAGCAGCAGTACTGAGGATGGGGTCACAGCCACTCATTGTACCTCTTGTACACACAGCAGCAGTACTGAGGATGGGGACACAGCCACTCATTGCACCTCTTGTACACACAGCAGCAGTACTAAGGATGGGGTCACAGTCACTCATTGCACCTCTTATACACAGAGCAGCAGTACTGAGGATGGGGTCACAGCCACTCATTGTACCTCTTGTACACACAGCAGCAGTACTGAGGATGGGGACACAGCCACTCATTGCACCTCTTGTACACAGAGCAGCAGTACTGAGGATGGGGTCACAGTCACTCATTGCACCTCTTGTACACAGAGCAGCAGTACTGAGGATGGGGTCACAGTCACTCATTGCACCTCTTGTACACAGAGCAGCAGTACTGAGGATAAGGACACAGCCACTCATTGCACCTCTTGTACACACAGCAGCAGTACTGAGGATGGGGTCACAGTCACTCATTGCACCTCTTATACACAGAGCAGCAGTACTGAGGATGGGGCACACAGCCACTCATTGTACCTCTTATACATAGAGCAGCAGTACTGAGGATGGGGACACAGCCACTCATTGTACCTCTTATACATAGAGCAGCAGTACTGAGGATGGGGTCACAGCCACTCATTGCACCTCTTGTACACAGAGCAGCAGTACTGAGGATGGGGACACAGCCACTCATTGCACCTCTTGTACACACAGCAGCAGTACTGAGGATGGGGACACAGCCACTCATTGCACCTCTTGTACACAGAGCAGCAGTACTGAGGATGGGGACACAGCCACTCATTGCACCTCTTGTACACAGAGCAGCAGTACTGAGGATGGGGACACAGCCACTCATTGTACCTCTTGTACACACAGCAGCAGTACTGAGGATGGGGACACAGCCACTCACCACAGAGCAGCAGTACTGAGGATGGGGACACAGCCACTCATTGTACCTCCTGTACACACAGCAGCAGTACTGAGGATGGGGACACAGCCACTCATTGCACCTCTTGTACACAGAGCAGCAATACTGAGGATCGGGTCACAGTCACTCATTGTACCTCTTATACATAGAGCAGCAGTACTGAGGATGGGGTCACAGCCACTCATTGCACCTCTTGTACATAGAGCAGCAGTACTGAGGATGGGGACACAGCCACTCATTGTACCTCTTATACATAGAGCAGCAGTACTGAGGATGGGGTCACAGTCACTCATTGTACCTCTAGTACACAGAGCAGCAGTACTGAGGATGGGGTCACAGCCACTCATTGCACCTCTTGTACACAGAGCAGCAGTACTGAGGATGGGGACACAGCCACTCATTGCACCTCTTGTACACAGAGCAGCAGTACTGAGGATGGGGACACAGCCACTCATTGTACCTCTTGTACACAGAGCAGCAGTACTGAGGATGGGGACACAGCCACTCATTGCACCTCTTGTACACACAGCAGCAATACTGAGGATGGGGACACAGCCACTCATTGCACCTCTTGTACACAGAGCAGCAGTACTGAGGATGGGGACACAGCCACTCATTGTACCTCTTGTACACACAGCAGCAGTACTGAGGATGGGGACACAGCCACTCATTGCACCTCTTGTACACAGAGCAGCAGTACTGAGGATGGGGACACAGCCACTCATTGCACCTCTTGTACACAGAGCAGCAGTACTGAGGATGGGGTCACAGTCACTCATTGCACCTCTTGTACACAGAGCAGCAGTACTGAGGATGGGGTCACAGTCACTCATTGCACCTCTTGTACACAGAGCAGCAGTACTGAGGATAAGGACACAGCCACTCATTGCACCTCTTGTACACAGAGCAGCATTACTGAGGATGGGGACACAGCCACTCATTGCACCTCTTGTACACACAGCAGCAATACTGAGGATGGGGACACAGCCACTCATTGCACCTCTTGTACACAGAGCAGCAGTACTGAGGATGGGGACACAGCCACTCATTGTACCTCTTGTACACACAGCAGCAGTACTGAGGATGGGGACACAGCCACTCATTGCACCTCTTGTACACAGAGCAGCAGTACTGAGGATGGGGACACAGCCACTCATTGCACCTCTTGTACACACAGCAGCAATACTGAGGATGGGGACACAGCCACTCATTGCACCTCTTGTACACAGAGCAGCAGTACTGAGGATGGGGACACAGCCACTCATTGTACCTCTTGTACACACAGCAGCAGTACTAAAGATGGGGACACAGCCACTCATTGCACCTCTTGTACACAGAGCAGCATTACTGAGGATGGGGACACAGCCACTCATTGCACCTCTTGTACACACAGCAGCAATACTGAGGATGGGGACACAGCCACTCATTGCACCTCTTGTACACAGAGCAGCAGTACTGAGGATGGGGACACAGCCACTCATTGTACCTCTTGTACACACAGCAGCAGTACTGAGGATGGGGACACAGCCACTCATTGCACCTCTTGTACACAGAGCAGCAGTACTGAGGATGGGGACACAGCCACTCATTGTACCTCTTGTACACAGAGCAGCAGTACTGAGGATGGGGACACAGCCACTCATTGTACCTCTTGTACACACAGCAGCAATACTGAGGATCGGGTCACAGTCACTCATTGTACCTCTTGTACACAGAGCAGCAGTACTGAGGATGGGGTCACAGTCATTCATTGCACCTCTTGTACACAGAGCAGCAGTACTGAGGATGGGGACACAGCCACTCATTGTACCTCTTATACATAGAGCAGCAGTACTGAGGATGGGGTCACAGTCACTCATTGTACCTCTAGTACACAGAGCAGCAGTACTGAGGATGGGGTCACAGCCACTCATTGCACCTCTTGTACACACAGCAGCAGTACTGAGGATGGGGACACAGCCACTCATTGCACCTCTTGTACACAGAGCAGCAGTACTGAGGATGGGGTCACAGTCACTCATTGTACCTCTAGTACACAGAGCAGCAGTACTGAGGATGGGGTCACAGTCACTCATTGCACCTCTTGTACACAGAGCAGCAGTACTGAGGATGGGGTCACAGTCACTCATTGTACCTCTAGTACACAGAGCAGCAGTACTGAGGATGGGGTCACAGTCATTCACTGTACCTCTTGTACACACAGCAGCAGTACTGAGGATGCGGACACAGCCACTCATTGCACCTCTTGTACACAGAGCAGCAGTACTGAGGATGGGGTCACAGTCACTCATTGTACCTCTTATACACAGAGTAGCAGTACTGAGGATGGGGACACTGCCACTCATTGTACCTCTTGTACACAGAGCAGCAGTACTGAGGATGGGGTCACAGTCACTCATTGTACCTCTTATACACAGAGCAGCAGTACTGAGGATGGGATCACAGTCACTCATTGTACCTCTAGTACACACAGCATCAGTACTGAGGATGGGGACACAGCCACTCATTGCACCTCTTGTACACAGAGCAGCAGTACTGAGGATGGGGTCACAGTCACTCATTGCACCTCTTGTACACAGAGCAGCAGTACTGAGGATGGGGTCACAGCCACTCATTGCACCTCTTGTACACAGAGCAGCAGTACTGAGGATGGGGACACAGCCACTCATTGCACCTCTTGTACACAGAGCAGCAGTACTGAGGATGGGGTCAAAGTCACTCATTGCACCTCTTGTACACACAGCAGCAGTACTGAGGATGGGGTCACAGCCACTCATTGTACCTCTTATACATAGAGCAGCAGTACTGAGGATGGGGTCACAGTCATTCACTGTACCTCTTGTACACACAGCATCAGTACTGAGGATGGGGACACAGCCACTCATTGCACCTCTTGTACACAGAGCAGCAGTACTGAGGATGGGGTCACAGTCACTCATTGCACCTCTTGTACACAGAGCAGCAGTACTGAGGATGGGGTCACAGTCACTCATTGCACCTCTTGTACACAGAGCAGCAGTACTGAGGATAAGGACACAGCCACTCATTGTACCTCTTGTACACACAGCAGCAGTACTGAGGATGGGGACACAGCCATTTATTGAACCTCTTGTACATAGAGCAGCAGTACTGAGGATGGGGTCACAGTCACTCATTGTACCTCTTGTACACACAGCAGAAGTACTGAGGATGGGGTCACAGTCACTCATTGTACCTCTAGTACACACAGCAGCAGTATTGAGGATGGGGTCACAGTCATTTAGTGAACCTCTTGTTCACAGAGCAGCAGTGCTGAGGATGGGGTCACAGTCACTCATTGTACCTCTTATATACTCATATTCTGTGCTATATATAATGGGGAAATACATTGCATACAGAGTTTTAGACACATAACAGTACAGTAACACATGCTGATACAGGAGTAGAGGCTCCAGATCTTGGGAAATGTATATAGTATTTATTTAGTACATATTGGTTCTTTTTTTATTGATGTAACATTTAGTTTGAAAAGACAAGCATTTGAGAAATCTCTCTGCCTTTTCAAATATATCCTGTCTGGTGATTTTTATTTTGTTGCTGTTCAGTTGTGTCTTACTCTCTGCGACCCTATGGACAGCAGCACACCAGACACCTATATCATTATGTATCTGGCGGTGCTTATTCATAATGTTTTCTTTGCAAAGATACTGGGGTTGGTTGCTTGTTCCTCTCCAATTGATCACAATTTTGTCTGACCTCTCTGCAATGACCTGCCCACCTTCGGTTGACATTACATGGTATAGCTCACAGCTTCATCGAGGAATACAAGCCCCTTCACCACAACAGGGTAGCAAACCAGAAGGGGATAGACTGCATTAGCGAAAGATATCCCCTATGGAGGATGTGTGTAGGCGTCAGCTGTAGGGACATTCAAGGCCTATAACAATAGAGTGTGGACCATCTATCTACATTGCTAATGTGGGGATGGAGGAAAACCACATATAAAGTTGTGAGCATTGCGGGTTGTTGCTAACGTTGCAGGATCGCGTAGCGAGCATGCAGCGAGGGCCACTTGCTGGCAAGCTGCACCAAAGGCACTCCTTGCTCTGGTGGAGATGAGTGCCATAGGCTCTCATCCCTACGACCCACGGGACTATAGATCAACAGAAATCACAATTACACAATTCAAAATGCAAGACCCGTAGCACTTTGAAGTGGAAAAATTCCGGCCTATAACACTTTGAAAAAGGAAAGCTGAACTTAAATTAAAAAGAAATACGACCTGCGGCACTTTGAAAAAAAAATACGAGGTCTACAAAAATATGAAGATAACACCCGGACCATGCACAATACAAAAACACAAAGAAAAAAACAAAACATCACACACTCCATTGGGGGACAGGCAGGGATTGAGGTTGCACAACAATTTCAACACAATTTGCGAGTTTCGGCATTCAAAAATCGCCTAATCAACAAAATGTCGGACGAAAAAAACTAAAACGAGCCTACACGACCCCTAACCACGAAAAACACTGCCAGGCACATAAGACTTTTACCCTGGAACTTACGAGGTACAAAATAGACTATTAGGAAACACGTAAAATGCTCCAGACCCGCGTAACACATACACAAGCGCCGCCATTTTACAACACTAACTTGCAACTAATAACATTACCATTCTAAAATGGCGATTTACACAACAAAACAAACAGTTTGCCCTCGCGCACGTAGCCTATTTATACTGCACACTGGCCACATTGCTGACACTTACACATCAGGTCAGCAACCATTCAACTGTACATTGTATGCTGCAGGAAAATCTAAAGAGATTGTTAGCTCTTCAGGGTATTGATTGCTGGATATATTACTTACAAATAGGTAAAGTATATTAATTTATTATTTTTTTAATTAATGAATTAGTATTAAAAATATACATTTGTATAAAAAATAAAAGAGCAGGCGATGAGCATTTAAGGCACTATGCGTGAGGCTTGCAATGAGCGCCGAAGGTACTCAGAGGACCAAAAGCCTTACATTTTGTGCCAAACAGCAGTACCTGTCTTGCAATTTTATGACAGAAGAAATAAAAGCATTAGGAGGATAGGGATTTTTCTGGGGAGGAGGAAAGTTGCAGAAGACAAAAAGGAATACACAAGCTTTTATGGCTGGAAATGGGGGACTGGCACCAAAAAGTGTCCATACCCCTGCTCTATTCCATAATGGAGGCTAGGCTGGCGGTGCGCACTTGTTTGACCCAAGCTCCCTTCAGTGATGTATGATGCAATCACACACTTGTCATATTTACTTACCAAGATAAATGCCTTGCATGGAACAAAATGGGTGTTTGTTGGATAATCACATTTGCACCATAGTTATTTTATGTCGTATCTGTTTTGTGGCAGAAGCAGAGCCTGTGCAAGTGACCGCTGACATCTGAAAAAGAAGAGTTGACAAAAGACATTTATGAAACAAAAAAACAAAATGCCATATTGTGCAAATATTTGCAAATTGAACGGGCATTAAAGAGACATGTTACACGGCTGTTTTTTCCAAGTATATAAAAGAGCAAGTTTTAAACATCGCATGATTTTTTTTTAGCATGAAAAATATTAAGCACACCCTGTTTAAACTTAACAAGAAATGCAGAGAGAGTGCTTTAGTCAGTAGATCTCATTGGTTGGCAGAGGTCAAGCCCCCAAGAGCAGTCAAACCTCTGAGTAAGTCTTCAATAATATAAAACAACATATCAAATACCATCTTCTGGTGCAAGAAAACAAATCTTTCCGTGTCCCTTTTAAAGTATATGTCAATGCCAGACAGTGCCTAGTGCATTAGTATTAAGTGTTGATTTACGGTGATACTTTCTCACCACACTACATTTGTTTTACAGGTTTTTATCCAGCCTTCTCTACCATACACATGTACTCCGACTAAATCATTTTCTTTATTTTTACTTCATGACTAAGTTAAACTGTGACCCATTTTTTTGTTATGAAATGATATACCCCTCCTGTAACCCCGGCAAACGAAATCGCCATCACTCCAATAAAAGCTTTGGAGAATTGGTGTATCTCCACCTGAACCAAGATAAGACACTCCTTTTATTATTATGTTGCTGATATGTGTGCACTGATGCTTTTGGTAACATACAAATAATTATGTAGGTCTTCATCCATTACAGTTTCCCTTCCAAACCCTACTTTGAGTTTGCCATATATCCATGTTTACATACTAGAGCATCGATCACAACATTTATAACTTGTCCTAGCGACTTGCCCATCACAAATGACGGGAGTAAAATTGTAAGCCTGCCAATGCTGTTTGCCACATAATGCAAGGATATGGGCCCTCTGAGCCCCTTCAGTGCTCATTGCAAGCCTCTTCCCCTGTGTACTGCCTTGGGTTAAGTCTTATTGGCTTGGGTTGAATGTTACTGCCTTGTATTAAGTGTTACTGGTTTGCGTTAAGTCTTAGTGCTTAGGGCTCGTATTTACGTCCTTTGGTCTCTCTTTACGTCCTTCGGCTTCGTTTTCATCTTGTTTAAGATTTTTCGGCAGCCATTTTTTTTTCTTACTTCTGCGATTTTCGATCATGAAAAAAGGCAAAATATGCCTTAAATGAACTTGTAACCTCACTCACAGGCTCTCTGCATCTCCCACTGTCCTGTGTGTGAGTGTGTACTTTAATTTGAAGCATATTTGTGTGTTTTTGCAGGTATTTTCATTTCGGTGGTTCAGCCGTTCAAGTCTTATTTTTGCGAGCCCCGCAGACCATCTACGTGCTTCTGGTCCTAAGTCATACGGGCCGTAATTTTGCGGCCGTCGCCAAGTCCTGCGTGCCTCAACTGCTCGCCTCGCTTTGCGAGGCTCACAGTGCAATGAGCGCTCATTGCAGTCCAAGTCCTGTGTGCTGCAGCCATCGATGGCTCGCTTCGCAAAGCTTGACCAATGGCCCGTATATCCATAACTATTAAATGTGATGGTGCACTCCAATGCAGTCTTAAGACATTTTGCTAATTGCATAATATGTTGGTGTGTTGCCCAGAGTGGATTAGAGATCACTTCTGCCTGCTGCTTCTCACATGACCCAGTGTAATGTGATTTAGTGTTGCACTATGAGCTAGATGTGGACTCGCTCCAATAGATGCTGCAAAACACTTAAACAAAGGCCTTAGTCTTGTGGGGAAAGTATATAGGAGACAAACAAAGTCTCCTATGTTATATGCTACAGCTAGTCCTGGGGATACCCTGATGAAAGCTAACCATCTGCACACTTTAATTATAGATTATATATGAACATAACAATTAACACTGAAAGAAGAAAACAGCACATGCTCTTTACACAGGTACACTTTTTTAATTTGTGTTGACAATAGAACCAAAGTAGTGTGTGTCTGTTTAATACATTCACATAGCATTACATAATTATAATTCGTTTTTATATGTGTAATATTATAATCCACTGATGTGTAGTGTGAAAAGTAGTTGAATAGTGCCCTTTGTTATTTAAAACACTAATTTTAGACTGCTGTCTATCACAGCAGTGGTATATTTCTGTATTGATTAACAAAGTGCAGGCCTAGGGCAGTACATTTCCAGGGGGCAGCAGGCTGCCTGAAGTTTCCTGTGGACTTCCACAGCTGAGGGTGTCCTTATGCACAAAACTCAAGTGGCATTAATGTCTGTAATTTTATATACTAGCGAATTACCCGTCAAAAAATGACGGCAATGAAATTGTAAGTTAGCTAATGCTGTTTGGCGTGTAGTACTGAAATATATAATACATTAATAAATGAATATACTTTACCTATTTTGAAGCATTGTGTTGAAGAGCTGCAATCTGTTTTGATTTTGCTGCAGCATTAGTGCTGTGCATCTGCTGTGTAAGCGTGCTGAATGTGTGCAGTGTAATAGTGTGCGTGCGCGAGACCAAACCGTTAGCGTAGTTGTGTACTTCCGCATTGGCGTAAAATGGCGGGTAATGTATGGTATGCGTCTTAACGGAATATCCGTAGGTCGTTTGTGGTGTTTTGCGAGTTTCTTGTGGTGTCTTGCGTGTTTAGAGTGCTGTAGCCTCGCTTTCGTTTTGTTCGGTGGCCATTTTTTCTCTCGCTTAGCGAATTTTTTAGTGTCTAAACTCTTTTATTTTGAGTTAAATGAAGGTGTAAGTTGCTTTTTTTGAAGTCCTGGATGCTTCCTCTTGCTGTAGGTAAGCTTTTTATGTATGTGCTGTGTGTATTGATTGTGTTTTCAATTTTGTAATGTTTGCGAGTTGCGTCCGATTGTTGTGAGGTTGTAATGTGTGGCAACGTGTCTCGTATGTTGTTTGCGTTGCGACGTAAAGTTTGCGAGGGTCGCAGTTGCTGGCAAGGAGCCCTGCTCTGCTGAATTCATTCTTATGTCTTGAGAGAATTTCATAAATGTCAGGATATAGATGGTAAACCCTTAAAACATCTTCTCAGTGGTTCAATGCCTTCAGTGCAACAAAACAAAAATACTTTTACTTTGCTTATTTATGTTCTTTCTTTGCTAGACTACAACTTTAATTCATATAATTTCAGTTTCTGGTGATTGCATCAATATGCCAGCCAATACTGGTAGATATATTTTCTTTTGTCTTCCTGAACCATCTTGCATCCATATTTTAAAGTGACCATTATTGTACTGATTTCTCTTTTGCAGACTGAAGATACGCAGCAACAGATTATAAGAGAAACATTCCACTTAGTGTCCAAAAGAGATGAAAATGTTTGCAATTTCTTAGAAGGAGGCTTGTAAGTATTTGTCATGTCATGGCACTGGTGGATGGAATAAATTCTGCTCTTGAATCTTTGCAAATTTGTTGAGAGAGATTATAAAACCACAGTCAACTGTTCTTATTTATCAAATTAAAGGGTTATTTTAGGAAAAAGTATTCCATAGTAAGGGTTGTATAACATATGTGATTTTAATTTATACCCATACTCTAACAAAGATATGCTTAAAACCTGACCTGTTACCACAGATTCAGATTCAAATTTCTGTAACTAAAGTCTATTAATTTAGCTTATATAATTGTCAGAACACTTAAAGGGCCACCGTAATGGGACCGCTTTAATATCTCTTAAATAGTAAGGATCAGTATAAACAACTTTCCAAGGTTATAGTGGTTAAAGAAATGTTGATCATTTGTGGGAAACCAGACACTGACACTAGCTGGTTTCCCTACCATCTTCTAGCCGGGAACCCTGCCCATCTTTTTGATGACGGTGTCTTGTTATTTAAATCGCATTACTGGCACAGTTCGAGAAAATGTGCTACCTGTCTTGCTACAGCTTGGAAAAAGATAGTAGTTATTACAGCCTAAGGAAAAACAACAGTTTTCAGTATAGGTTTTCTCCCATGAGTTCAATACTTTGTAATCAGAACCTGTTATACTGATGCCTACTACTAAAAGGACCGCTGCATTACATTTTTAGGAAGCCGTTCACTAGGAATTTAAATGGTAGTTTTCACAGCATAATTGCATGTAAAAGTAATTCATTAGAGGTTGATTTTTTTTAAAAAAATTGCAGTCTAAAAATAAGTTGCCTATTTTCTAAGTGTAGTTCTTCAGAAGGGTATATTTAAAATGTTTTTGCAATAGTGGTCCTTTAAATATTTCCAATTATGAGCTCATAACCATAGTTGCGGCGCTCCAAGCATAAAGTCCCATGACATCCTTTCTATGAATGCTGGCCTTGTATTTCCACGCTGAAGTGAGGTACCATTGCCGTTCTTTCTTGGAGATGAGATCCCACATGTGACACGTTTTTTTTTATTTCAAACGCATTACTTTTCTCTCAATTTTAAGTACATGATGGAGCTCTTGAGACCACAGTGCCACTTCTTCTCGTCCCAAGCAGCAAGGACACTGCTTCACTTTTGCTAATAACCTGCATCTTTGTGTGAAGACAAGCCATGTGACTATGCCTTATCAATTGTGCTTTTCTGATTAAAAATTAAATGATATGTGATTCTTTGTTTTTTAGGTTAATAGGCGGATCTGACAACAAACTCATATATCGACATTATGCAACATTGTATTTTGTGTTTTGCGTGGATTCTTCAGAAAGTGAACTTGGAATTTTAGATCTCATACAGGTAAGTGGAACATGTTCAACAGACCGTTCTGTGTACACAGTCATTATTTGCAATACTACATGTGAATGGGCTTGCATGATGTACATGAGGTTTTACTTATTGCTAATATTTATGTGTTTTCTCGAACATTCTTAAAATCCACAAAAACTGTCTATACCAGTAGTGGGCAACTTGATGCTACAGGAGCCTCCAACAGTCCAGGATTGTAATATCTCTACATTTATGCAGGTGAAACGGACACAAATAACCTAGACTGAAGGCGGCACTGTCGAGTAGGTCCAAGTTGCCCACCACAGCTCTAGCTACGAGGGCTACCCATTTGTTTCTATTCTAGACGAGGCATATACTCTAGATACGCAAACATTAGGCAAATAGTACAGACGCACATATACAAAGTTTTAGCACTTTGCTTTTATTGCTACAAGTCCTCTATACGTTAGGTGATGTGAGCTTCTGGAGAACACATAACATGAAGGTAACTGTCTTAAGAGCCAATCAGGCTGTACCTGAGTTCTAAGCTGGTACTTAAATGTTTGACACAGTAAGCTCACAGAGCTCAGTATCCGTGACAAAAGTGAATTTGAAAATGTCTGATTCCACTCTCCGCCAACATGGAGTAACAGTAGCATAGAGTGGCCATTAGATGGTACAATGGTGTTCGCTGAGACTTTCTTTCGTTTCTTCAATTCAATTGTAAGGTTTAAGTTTACGATTACAGTTAGGGATCAAGGTTAGGTTAGTGGTGTTTTGGATGGATAAAAAATAATCCCATTATGTAATATCTGTTTCTGTCCAAATCATCCGTCTGTTGGGCATGTGTGCACACAGAGACAAGAATTTAGACAGACCCAAAAGTTCTAGTATAAAACTTCTTGTATTCTTCCCAACGAACGAACCCCCCCAAATACAACATAGCAACTTATATAATATAAGTTGATCAGATATAAGAATCGTACGACTCATTGTTAGACAGTGAGTGAGTTATTGATTGGTTGACAAGGTAGGAAGGGTCCTTCCATATTTGGTCTCGGATGTTGATGTCATTATGGTCAGTTTATGTGAAGCTCCTGATTGGCTCTGGAAGGTGGCGGGGCTCATATCCTTATTTGGTCACGGATATGAATGTCATCTGGGAGCTCCCGGATATGATTCAGTAGCCATCTTAGGACTCCCAGGATACAGCTCAGTAGCCATCTTAGGACTCTCAGGATATAGTTCAGTAGCCATCTTAGGACTCTCAGGAAATAAAGAATAAAAGCAATTAGTGCCTTATCTTATGATATATTGTAAGGAAAGGAATGCAGCATGGACATAATATACATTTTCATGAATTTCGTCCACAACAGTGGCAAATGATAAGCTTTACATAGTAAAATACTGGCGAGCACTACTAGCGACTTGCCCGTCAAAAAATGACGGCAATAAAATTGTAAGGCAGGTAATGCTGTTTGCCAACAATGTAGGACTTTTAGTCCTCTGAGTAGCTTTTCAAAGTGTTATGGGCCCAAATTTTTGCAGGCGATTTATTTTCAAACTGCTCGGGTCTTGCACTATGAATTGTGTATTTGAGTTTTCTGTTGTTCTGTAGTCTCTCGGGTCGTAGGTATGATGCTTAATGCGCGCAGGCTCGTAGGGATTCACCAGCGCAAGGAGTGCTCTCTGCCTGGCCGCAAGGGCCATAGTTGCAGCGGCCTCGCTTTGCGAGCTCGCAGTTTTAACGTTGCGTTACCGACATATTTTTTTCAGGCTTGCGCTGCTGAGAACTATATATGTGATGTAAATCTTATTATCTGCCACTACCCTAACTCTAGCCGTCACTCTAAGAACAAATTAAAGAAAATCTTGATGTGATCTTTAATATAATGAAATTTAAAGGACCATTGATATTTGTTTTTTTTTTTTTAAACTTTGAATCATGATTAATCTCTTCTTTACTTTTTTATAAATATTTTAGTGGAATACATTTAAGTATGTTGGCTTATTTGCTTTATTTTGCCACTAGTATTACTCAGAAAAGCCATTGTGCCTCTCACATTCTCACTTACTGATATCTCTCCGTCTCATTCAGCTGAAAATATGTCACTGGTGGAGAATGAGCCATCTACAAAGCTTAGATATGTCCACTTACACCCCCCTAGCAGGAAGGCAGGACTTTATTAAACAAATAATGAATAATACACATTATTGTAAAAAAATACAAAAAAACTTCCATTAATTAAAACTAATTATAATTCAAATAAATGTTGTAAACTGTATATAGTATATACATTTCATATACCTGAATATAAATTATGTTGGTGTCTCTAGTTTTATTTGTGGAATAGCTTGTGTGCTGTACACTTTTATTTGTTTAATTAGTAATCATTTCCTGCTAGGGATTAAATTACATGAACAATTAACCGCAGGGTCTCCCAATGTTAATTTGCAAATGGACTCTGCCCAGCTATGCGGCTGGCTCCCCCCCAGCAGTGACATCATCTGTGCATATTTTACTGCAATCTCAAACTAAAAAAGATGGAGGATAATGGCAGTCAGGTAGAATGTGTGTGTGTGTAGAAGGGATTCATTGTTGTTCAAGGTAACAAAATATTCAGTTCAATGGTCCTTTAATATTAGGTGAAACTTGTCTTTAAAAATTGTTTGTCCTATTTCATGTGTGTTATGCCACCATTGTTTATACAGAGATGTTCATCAGGGGTGGACAGAAATTAGTTTTTATGCTGTGCTAACATAGGGGCATTTGTCTTATTGCACATAGGTACAGGGCGTTCGTTAAATGCACAAACAAAATCCACTGTGTGAATACCAAAAACACTTCTCCATAGTGTGGATATGTGTTATTAATGTGTTAATACTTTTGGCATATTATGGCAGTGTTGTTGTTACTGGCAATTATTTTATTTGCTTGCTTCTGGAGTTGCTCCTTAATGAGTACATATAGTACTACTCCCATTTTTAAAATATGACACATTCTCTCACCTCAGGCTACATTACATTGTGACCACAAAACATGGATAACTGATAGTTGAAAATGTCGGTTTTGTTATGTTTTTTTCATTTGTGAAACTGTTGTGCATTTCTACCATAGCATTGGGAGACTGGAGCCATCTGTCCTTGAGTAGAGTAAAGAAGGAAAATATCCTTCTCAGCACACCTACACGTCTTGAGCAGGACAGGAGACCTGTTTTTACAACAGAACTTCTCAGTGAAAGTGTTTTCACTGCTTCTGAGGATTCTGGGTAGTGACATGCAGATAAGATTCAAAATGGACCAATTTTCTGCCTCTAGTCCACTTCACATGGGAATCCATTTAGGATCATGTACCACGGGCTTTTGAACATAGACTTTGATTATGGTACAGTGCCAGAACACACTCACAAAGGGCAAATGTGTCCTTATATGAGGCTTCTCAGTGTGAGGTCGGTTCTGGATACTGTGAAATGAGGCTGGACAGACACTGACCAGACACAAATATGTTATGTTATATTGGGTGGAGTATATATTCTCAGCACTTCAGTCCTTACAAATCCTAGAAGCAAGGGAGCATTGGTTCCTAAAATGTAATTGGGCTTCTACTTCTGGCTCCTAACATTCTTGTTCAACTCTTGTTGCTCCAGAGTCTGAGGGGTATATTCTTCTGTGAATTGCTTTTCCATTAAGTGCAGCGCTATTGTGTTAGCACTTCAGTGGGATTATGTATGCATTCAAGATAGCAAAAAGAGTAAATATATCCATATCATAACACAAATAAGTATAATAGTTTAAAATTAAGCCATATTTTTATTTTTTTATTTTTTTTACCAACATTTTGCCATTATTAACTAAAGCTTGTCAAAAAACCTTCTATATCTTAAGTGGTCTTTTCAAGTGATATCTATCTATGGGGTATTGAACTCAGGACCTTTAGCTCCACCAGCAGCTGCATTACTGCCAGAGCTACAGTATATTGCTATAATGAGCAGGCAGTAATGCAGCTGCTGGTGGAGCTAGAGGTCTTGAGTTCAATTCCACCCAAAGACAGATGTCTTTTAAAGTGGCATGTAATGCAGAATTGTATATCATGCATTTAAAATAGCATGTTCTAGACATTGCAAAAGTTACTTTTTCCATGGGAAAAAAAACATTTGCTAAACTTGTTTAAACTTCCTTGAAATCACAGGAAATGTCCGTGCATGAAATGTGCTTTAGGTTATCTTCAAAAAAAATTTAAATAAATAAATCTCAATGTGAAGCAACATGTGTATAAGAAGTGTCATACAATCCAAGCATGTGGTAGATGAACCCGAAATCCAAAAAGGCTTCCAAACTGCTGTGGGTTTTCATGGACCATTTGAATATAACTAATGTTATTAAGCTCACAAACATGATCTAGTGCTGTCTAGTAGTAAACTCATTTAATGAGTGTCAATGTAACACTACCTTGCAGATTGTGAATAATGTGCCTGCTTGTGTTACATTGTGATTAATACTCTTCCTTTTTACTGGTATTCTTAGAACAATTTTTTATTTTCTCAATGTTAATGCACAAAGAAAAGGAGTTTCACTCCCAAACATTAAAAGATGACTTTGGTTTAAATAAGATGTTTAAATTCATTTGAAAGTAATTATCGTGTTTAAATGCCATTCAGAAGACTGCTATTGATCCTAGCTTGTCATATCATTTTACATGACTCTGAACCCATGAAATATTCATAGAATAATAAAACACAAACATCAAATATTCATGCAGGGTTGACCTAGATATTTCTATATTCTCAATGATTGTGCTCTGTGCATCAGACCTATCACATAGCATCTGTAGCAATGAACAGACTTTATTTGACACTGCTTCTAAATGTTTTATTTGCAGCAAAATCCCTTTTTATTATAATGAATCATTTGAGGTATGCACATGGTTCTTGATTTTATGGTCCACTCTTATTAGACAAAGTATTGCATTATTCATGTTTATTGGAAATTCCTTTTTAATATATTTTTCATGAGAAGAAAACATATTTGATTTGTACAAGAACGTACTTAAATCAGTCCCACTGTGGTCCATCTTATTTTGAATAACCAAAGTACATATTGGGTAAAAATGTATTTAAAAGCAAAATAAGCATAGTCCTTGTTTTTAACTTTTAGATGTAATTATTTTTTACTTTGTGTTTCCACTGATTCTATAGGATGTCTTTGTAAACTAATGAGATTTCCATTAGTCCTGTTCAAATCACTGGCAGTTTTAGCGGCAGCATTCCCAATGTGCAGATAGTAGCTTCCTAAGTCTTATCCCTCACCAAGCAGGGCAGCAGTAACTTAAAAGCCAGATTTGCCTGCAGTATAATTACATTTAAAGGTAATACATTCTAAAACTATTTAGCCTATTTTCAATATAATTCCCAATAGCAGTTTCTAAAGGGACTAAACATGAAAAGTCAATGGCAGTACAATCTGTGTGTATGCTTCTTCATGTAGGCTCTTTAGACTTTCTAATGCCTGGAAAAATTGAACATGATATTTATTATTGCAGTATTTAAAATAATTCTAAAACGCTGGAAACCGCTTCAAATACGTTTTTACATCTATACTACTTGCTTGAGCTCTACATGACTGTGCAAAGCAGTATCCTTCAGTTCCTTTAATTAATAGAAATAATAATAAGTACTGTAATAATATTTCTTCAGTGGCCAGCAGATGGTGCTGTAAACATATTTATTATATAATACATGCCTGGAAATTGTCTCGCCAGCCCGTGACAGCAGTGATTACAGTCTAGCGTAGGTGTCATTGTGGTGTATCTAAAGAGCCGTCATCCATCACTCCACCTCAGCTGGGAACATATATGAGCGTGTTTACTAACAAGACTTCTCCCTCTTCAGGGGTCTCTCTCTCTCCCTCTCTCCCCCCCCTCTCCCCCCCCTCTCCCCCCTCTCCCCCCCTCTCCCCCTCTCTCTCCCCCCTCTCTCCCCCCTCTCTCTCCCCCCTCTCTCTCCCCCCTCTCCCCCCTCTCTCTCCCCCCTCTCTCTCCCCCCTCTCTCCCCCCTCTCCCCCCTCTCTCCCCCCCCCTCTCTCCCCCTCTCCCCCCCCCCCTCTCTCCCCCTCTCCCCCCCCCCTCTCTCCCCCTCTCCCCCCCCCCTCTCTCCCCCTCTCTCCCCCTCTCCCCCCCCCTCTCCCCCCCCCTCTCTCCCCCTCTCCCCCCCCCCTCTCTCCCCCTCTCCCCCCCCCCTCTCTCCCCCTCTCCCCCCCCCCCCTCTCCCCCTCTCCCCCCCCCCCCTCTCTCCCCCTCTCCCCCCCCTCTCTCTCCCTCTCTCTCCCCCTCTCTCCCCCTCTCCCCCCCCTTTCCCCCCCCTCTCCCCCCCTCTCCCCCCCCCCTCCCCCCCCCTCTCCCCCCCCTCTCCCCCCCCCCTCTCCCCCCCCCCCCCTCTCTCCCCCCCCCCCCCCCCCCTCTCTCCCCCTCTCCCCCCCCCCTCTCTCCCCCTCTCCCCCCCCCCCCCCCCTCTCCCCCTCTCTCCCCCCTCTCTCTCCCCCTCTCCCCCTCCCCTCTCTCTCTTCCTCTCTCTCTTCCCCCTCTCCCCCTCTCTCCCTCTCTCCCCCCCTATCTCTCTCCCCCTCTCCCCCCCCTCTCTCCCCCCCCTCTCTCCCCCCCCTCTCTCCCCCCCCTCTCTCCCCCCCCTCTCTCCCCCCCCTCTCTCCCCCCCCTCTCTCCCCCCCCTCTCTCCCCCCCCTCTCTCCCCCCCCCTCTCTCCCCCCCCTCTCTCCCCCCCCTCTCTCCCCCCCCTCTCTCCCCCCCCTCTCTCTCCCCCCTCTCCTCCCCCTCTCCCCCCCTCTCCCCTCCTGGGTAATCACCTTTCTGGGGTCTCCTCATGAACTGCAACCTTTCTGGGGTCTCATATTGTGAGCCTCTGCTCACAAACTCCAGCTTAGGCCTTCCTTTACTGGAGCCTGTGTGTCCCAGGCACCTCTCTGCCTGTGGGTCCACACTCTGTCTCACAGACAGGTTTCTGACAGGGACCACACCCAAGGGAGCCTTTGATAGCAGGAGTTAACTCACTCCCTGCTGGAATAAATGCCATTTTACCTCCTGATTGGCCTCTAGGGGGCGATCTGTTACTATATATATATATATATATATATATATATATATATATATATATATATATATATATATATATATATATATATATATAGAATCACATATATAGTTGTGAGCATGCAAGTTGTTGCTAATGCTTGCGGGCTTGCGTTTCTTTAACCACTATAACCTTGGAAAGTTGTTTATACTGATCCTTACTATTTAAGAGATATTAAAGCGGTCCCATTACGGTGGCCCTTTAAGTGTTCTGACAATTATATAAGCTAAATTAATAGACTTTAGTTACAGAAATTCGAATCTGAATCTGTGGTAACAGGTCAGGTTTTAAGCATATCTTTGTTAGAGTATGGGTATAAATTAAAATCACATATGTTTTACAACCCTTACTATGGAATACTTTTTCCTAAAATAACCCTTTAATTTGATAAATAAGAACAGTTGACTGTGGTTTTATAATCTATCTCAACAAATTTGCAAAGATTCAGAATTGATTCCATTCACCAGTGCCATGACATGACAAATACTTACAAGCCTCCTTCTAAGAAATTGCAAACATTTTCATCTCTTTTGGACACTAAGTGGAATGTTTCTCTTATAATCTGTTGCTGCGTATCTTCAGTCTGCAAAAGAGAAATCAGTACAATAATGGTCACTTTTAAAATATGGATGCAAGATGGTTCAGGAAGACAAAAGAAAATATATCTACCAGTATTGGCTGGCATATTGATGCAATCACCAGAAACTGAAATTATATGAATTAAAGTTGTAGTCTAGCAAAGAAAGAACATAAATAAGCAAAGTAAAAGTATTTTTGTTTTGTTGCACTGAAGGCGTTGAACCACTGAGAATATGTTTTAAGGGTTTACCATCTACATCCTGACATTTATGAAATTCTCTCAAGACATAAGAATGAATTCAGCAGAGCAGGGCTCCTTGCCAGCAACTGCGACCCTCGCAAACTTTACGCCGTAACGCAAACAAAATAGGAGACACGTTACGACCTCGCAAAAAACGGCCGCAACACACGCACATCAAAAATCCAACAAATACACACAACAAATACATAAAAAGCTTACCTACAGCAAGAGGGAGCATCCAGGACCTCGAAAACTAAAGTTACACCTCAATTTAACTGAAATTTAAAGCAGTTTAGACACTTAAAAATTCTCTAAGCGACAGAAAAAATGGCCGCCGAAGAAAACGAGGCTACAGCAGTCTAAAGACGCAAAACACCACCAAACACCTACGTATTTGCCAAAAAACACCTACGAGATTAGAAAACAAGGGCGCAACCCCAAAAACATTACAAACACAACAAATACAACAAACACATAAAAAGGTTACTCACAGCAAGGGGGGCACCGAGGACCTCTACAAGTGAAGTTACACCTCCATTTAACCACAAATTTCGGAGTTTAGAGACCCAAAAATCACCTAAGCGAGAGAAAAAATGGGCGCCGAACAAAATGAAAACTAGGCTAAACGTCCCTAAACACGCAAAATACTACCATAAACACGCAAAACACCACCAAACACCTACGGATATTCAGAAAAAGCCCACCAAACAGCTACGCATATTCCGAAAAACTTGCACGACATAGAAAACGAACGACACTACATCAGCCACATTATATACACCAAACACCCTTAGCTCACTTACACTTTCATTGCCGTCATTTTTTGACGGGCAATTCACTAGTGTTTATATATATATATATATATATATATATATATATATATATATATATATATATATATATAACACCGCAAGACGTTCAACATGTTATTGATTTGCATATTGTGCATTTTATTAACTTTTGCACTGGGCTTTGTCTATGTTGAGCCCTATGTTGATCTGTACTGAGCCACATTTGTCTGTAGGGCAGTTACCAGAAACCTTTTTCATCTGAAAAGCTGCATATATGGCCCAATATTAGTTAAGAGCCACAGAATGTTTTTTAGTTTTTGTTTTTAGCCTTGGCAGAAATCATAAAATTACTATGGGAGAGTAGATGAGTATTATTTGGTAACAGAGATATAGATAATTAGGAAAATGTTTTGGAGTGCAAGAGAGAGTCCATTTTAGCTCCCCAAAACTAGGACATCACGCTGTGTTGCTGAAGAAGCACATGCTCTCCCAGTAGAGAATAGGTTGTCCACCCCTCCTCTAGAGTCTGGCAGTTCATTTAAAAGTTTTAGGAACAAAAACAGATTCAAGTGCCCTAGCTGCACTTTTTGGCAGTGGGAAGTAAGATAAATTCTGACCAGAATGTGGATATGTTGAAAACGTATCCCAATGAGAAGATCTGTGTTTGGGTTACCACGAGATAGGGACCATTTATGTAACAAAGGGCAATTTAACCAGCAGCAGAATGCATATATTTTAACGGCAGTGATGATGATATATACAACAGTGGTTACATGAAAAAAATAATTTGTTTTCAAATGTTTCCATTTGACGGACACAGAAAAGAAAGAAGAAAAAACAAAACTGTTTTTCTACCTTCATGATCAAACGCAATTTCTGATTTCATGGCACCGGACTATGGCACGGCAGATGATATGAGCCCTCAAGTGGGCTTCGCTGGCGTACATAAACCATGAACCTGGCACTTTTGACAGAGCACGCCCCGGGCAATCTTCATAAAAAAAAAAAAAAGATTTACTCAGTCCCTGGTCCGGGCCAGGGCTAAGGGGGAACAACCTGCAGCACTCCATGTGTCAGCTCTGTATTTTTTGTTGTGCCCCCAGCCCACTGGTTGGAGGAGCACAGTCACGTGCACCCTAGCACTGAGCTGGAGGGTCAGGTCTATCCCTCTGGGATCACCATGTGCTAGATATAGTATGTGGCAGGTACACGTGAGCACACGTTTTTATGGTTTGGACACTTTTGCACTCCACGCCATTGGAGCAGAGGAGTCTCGCTAGCACTTGAGTGCATGGCCTTTTGGACTGGGACCCTTTGAAAGGACCTAGGCGGAGCTGGTGGCACTTGCTCCCCCAGGAGACTGAGCTAGGCAGCAGTCCCCCTATCAAAAATCTTTTGCTCATCAGAGGGATTCCTAGTTTGGCCTGGTTGGGTACCAAGATCTTGAGATTCGCTTAACCTTTTTGGCCGGCGCCCTGAAGATCCAAAGGGTCCTCAAGGCGAGGGGTGTGGAGGGAGGTGGTGGAGCTGAAGGCTTCACTGGAGCAAGGGCACCATGGGGCACAGGATTGCACGAGATGCCCTCACTGGGAGCACACTCCAGGCATTCAATAATAATAAATAAAAAAATGTCTGAGGTTTGCTGTAAAATCTGTAGGAGGATTTACTTTAACTTTAGGGCTGTCTTATGTACATTTCTCCTCTCTAATGGCACAACACAGCTCAAACGTGTTTGTGGTTCTAATGAGTAAGCACTGACATAAAGACTAAATGATGTCTTGTCCTTCAGTTGAGCATCACTTAAGTTACATAGACGTCATAATAAAAACACTCCATGCTTTGGAGGGGCATTTGTTTATTCTCTGTGTTTTGAACATGAAATACCACTTCTGAGAATGTAAAGGAGAGAAACAAATCCAAGGTCACAGATTCCTATTCATTAACTTTGTTTTAGGAATAAAAGCAAAAATAAGTCATGAACATGAGGTAACTGTTCACTTTGTTTTTCAATTGTTTTGGCAGGAATGACAAAATGATTTGTATATCATCTTGGGTTTGGCAGCAGTGGTTTGTGAGACCCTGTTGAACTCTCTTGCTTTACATCTGGATTTCGTTCTGTTTTATTGTTTTCTATGCAAATTAGTTACTTTTGCTTTATTTCTATCTGAGCTCTGACCGTACTAGATATATTTACTTTTATGAGTTACTATCACGAGGTTTGCCATGTGTAAAATGAATTGGTAGTAAGTTAATGTGTAGCTAAGTGTAAGAGATGTCAGTGTCCGTTCATAACGTGTTTTGTACTTGTGTTGGCATCGGTCTTTGCTGCAATTCTAATGGTACCAATGTAGAATACTAATGGTATTCCACATCCCATACATTCTTGAAATACTAATAGTTTCTTGTCATTTAATTTTATACCTACATCATGCAGAAACAGTGTGTAGCTTCCAACTTTGACTTTAAGGACCATTTACCCCCTTACACATCTGCTCATCCTTTGATATAATTAACGCTTCTCAGTAAAAAAAAAAATTCTATTTCCTGATAATCTTTCTGAAAAACAAAACTTTCTATCCCCTGAGAATATATTGATTGTAGTACAGAGACAAGTCTATGGAGCCACAACTCTTAAAATGCACCTCTGGCCTCTAACCTTTTAGTAATTCTACATGTAATTATATACTGTACATACCTCATTGGCTCTCTCCTAAGAAAAGTTTAAATGGATTGTTTGGCTAGCTCCTAGAATTGTGCCTTGTGAAGGGCACATGTGAGCAAAAAGAGGCTGCTCTCAGAGTGGGTTATCATGTCCATAAAACTATCTATTAGTTACTCTGTCCTTTGATTGATCACCTCTATTTTTGTTGTTACATATGCAAATTGGCCTTAGGGCTTAGTCTCCCTAAAGGTGATAGGGGGCTCAGACATAGACCTTTGCTCACTGTACTTTAGAGTGTTTTCAGCAACACCCTACTGACGAGGCACAGTTAAGGCCAACATGTACGTCTGGGGTTTGCTGTTTCTCCTTTTCAGGGTAGAATTGCCTGGTATTTCGGGGGGTGGAGCACTCTTTTGAGTGGGACCAGACTGATATATTACAGGATATGTCTCCCTGTGAAGGGCACAAGTGAGCTAACAGAGATTCTCAGAGTGGGTTATCATGTCCATAGAACGATCTATTAAGTTTAGTTCGTCCTGATTGAGCACCTCTATTTTTGTTGTTGCCTAGCTCCTAGAAATGGTATACATTTATCAACCCGTTATAGATAATACTCTGTCTATCTACGCTCCTGCAATATCTTACAGCTCCATCTGCAGTTTGAGAAGAAATATGTAGCCATACTTGCAATGTAAAAGAGACTCCCGTAAAACAAACCATTAAAGTACTTGGTCACCCCAACAGGAAGTTGGTTTAATTTTAAAGAACATTAAAAAGAGAGTAAACCTCCTACAGTAAATCCTTTGTGAAATATTTAGAATTGATTGTAAGCCTCCTTTATAGTAATGTGCAGCTCAGAGTGATAAGGGTGGAAGAGAGTCTACCTAGCAGAGGATACAGGAAATCTTTATTTTGACCACTACAGAGACAGACAAGAAGACTGTAATCTCAATCAGTACATCAAAACAGCTAGTTAATATGCATGATCACTCATTTGCATATAAATGCACCACAACCTCCTACAACAACAACATGCAGTATCCCAGAATTGATTAACTTTAGAGAAAATGGATAAGACAATGGAGCCAGTTTTTCCGGCTCTTTAAGAGTAATATATATATAAAAAAACTTGATGTTTGGGGTGACGGCCTCTTTAAAACTCTTAGCACAACTAAGACAATAATTTCCATAACATTAAAAGGAAACCTTTTATATCTACCGGTATAGTAAATTTTATCACTAACCTAAATAGTACCCCCATCTGCATACGTTTTGTTTTTCGGTGTAAGTGTATAACACAGAAGTAGTTCTCATAATGAATCATTTTAGAAACAATTTAACTATTTCTGTAAAAAGTCATTTGTATTTTATTTTGTTACTTGTTCTTAAAATGTATATTCATTGCTGCCAAATATATTTGATGAATAGTTTTTTCCTTGTTATTTATATGACTAATAAATGGTAATTGTATAATCCCTCCCAGGACCAAAGTGCACTTAGGATAGTGACAAGTTTAAGAAGATGCATCTGCTTGAGTACTGACTTCAGTAGTATAATTTGAAAACTATACACATTTAAATAATTTCTTATTGTTTGCTTGTATACTTGTCTCCACCATGAGATTTTCCTTTTGCTTGACATTGTTCTGGAGTTAGTTATCATGCACTGCCAATTCTTTTACAAGCGATAAGTGTCAGAAAACAAATGAACAATTTTTCGTTCACAATTTTCTATCATTTAATGTGTTTCATGTTTTAATTTAACTCTTACTAAATCTTGTGAGCTTCCCCGGGGGTCCAGTGGTTAGGATTCGGTGCTTCAACCGCTGTCGACCTGGGTTCGATTCCAAGTTAGGGAAGCATAAAGATGTTCTGGTGTGTTACGTATTGGGAACGACGAAAAAAAAAAAAAAATCTTGTGAGCCAGGGAATTACCGGTGATCTCATTTAAATGGCAAATGTTGGGATTATGACTATATAATTAGCCTGATTTAAGTGATGAGTTAAAATTTTCGAATTCATAGTCAATGTCCAGGTGGACTACTATCTAGTTTTATATGAAATGAGTTATCCAAGGCAGCTGATGAAAAAATCATATCATAAATGTACTATATTCATGTTGTATAGTAAGGGATGGTTCTTTCTGCCATTTGGTTATGACACATCTAGCGGCTAGGAAGATTCATGCAATCAAGTATAACATTGGGAAGATGTAGGGCTGGATGAGAGAGAATATTTATTATTGCATGCTTTTGGAGAGCAAAACCTGTAACCTCATAAATTAGTGCATATACTTGATCCCAGATGGAAGATAGGGCTGGGCAGACCCAGAGGAAGAGGACATGCTTTAAATTCGCAAAGATCTCTAAAATATTGGTGGTTCTGATTTGAGTGAATATAGTCTAATCTTGAAGTTACCATCATGTTAATGTCTTATCACTATAGTCTATCAGTGTAAAATTGAGGGCGCTTGATGTACATTCTTTGAAGATTTCTATTTACCAGCTAATGCAACTATGTTTGTATTTTAAGGTTGTTGGTATAGCATAGAAATTGAGTGATCTAACTTCGTTATCTATAAGTGTGTATCTGGTAGTAAGCAAGCCAATGTAAAGCTGGTAAATGCATTATAGATCAGAAAAATATATAATTCATTTATATTTTATAAAAGAGTATAGTGTAACAAGATCGTTGTGAATCAACCAAATGTATTTCATTTTTCTGATTTCAATTTGAATAGGGACCCCCTCCCAAATAGGAGTTAGCCATGAGAGCCTTGAGATGTAAGTTTATGGCATAATATCTGACATTTTGCTACAGAGTGTTTAATACTTAAAGCAAAAGTTAATTTTTGTAAATGCCTAACTCCATAGCATGGTTTGTAAATTGAGGTTGTGTGACTCTAATATGGAACTCTCTAATGTGACCCATTTTGGTGCATCCACCTGTTGATGCCACTGTATGAGTTTGGTAAAATGTGCTGCACTAAAGTAGGAAAGTATAGCAGGGCGATGAAGCCGCCGCTAAAACATAGGGCCATACATATTTTTTTACTTATTCTTAGTTTTGAGTTTAATTTCCAATTTAAGTCAGGATAGTTTTTTGTATAATTTGTTTATCGGATTTAAGTATAATAATAATAGGGAAGATTTTGAACAGATATAACATTTTGGGTAGTGAATACATTTTTATATGTGAAAAATTATCTCTATCCATTAGATACTGGCAAAGGTACTGTCTTCTAGTCTAAAAACGTTTTAGTACATATGCATCACATGGTTTCAAGCTGTATTATACATACAATGCTTGATCCTTGTAGATTATTCTTGCAATAGCCTACTATGGCTATTTGAAGAAAACTGATGACAGAAGCATAAAAACAAATGGGCTACATGTTTGTAAAAAGCTGCCTTCTACTATAGGTACCATATTCAAGCTACCACCAGGTGGCACACTGCACCTATGCTCCTCTCACTTGATGTTGAGATGAGCTAATCCATAAAGGAAGATAATTAAATATAAAGGCACCCATTGCTTTGCGAGGTCTCTAATGCTTTGGTAATTGATGTTAAATCACTGTTTTCTCTTAGATCCTTCTTAACCGTATTAAAGAATGCTAATATTTTAAAAGTCTTTTTAGAAGGATGACAAGATTTAATACATAAGACTAATTGAGTTGAAACTCCTGCGCTACCGGATAACTATCTGGATACCCGCTCTACAAACAAATGTGCAGTGTTAGTGGGGTTCAGTCCCAACAACACACAAACTAATAACCATGCAATAAAGGGAAATTACTGTTTTTCGCTGCTATTTTTTCTTACTGATTTTGGCACTTAGAACCTTCTTACTTTGCTATTGTGATGTATAATACATGTCATAAAGTAGTAATTTTGAGGCTCCGTGCAGAAGGCTAACTTATAAAAGCTCTCCCACTCCCCTAATCAACATACATAAAATATATTGTACCGGCATACACCCTCACTTCCCTACCCAGCCATTTTAGCAAATGGAGAGACCTCACAATAATTTTATTTTACATGATTACTCATAAACACAAAGCTGATATTTTATTTAATTTATGGTAAAAGACTTTTATTATTTGCTTCCAAAATCTCATCAAGTGTATTTATTTATCCTATTTCAACAGGTGTTCGTGGAAACCCTGGACAAGTGCTTTGAGAATGTCTGCGAGTTGGATTTAATTTTCCATGTAGATAAGGTACTGTGGTGATACATAACTAAGAGTTACAATTATTTCACAAATAACTAATTTAGCCTTTAAGTAAATAAAACTAAATATGAATCAAAATGTACAAATATTTATACAAAATTTTGTTTTATTAATGTTTTATTGTAATATAAATATTTAATAATTTGGTATGCTTTATGGTTGATAATTACTTTTTAGAATGGGGCTTAACAAACCATACTAATTGTGGCTCCTACATTTTTTCATTATTATACATATATGTATGTAAATATAATCTTCCCTAGCTCCTAAAAGCATTGTATATCTATACTGAACTGTATAATTGATGTCTTTCGATGTTAATGTGCGAGGTCACTGTGTCTTCATGGTTGTTCAGATCAATGCACTTTATTACCAGATCAGCACCCCAGATTTCAAGTACTGTTGTATTTTATATGTATACAGTGGATATAAAAAGTCTACACACCCCTGTTAAAATGTCAGGTTTCTGTGCTGTAAAAAATGAGACAAAGATAAATCATTTCAGAACTTTTTCCACCTTTAATGTGACCTATAAACTGTACAACTCAATTGAAAAACAAACTGAAATCTTTTAGGTGGAGGGAAGAAAAAAAATAAAATAAAATAAGGTGGTTGCATAAGTCTGCACACCCTCTTATAACTGGGGATGTAGCTGTGTTCAGAATTAAGCAATCACATTCCAAATCGTGTTAAATAGGAGTCAGCATACACCTGCCATCATTTAAAGTGCCTCTGATTAACCCCAAATAAAGTTCAGCTGCTCTAGTTGGTCTTTGCTGAAATTTTCTTAGTCGCATCCCACAGCAAAAGCCATGGTCCACAGAGAGCTTCCAAAGGGGGATCTCATTGTTAAAAGGTATCAGTCAGGAGAAGGGTACAAAAGAATTTCCAAGGCATTAGATATACCATGGAACACAGTGAAGACAGTCATCATCAAGTGGAGAAAATATGGCACAACAGTAACATTACCAATAACTGGAGCTCCCTCCATAATTGATGAAAAGACAAGAAGAAAACTGGTCTGGGAGGCTACCAAGAGGCCTACAGCAACATTAAAGGAGCTGCAGGAATAACTGGCAAGTACTGGCTGTGTGGTACATGTGACAACAATCTCCCGTATTCTTCATATGTCTGGGCTATGGGGTAGAGTGGCAAGACGAAAGCCTTTTCTTACAAAGAAAAACATCCAAGCCAGGCTACATTTTGCAAAAACACATCTGAAGTCTTCCAAAAGCATGTGGGAAAAGGTGTTATGGTCTGATGAAACCAAGGTTGAACTTTTTGGCCATAATTCCAAAAGATATGTTTGGCGCAAAAACAACACTGCACATCACCAAAAGAAAAAACACCATACCCACAGTGAAGCATGGTGGTGGCAGCATCATGCTTTGGGGCTGTTTTTCTTCAGCTGGAACTGGGGCTTTAGTTAAGATAGAGGGAATTATGAACAGTTCCAAATACCAGCCAATATTGGCACAAAACCTTCAGGCTTCTGCTAGAAAGCTGAACATGAAGAGGAACTTCATCTTTCAGCATCACAAGGACCCAAAGCATACATCCAAATCAACAAAGGAATGGCTTCACCTGAAGAAGATTAAAGTTTTGGAATGGCCCAGACCTGAATCCGATTGAAAATCTGTGGGTTGATCTGAAGAGGGCTGTGCACAGAAGATGCCCTCGCAATCTGACAGATTTGGAGTGTTTTGCAAAGAAGAGTGGGCAATTCTTGCAAAGTCAAAATGTGCCATGCTGATAGACTCATACCCAAAAAGTCTGAGTGCTGTAATAAAATCAAAAGGTGCTTCAACAAAGTATTAGTTTAAGGGTGTGCATACGTATGCAACCATATTATTTTATTTTTGTATTTTTTCTTCCCTTTACCTAAAAGATTTCATTTTTTTTTCAATTGAGTTGTATAGTTTATAGGTCACATTAAAGGTGGAAAAAGTTCTGAAATGATTTATCTTTGTCTCATTTTTTTACAGCACAGAAACCTGACATTTTAACACGGGCATGTAGACTTATTATATCCACTGTATGTCTGAGATGGGGGACTACAGGGCATTTTGAGCAAAGGCTGATAAATATCAACAGTTTTATAAAATCATAATTTTTATGATTTTGGCAACAAATATTAAGGTTTTGTTTTTGGTAATATGTAATCATTCATTTAACTTCAATATGTTAAGCTGAGGTTTCCAGCAAGCTTCAGAGACTGCACCCTGAGTGTGCACCATCCAACAGGACAGACTGTGTTAGTCCCTGCCCATTCTCCATGCATCTCCCATTATTATTGTTTTGGGTTACTCTAGAACCTCTAGGTAATTGGAATACAGACATGGGCACATTGCTTGCTGTGCTTAGGGAGATCAGTAACCTCCCACTATCCAAAAGCTGAAGTCTGTCTAGGTTTTTTTGTTTACCATATCCAGAGTACTTGCCTATAATTTCAGTTCTGGCCTGTCTTTAGGGGATTATACAGTTTGATGTGCTTCAGGAGATTTCTTCACTTTAATGTCACAAGCAAGTTCAAATACAAGAGCCCGAACCTGGGCACAGTCTCATAAGACAGTTTACTTTTGTGGCTTCCCATTCTTCGTTTTTTGGCTTGTATGCAGAGGTAATCCAATGATATTGTTCCCCCACTATAGGGGCCATCAGTAACATGTACTTATTGCACACTGAATCACAGTATAGCTCAAACACCTCCTTCATAACCATATTTAATTTAGAGGCATAGTGTGAAGTAATTCCTCTATTCAAATATAACTTTTTTACAGTCCTTTCCAAAATATATAGGTCCGGCATAAATTAGTGCTTTTTATTTCATTCTTACTCTGGCTTGAATAGATCTTATTTTAATTATTAATCTCAATTGTTACACTGTGATGATCAAAAAGAGTAACAATAGATTAATTCAATTGAAAAACTATTCAGTTAAACTTGTGTCCTTTCATTCATCATAGGCACCTTATAGCAATCTGTTTGTCTGCAAAATTATTTTCCACCATTCATTTTTTGAATCTCTATACCTCTCATATAACAATAACTGATTATTCTTCCGGGTGTCAGTTACTTATTTTTACCAGCCTATTTCTTATTCCATATACACACAACTGGTTTTCAATGGACCAAGCTATTTAGCCACTCGTTTGAATCAATCACTTCACATAAGCATATAAGTCTACATTTGTCCTGCAGCACTATTGATCAATATATTAATTTATTTTTGTATAAAACATATTAATCATGTACTGTCTTTCTGTACACACCTATGGCAACAAGCCAGACTATAATGATACTTTATTATATACAGAATACCCTTTTATTGTCCTTTTTATTACCTGCAGTCATCATCTGCAGAGATCCTAGAGTCCAGAAAAAAATAAAATGTTCCTCATCCACTTCTCCATCTATTTGCCAAGAAGTGATATTGATGTTTTTGCACTCTCTTCTTTCACGCCCTCAATAGGTCCTTTTTAGTTTCTCCTCACAACAGAGTACTATTATGTGCATACCTGAGGAAATTGCTATTTCTCACAGCAGCATTTAGTTCCTGCTTTGGATTAGTTTTTAACCCAGACTGGCACATAATGTATTCCGCATAAAAGATGAATAAATAAGGTGCCAATATACAACCTTGTCGCACTCCTTTTCAATCCTGAACCTTTCTTTTGTCTCCATATTCGGTTGTGACCTTGGCTTCTTGGTCCACCTACTGATTCCTCCAGAGGCAGATGAAATGGTGTGGTTTTCCCATCTCTTAAGAACGTGCCATATTCTGTTGTGATCCACACAGTCAAAAGCTTTAGAATAGTTTATGAAATAGAGATAAATATTTTTATTTTCTGGAACTCTCTAGCTTTCTGTATTATACAGATAACATTGTCAGTTTGATATCTTGTGTCCCTGCAAAACCTGAATTGCACATCTGATAGTTCTACTGTATATGTTGTTGGGGATCTTAAGCATTATCTTGCTGGAATTTAATATGAGTGCAATTGGTCAACATTTGAGCACTCTCCGGCACTGCCTTTTTTGTGGGATTTGGATGTAAACTGACCTTTTCCAGTCTACTGGCCTCTGAGTTGCATAAAGCAAGCAACGCGTTCACAGCATCGTCTTGTAGGGTTTTGAATATTTTATTTGAGGATTTTCATCTATTCCTTCAGCCTTATTATCAGCAAGACTTCCTAGAGCTCATCTCACTTCACTCTCCATGCTCATTGGACAAAGTATTGCGGGTTATCGATGCTGTTAAGTTCCTTTCTGTATAGATTTTGTCTGTATCCTTTCCATCTGATTATCTTATCTGTTTTTGTTACGTCCCTACAATTTTTGTCTTTTGTCATGCACACTTTGGCATGAAAGGTTACCTTGAAACCCCCAATTTTCTTAAAAGGATCTTTTGACTTTCCTATTCTGTTATCTACTTTTGATGTCTTTACATCTGTAATTATAGAAGGTCTCATTGGCTGTTCTTGCTATCCTCTGGAATTCTGTCCAATTTTTTCCCATTTCCAATACTGTTACGGACCCCTTTTCCCCAGCCTGGGTGTTGGTCCATTAAGCTCATCAAAGTACAGACTTCTTGGCTCTGCCTCTGGATTATCTACATGGACACCTCTATTGTATTTGTAAACCTGCTTTGTTCCATTGTTTGCCAGATTAAGTTAATCCCATCTAATATGTGCTAGAGACGGCAGGATGTGTATTGGGGTTAATCCTATTGATCTCAGGAAGCTACTGCCAGACCCCATGTGGGGTCATCTCCTGTAATTGTGTACACTCCCTCTGTACCTATCCCCTATAAATACTGCTGTCATTTTCAAAAATAAATCTGTTCACTTGGAGATACATAGGAATTGTGTATTTCTGATTATGTTCCTAATTCCTAGTGGCTGCGATACTGAACCTATCTCCACCCTCTATGTAACCTGTCCTGGTCACTACCAAAGGAAGGTTACTGGAACTCCTGGAAAAGTTTCCTATTCCCATTTTGTCTGATTTGTTTCACTTTTCTGTCTCAGCCATACATGAAATTTTAAATTATGTATAAATGATAATAAAATAAGATGGAAGTGCTTTCAAAAAGTAAACTTAGTTTGTTTACATTGTCCCACAGTCACTGTATACAGTGGTGTGGTTTGATTGAATTTCTTGATAAAACATCTGTTTCACCCCACCCTGTTGCTTGACCTCTGTCCAAACACAAGGTTATGAAATACACATTTTTGTTAGTCAGCTGTAGTATTTGGTGAATCCAGTTAATGTGATTAATGCAGCTGCAATTAAAAGACCACTGTAATAACAATAAAGATTATTTTTGTTTCAATTATCCAGTGCTCATTAAAAAATCATAATTAGAACAGCAATATTAAATATTTAATTAACTTTCACAGATTATTGTCTTGAGTTTCAGCCTTGAATTGAGATAAGTGTCTCCATCCTTATGAGATGGGAAGTTTTGCAGAGGCACCAAAGTTAAGGACTTTAAGAACAATCTGATTCTATTAGACTAGCTACTTGCCCGTCAAAAATGACGGGGCAATACAATTGTAAGGCAGGTAATGCTGTTTGGCACAGACATCATTTTTTTTTGGTGTTCTGAGATCCTTCAGCGCTGATTGCGAGCCTGGCACTGAGCGCCTTTGGTTGTTGTATTTTTTTTTTTTTTATCTTGGACGCTTTTGCTCTCCTTGTGAGGTCGGCCCTGATCTGCTTTTTGCGCTTACTGCAAGGCTATCCCCTGGTGTAGTTTGTTTGCTATGAGCAGCGTTGGCGCTCGTTGTGAGGCGCGCAGTGATTGGGTTTTGTGTTTATTGCGATAGTGTTTTTTTGTTGTTTTTTTGTGTGTGTGTACTTTTATATGATTATTAAATAATTAATATACTTTACCTATTTGTAAGTAATATATGCAGGAAGAGTTGTGCTGAAGAGCTGACAATCTGTTTTGATGTTCCTGCAGCATACAATGTAGGTTTGCTGTGTTGTGGAGCTGAGGTATAAGTGTCAGCAATATGTGCAGTGTAAATAGACTGCGTGCACGAGGGGAAGCCGTTAGTGTAGCTGTGTACTTCTGCATTCTGTAAGTTAGTGTTGTAAAATGGCGTTGAATGTGTATGTAGTACGCGGTTGTGGAGGATTTAGCGCCCTTGCTAAAAGTGTATCTTGTACCTTGTACAGCTTTTTGGAAAAGCTGTATGTGCTTGGTGGTGTTCAGCGGCTTTAGGGTCCTGTAGCCTCATTTTCAGTTTTTTCGGCTGCCATTTTTTCTCTTGCTTAGGGTATTTTTGTGAGTGTAAACTCAGTAATTTGGACTTAAATTGAGGTGTAACCTTACTTGCAGAGGTCCAGGTTGACCCCCCCCCCCCCCCTGCTGTGGGTAAGCTTTTTGTGTCATTTTTGTGTGTATTTATTGCGTTTTTAATGTTTTTCAGGTGTGCGCGGTCCCACGGCTCGTATTTTTTTATGTAAGGCCGTAGTTAGTTAGCGTGTTTATTGTTTTTTGTCAAATCCCGCTTGTGTGGTCGTTTGTAACCGGTTGGGAGGCGCTGTAGAGCCTCCACCTCTGCAAATGCGGCCCCTCACTTCGCGAGCCAGCCTTACAATTTTATTCCCGTCATTTTTGATTGCAATTTCCTAGAATATAAATAATTACAAAACAATATCTTTTAATAAATATCAGCAGTGTGTATAATTAAAAAAAAATTGAAGATCAAGTCAAGAGCAGCAAGAAAGAACAGAACAGTCCTGTCCTAAAGCATTATGGCAAATCCCATACGGATGATGTCTGCAGCCAAATTTGATCAAACCGTGAACTTTGGATTCAACATTGTTTGGATCAAAACTGATGGCTCTTCAATACTTGAGCGCAAACGTCTCGGTAAATCAAAACTCTGTAAATCAAGCTTTCCCCAAAGCTATTTTTGATGCCTCAGACAAGAATGTTGTGTAATAATTTAACATTTCCATGCTCTGAGATTTGTTAAGAGGTCAAAAGTGCACCTCACGAAGTCAAACACAACTAGTTTGATGTTGATGTTGGCTGGTTTCAATGTGGTTTTCTGACGATTAGTTACATAGCTGTCTTTATGTCAATAATTCACTAAATATTGAAGGCCTTTCTTTCAAGACTATTAATTATTTTTCAAAGTAAATGCCTATATCCTTCTTTTTGTTTATTGACCTCTCAACATGAAACTGCCTACACAAAATATGCAAACTTGGTGAAAGACTGTATGATATCACCTTATTTATTATTTCACTGTTTCAGTGTCCTTCTGGGGCCCTCATGAAAAGCTTATTAGACACTTTATTTCCATTTATTATAAATAAAATTTTGTTTTCCTGTAAAGCAGCCAAAAATTAAGAAAATATTAAAAGTTGCAGTTTACCAGTATAACATTAGACATTTTTAAGTAATATTTCAACAAAGTGGATCATTGAAATCTTTTTCTCTTTCTTTTTCTCTTTTTTTCTCATGCTTACTATCCAAGTAAATGTTTTTGAAACCAAGAACAATAAAAGCAGAACATAGAATTTATATATATATATATATATATATATTATTATTATTATTATTATTATTATTATTATTATTATTTTTTTTTTTTATATATATATATATATATATATATATATATATATATATAACATTCCTTTTTTTTTTTTTTTTTTACTGGTCTTTTATCAGATACTTGTATGTCTAAGTAAAGCATGAATCCGTTCATGACATGAATTTAAATATTGCAGACACATGGCAATATTGTTTTCGTTGATTTATTAATGCAACAGGACTACATTTGTTTGGGGATCTATTTTGAAAATGTCTTCCCTATAAACAGGTGAACTTAAGCCTCTGTCTTTTCAATATTTTTCATGGAAGAATTTGGGGAACAATTCTGATGTTGTTGTTGAAAAACATCACCTTGTAGCTATTCATTTGTTTTCATCATACAGTTCACATTAAGTGGTTGTGAGCAGTAGCGATGCCACTAAGACATTTCTTACATTAACCATATTGTTATGCATTGATTACCTATGCAACATCCTCACATTCAATATATACTAAGCACATGCAGTTCAAAACTTTAAATACTTTATCGCTCATGTATCACAGTCAACAATTCTAGTACAGCTACCTGTTTTTTTCCCTACATTCCCTGTCAGTCTTCCAGTGTTTCTTTTGTAATGTGTACCGGCAAAGGCAAGTACTTCCTCTTCCCTTCATATTATTTTGCATGCTTCAATAATAAGTTCCGTGTACCTTCTTTAGCGACTTGCACATCAAAAAATTATGGCAATAAAATTTGAAGCCTTGGCAGTGCTTTTGCCACACAATGCTATGTGGACCTTTTGGTGCTCATTGCGAGCCCCGCGCTGAGCGCCTTTGGCGCTCATCCGTGACTCGCAATGAACGCCTTTGGCACTCATTGTGAGCCTCTCCCCTCGTGTATTTCAAGTGTCCTGCTTTGCAACGATCACCATTGGCGCTCATCGCGAAGACAGATATATAAATACAGTGTAAAATATCAAAATATTTGATTACAATGAATTAATAAAGTAATATGGATTAATATACATTACCTATTGATATTTAATATGCATCAATCAATATCCTGAAGAGCTAACAATCTCTTTGGATTTTCCTGTATTTGAAAATGTACAGTTGGACTGTTGATCAGATGAGGAGAAAGTGTCATCAATGTGTGCAGTGTAAATAGGCTGTGTGCGTGAGGCCAAACGGGCGGGTAAAGCGGCATTTTAGAATCCTAATGTTATTAGTTGCAAGTTAGTGTTGTAAAATGGTGGCTTTTTTCTATGTGTTACTCGACTCGTGATTATTTTCCGTCCGTTGTAATGTTAAATATTGTATCTCCAACGTTCCTGGCTAACTCTTACATGCCTGGCATGATTTTCGCGGCTCTGTCTCCTTTAGCCTCGTTTTCTTTTTTTTTTGTCCGACATTATATTTATTTTTAAATTGTTGTTTGTAAAAGTCGTACGTCCTTGGCGGTGTCTCGCAGTGTGAATTGTATAATTGAGCTTTCTGTTTATCTGTAGTCCCGCGGGTCGTAGGTTATGAGCACATACGGGGCTCATCTCCTCCAGCACAGTGAGCGCCCTTGGGGCTCATTGCCTGGCCGCAACTGTGGCCCGCGCTTTGCGAGATCCACCGTTGCGGCCCGCACTCGCTTTGCTAGGGCTGCGGTTGAGGCCAGCTCGCTGTGCGCGCCCCAGTTTTAACATTACGTTACCAACTATTTTTGCCAAGCCCGCGCTCCTGAGAACTATATATGTGATTCTGTTGTTAATCAGTAGATATGTACAGGGAGTGCAGAATTATTAGGCAAGTTGTATTTTTGAGGATTAATTTTATTATTGAACAACAACCATGTTCTCAATGAACCCAAAAAACTAATTAATATCAAAGCTGAATATTTTTGGAAGTAGTTTTTTGTTTGTTTTTAGTTTTAGCTATTTTAGGGGGATATCTGTGTGTGCATGTGACTATTACTGTGCATAATTATTAGGCAACTTAACAAAAAACAAATATATACCCATTTCAATTATTTATTTTTACCAGTGAAACCAATATAACATCTCAACATTCACAAATATACATTTCTGACATTCAAAAACAAAACAAAAACAAATCAGTGACCAATATAGCCACCTTTCTTTGCAAGGACACTCAAAGGCCTGCCATCCATGGATTCTGTCAGTGTTTTGATCTGTTCACCATCAACATTGCGTGCAGCAGCAACCACAGCCTCCCAGACACTGTTCAGAGAGGTGTACTGTTTTCCCTCCTTGTAAATCTCACATTTAATGATGGACCACAGGTTCTCAATGGGGTTCAGATCAGGTGAACAAGGAGGCCATGTCATTAGATTTTCTTCTTTTTATACCCTTTCTTGCCAGCCACGCTGTGGAGTACTTGGACGCGTGTGATGGAGCATTGTCCTGCATGAAAATCATGTTTTTCTTGAAGGATGCAGACTTCTTCCTGTACCACTGCTTGAAGAAGGTGTCTTCCAGGAACTGGCAGTAGGACTGGGAGTTGAGCTTGACTCCATCCTCAACCCGAAAAGGCCCCACAAGCTCATCTTTGATGATACCAGCCCAAACCAGTACTCCACCTCCACCTTGCTGGCGTCTGAGTCGGACTGGAGCTCTCTGCCCTTTACCAATCTAGCCACGGGCCCATCCATCTGGCCCATCAAGTCTCACTCTCATTTCATCAGTCCATAAAACCTTAGAAAAATCAGTCTTGAGATATTTCTTGGCCCAGTCTTGACGTTTCAGCTTGTGTGTCTTGTTCAGTGGTGGTCGTCTTTCAGCCTTTCTTACCTTGGCCATGTCTCTGAGTATTGCACACCTTGTGCTTTTGGGCACTCCAGTGATGTTGCAGCTCTGAAATATGGCCAAACTGGTGGCAAGTGGCATCGTGGCAGCTGCACGCTTGACTTTTCTCAGTTCATGGGCAGTTATTTTGCGCCTTGGTTTTTCCACACGCTTCTTGCGACCCTGTTGACTATTTTGAATGAAACGCTTGATTGTTCGATGATCACGCTTCAGAAGCTTTGCAATTTTAAGAGTGCTGCATCCCTCTGCAAGATATCTCACTATTTTTGACTTTTCTGAGCCTGTCAAGTCCTTCTTTTGACCCATTTTGCCAAAGGAAAGGAAGTTGCCTAATAATTATGCACACCTGATATAGGGTGTTGATGTCATTAGACCACACCCCTTCTCATTACAGAGATGCACATCACCTAATATGCTTAATTGGTAGTAGGCTTTCGAGCCTATACAGCTTGGAGTAAGACAACATGCATAAAGAGGATGATGTGGTCAAAATACTAATTTGCCTAATAATTCTGCACTCCCTGTATTCGCATACAATTATGATATTGTTCTTGCGCAAGAGCCAAGTGGTGCACTTGTTTTCCAAACTAAAGGTTATGCATTTTCATGCTAGTGCATTGCTTATGTTACCTTTGAACTTTTAATACCCATTACTATCTTTTAGCTTTTGTTAACCCTTTGAACTATTAGTATGAAAGGGTGAAGTGTTGAAGAACTCTTGGAGATGTTAGTACATTAGTCCAAATAGATAATAGAAGAGATTCCTAGTTCTTCATCCATTAGAACCTCCCGGCCACTGTGTAATATTGCCTTTTTATATACATTTTAAATCTTTATTTTTTTCACTGTGTTGGAGATAGAATTGGCTGTTTTGAATATTATAACATTGTGTCTGTTCTGTTCTTCTATCAGGTCCACAACATCCTTGCAGAAATGGTAATGGGAGGTATGGTACTAGAAACCAACATGAATGAAATTGTCACTCAGATTGATGCTCAAACCAAGCTGGAGAAGTCTGAGGTAAGGAAATATACACTTGTTCTCAAATTGGCTTCAAAACAGAGAGACACTCAAAACATTGGAGCCACACCTACTTATTTATATGTATATAGCCATTTCCTATTTTAGAGCCTACAACAAATACAGTCTACAAACTACATGAAGTTATTGCCATATCATAATTAAAGGGACATTGAAAAATGTTTTTGTTGCATCTAAAATAGGGTAATTTATAATGCCACCAAGTGTTTCCTTTTTTTATTCCTTGTCAAACAATGGACTCAAAGCATGAAAGAAACTGATTGAAATATTTAACTGACCAAGAGTTTTTGCTCCAGTCAGGAGATGAGCAGTAATATATATATATATATATATATGTGTGTGTGTGTGTGCGTGTGCGCTCAAAACACTGCTTTGGTAATGTTTAACGTATACTCTATTACGTGCATGAAAAATAGAATTGCATTCCATGTCCCTTTTACATTTCTTGATCTTAAGTTCTTCTACGACAAATGAAAGTACATTGTAATCTAACACAAAAGTCTTACAATCTGCTTAATCATTTAAAAAAAGCAAATACACTTAGTTAAAAAGGCATTGTAAATATGTTTATGTAAACAATATGACAATCTTCTTCAACATGTTTTTCCCCATCATCTTGAAAATGAATGGTGAAGAAATCAATGCTTAGCTATAGGGGTATGTAACTCACATTTTGATACCATATTTATGTATTTAAGTCTTTAAAGAGTAGGTTTTAAACAATGCAATGATCTTTTGTGCATGAAAGACCAGCCATTCTGTTGGTTAAAAATATATTTTTATTTCTCTGCAAACTGTATTTGCAACACTTACTTATTTTTGCCAGAGTCAAATTAAGGAGTGTTAGGTTACTGCACCATCCAAGTTATTATATTATCCTATTATATGGAAATATAATTTACTAACTAAACTAAAATAAAGTTAGATTAATGATTTACAAGTCATAGGCAAGAACAAGGAAGTTCTTGAAATAATGTATATTTGCCTTTAAAAACAAAAGGTTTACCTGCTGAATATAAATACTTTTTGTTGGAAAATATATGGGTTCTGTACTCATCTAATGAACATCAATCATTGGGGTAGAAGTGAGTTATTTGTATTAAACATCTTTTGAAGCTAAAGTTTAACACAGCTGCAAGTTTGTTTAATTTCTACAAAATGTCCAATATATAATTGAAGAGCCACGGAATATGTTGGTGCGCTACAAATAAACGATAATAATAATAATTGCCAAATTGTTTTATCTTGCTGCTTCCCAAAATACCAGGGCACAAATGAAGCAAGTTGAGGAGCTCATTGGGCCTTTCATCATGTAGAGCAATCTGTCACCAGGTGAAGCATGTAATATATACAGTCTTTCACAGGGAAGTAGTGTAGTGTGGGGGGAATCAAGTGCTTTATACTGGTTATGTTCTTCAGATGGAAAAACAAGGATTTAAACAAAGCTGACAATAGTCAGACCACAATCTAGAACAACCCCAATATTACCCACTTTTTCAGACCTTTAACTGCTGTTTGTTCCCAAGCTGAACCCCTTCCTGTTTTAGCCTATGAAAGCTGGTGTCATCTGACGGTAACCCACTAGAAGTACCTCTATTTTTCTGGTTTAAAACTCACCAAGTTCCCACTCAACCAGTTTTTGAGCTCTTCTAGACATCTGTTAGAAGCAAAGGTGGTTTATTCGGCGTGTGGGTCATCGGCGTAACCGTGATAGTTGAGGTCATGTCTTCTGATGATCTCTCCCAGCGGTAGAATTTTATACAGCAAACTGCACTGAAGGTATAATAAAACCAGACAGTACTCCACTTGACTGGGGCATGAGGTTAAAGGAAGCTGTCTACGACCTTCCACCAAGGCCACAGTAGTTCTTAAGCAGCTCTCTTATTATTCCATGGTCCACTGTTTCAAAGGCAGTAAAGAGAATTAAGATTGCACAATCACCTCTATTTTTTGCTATCAGAAGACCATTAAATATGCGAGCCAGGACTTTTTTGTGATGTGTTTTTTTATGAACCTTGACAACAATGGATCATAGAAGTCATGTTTTTGCAATTTGATTTCAAGTTACCCTGCAACTATTCTTTCAGTATCTATTCTTAAAAAGGTTAATATTTGAAACAGGTCTGTAGTTGTCATTCAGTCTGAATCTAAATATTTTTTAGAAGAAGTCTTGACAGTTGCTTCCTTTAGGATGCCATTTTGCAGTGATCATTGTGCAGATGAAGTCTTGTGACAAGTTGATCGAAGCATCAATGTCTCCCGGAATAAGTCACCTGAACCAATCAGATTAGGGCAGTTTTTGAGAAGACTAGATAGGCATGGATCTAAGAAACAGCTGGTGGAGCGCACCTTGAGCAAAATTCAGACCATCCAGAGAGTAAACATGTCCTTGACCTTTAATCTTGATAAATCTTGAAAAATCTTAAAAAATTGGCAAACTCATTGCATTGTTTTTGGGACAATGTTATATTCACCTGTAGCCGTTTTCTGCTGTAATGGTTTATTTGGATAAAAAAATTCCTTTCTTGCAGGTAATTATAGCTTTAATATTTTTTTAGATGTTCCTCTGGTTTTATATTGTGCTCCTCCATATCCGTAGGCAGACTGGACAGTAGTGTCCATGACAGCCGTCACAGCTTTATTATATTCATGGACAAGAGCAAGTGATCATTACAGGTATTCATTATATCGAATAGATCAAGTTTGTCTCATGGGATCTCTGTCCTCTCAGCAGGTGATATCTTGCCAACACAAGAGTAGTTATACATGAAAAAGCTGCAATTGCAAACCTGATTAAATGATGATCAGAAAAGATGACAAGGTCTGTTATGCATGACTTTTTCGCGCCACTAAGGAAAACAAGGACACGTTTATGACCGGTTTTATGAGTATATCTTGATTTACCTGCCTGAGGCCCATCCATTGTCCAGATGAGGTCTTGTCCAAATTTTGACAGGTTGTCATTAACCCAACGATCTGTCTACCAGGATAAATCACTTGTGGTGTTCCAGAACTAAGATTGCAACAAAATCTGTGATATCTTGCACTAATTTCTTTCCATCACCAGGAAGTCAATAAACTAAAACAGCTCTGAACCCAAGACCTGTAGTAGTTCTCTGTATGGCAATGCACTCAAACTACTTTAACATTGCAACTTCTCCTGTCCTGCCCTGTCATGGACAATGAAGAACGAAGTACTGTGGTGGTACAGCAGCTTCTAAGATGCGGGCAGAGTTACCATCTATCCAAGTCTCTGATAAACCTATTAAATATGTATTATTTATTATTATTATCATTGTTTATTAGTAACTTGCCAACATATTCTGTTGCGCTATACATGGGTAAGTTCAAGGGAAAAACAATAACAATATTAACATACTGCAAAGGATGGAGGGCCCTGTCTTTGAGCTTAGAATCCAATGTCCAAAGGGCTTTCCCCAAAGCTCTGTGCAAGAATGAAAACTCGCAAACTTACAATCTAAAGGATTATTAATTAATGTTTATTTAGTATCCAGTTGATTTAAAGAAACTCCTCACAATCCACCTTTTATACATTTTATTATATTAAAAAAGCTTTTTTTATTTCCAAACACTTTCACTATTTTTTATAATGACTGTGAAGTTAATTCCTGACTCACCTAAAACAAAAATGACCCATTCCTTTTTAAATTATTTTTTTGGTAAAAGACCAGCAGCTAATAAGCTTTTTAGGTTTTGGCATTTTGAGGCAGTGAATTAAAGGTGAAATTATACTTCAAATAATGGGATTTCTAGCAGATGGAATATTAAGAACTATCCTGCTGTGCTCCAAGCCAGATACCTGTGAGGTGCTTGTAAAGCCTCTTGCTGGCTGCTCACATTTATCCTGACTCCATGTCAAATACTGAACTTTCTGAACTACTTTATAAAGTAAACTATTTAATACATGGATCAAGAGAAGTTCAGTTTTTTTTGTTCAACTCAAAGGTCATTCAGCTGCTGCTAGGTTATGAATCCTGCTCTGATATATCCACAGTACTTACTCAACTGTGAAAGCACATTTACCTGGGCTTACGTTTTATCATATTAATGCAAAATTCTCCACAGTGTTCGGATAAAGGACATAATAAAATGATCACTCTTTAACACTTTGCTTGCCCTGTGATATTATAATTTTGCCCTATGTGTTCTTGGAACTACTGTAGGTATAGATAACTTGGGTATAAGCAGACTAAATGCACTTTTTATACTATTTATACATATTTTATATACAAAAAAATGAAATGACGAACTGAGTCCAGTATTTTATTTTTATAGACAACCATATAATATTATATAATGATTTTTAAAGATTCACATCTACTCACATTTTTAGACTGTTCCCATTGGTTCTGTGAGGACCTTCCATAATACACAGAATTTTTACATGGCTATATACAACTGTTCAGATTTGTTAAGTGCATACTGCTTGGCCATTTATTTTCCAAAAAATGATTGTATGCAACTACCTATAAATGTGTATTACTCAGAGAATAAAATGTCATTTACTCCCCTAAATAGTCACTAAAAATTGATTGGTTGCACTGCATTAATTTAATGATCATAACAATGGCTTAATTCTACTGAAGTACACATTGAGGATGAGTGAGTATCTCCATAATTTGCTGTATTCATTGAAAATGCTCATTAGAATAATGGGAGATGTGTAACAAGATTCTCATTTTCACGTCACCAGCATCACACATTCATACAGTAATTTGTTTTAACAGTGTTTGAATAATGATAAAGGACCAGTGATGCAAACAGTAGAGCTCTGCACGATTTATAGAGTTGTAAGGCATGTGGAAAAGTGTTTTCATTTTTTAAATTGCTGCAGAAATGATTTTTGTATTCACCTTAATCTGCTTTATATGTAATGAGGCTGCACCAAACAAGGCATTATAAACTTTTACACATAATCTTACATCATGTTGGAGATATTTCAGTGGTACACCTATAAGTCTCAAGCAAACTAGGCGACCTGTATTCCCATATCATTTTTCAGTGGACTGTGCTCTCACTGCTGCTACGGATCCTGGATAGGAACATACAGGCTCAAAGTGTACCATATTTTGAGTCTCACTTGCATGTTACTACTATGGAGAAAACAGGCATTTAATCTTCTTGTGACATGTAGGTGGACTCCAAATGGGTTTTTATTTCATTACTGTATATACAGTTTTTAGGGTTTTTCTGTCACATTTCTACCCATCATAGAATATGTTTTTCATTTTATTTATTTAAGCATTTGTTATAAAAAATGTTTTAACTTGAAGGATAATTTTACATGGAAAAAACAAATCTGTGTAAACTTTAAGGGATGGGCATAAGAAAATACATATTCTGAAGTACATAGACTGATTCCCCTGCTACACATGTTGAGTATTACGCTTTCCATCTCTCCTGCTCTGCAGAACTGAAGCATTTTAAATTGTGTTTTACCTTTTGGAGGTGATAAGAGACACTGGACCCTGTAGCTGCTTGCTGACTAACCCATCCCATCCTTTTCACTTGTATGATGGGCCATATCTTATTTTTTGTGTGGCTATGTTTTCAATCTCATTATCTTTTCAGCTTCATTATTCTGGGCTTTAATTTTTATATAAACAACAAATCAAAGTGCCCATAACTGTCAATTGCTTTCCCACATGATTTCCAAGCATCTAATGGGGCAGAGCTGTTCCACGTCCCAAATGCATGTTTAACATTTACATCTGTCTATATAGTTAATGAACTTTAAGTTAAGTTTAATTTTTTTATATGCATTTGTATATACATGCTAATTACAATGAATATAACACAATATACAACTTTAAAACCTAATATAAATATGTTAATTTCATTAGATAGGAATATTTTAAAACCCGAAAAAAAAAGCTGCTAAATGACTCTAAAACCAGTGCTGAAATAATTCTTATGGATCATGCCTAACCTTATACAAAAGGAAAACATATATTGATAGAACACCAATACTAAATCTAAAAATCGTAACATCCCAGAATAATCTCTAATATTACTCTATTTGACTGGTAGATATTTCTTCAAGAATATTTTAAGTAATATTTAAGAAATCCTCATATGCAATAATAATATGCTAATCCCAGGATTACTGTATAAATATAGCACTTGCTTAATAACAAAAACCTAAAACCAAAACAAGGATCCTATCCCAAAAATATATAATATAGCGCTAAATAAACAGTAATGGCCTGTAACCGCCTTAAATCCAATATACTTGAAGTATCTTTGGTGGCAAATCATTGGTAATTCACAGCGCTCATCAGTTGGGTTATGCCTTTCCCAAAAAAAAAAAAAAATGCAGTCTGTCTGTTTTGCTTGCTGTCAAGCTTCCGCAAAGGCTCTATGACTGTTGCAGGATCATTTAGCGCTATATTATATTTTTTGGGGATAGGATCCTTGCATTGTCACAGCGCTCATCAGTGGGGTTATTCCTTGCCAAAAACAAAATTTCGATGGTCCGTTTCACTTGCTGTCAAGCTTCCTCAAAGGCTCTATGAGTATCTGCATTTCGTTTTTTTTTTTTTTGGCAAGGAATAATCCCACTGATGAGCGCTGTGATTTACTAATGATTTGCCACTTTAGTGAGTTCCTCAGTTAGGCAGCAAAGATACTGATACTAAAATATTCCTATCTAATAAAACATACGCATTACAATGAATCATTAATAAGAGCAAATAACATGTCAGATGATTTTACAATGTGTCCCACATCTCTCATGGCTCTTGGGTGTTACAGATACCAGTTATCATTTTAAGATAACCTTAGATATCAAGTGAGTGCAAAATGTTATCCTTTTGCAGCATATTGTAAGACTTACTTCATATCTCCTCAATTTCAGTACCTTGGTTCTAGTGAAACTAGAACTGTATATCTCAGGCACAAGCTAATGTATTAGTCCTTCGTGATAATTTATTTGCTTACCCCTTACTATTACTAGGACATGATGTTATATTCATTCTTTGTCTTAGTGCCAAAATGTAAACTGTAAGGATTTTCTCAAGGTTGAATTTATTATGAATAGCATTGTAAGCACATAGTTTTGAAGTTGTTTGTAATCTCACTAACACTTGGAGGAGACTAAATGGGGAGTGGGATTCTACAATAAAATTGTATATAAATTTAGCAACTCGTATAAAACAAGGAAACACTTGGATGTGATGTCAAGACACTGCAACCTGCATTGTTTCAAAAGCTGCAGTTGCAAATGTCTGTGTGAGAAGTGGAAAATAATTGTCTACATTGATTCATGGAATAAAAGGGTAAGTGGAATCTGTTACAAATTGGCAGGGCACATTCATAAAGACAAATGTGTAAAACTGCACTGTATGTGTAACAGAAAAGGTTACATTTTGATCTTACTTTACATTTATTCATATGTTGTAGCTTCTCTGCACCAGGATTGCTTCTTCAATTTTGTCTCGATACATATGTCAAAATGGGGAGGAAAAAAATAGAAAATGAAACTTAAGTGTTGGGTATTCCATTCTTTGATTTACAGTGCAATGAGGAGTAACCTATTTATAAAACAAAAAGGTAATTGGCTGTACCAATTTACTAGGGAAATAGGTAATTGGCCATAATATTTGTGATTCAAAACTTTATTACAGCTATGGCTCATTTATGGTAAGGTTAGAGATACAGAATTGCAGTCTCCATTCACTTCATCTAACCCTTTCTAAGAAGGAAGAGTACAAAGCACAACATTGTGTTACAATGCTGTTACTTCCAGCTTGCACTAAATTACAGAGCAATAAAAACTGATGTGATACATGAAAATTATATACAGTGGACTCTCAGTAACCAGAACTCTCAAGCAACCAGAAAAAAAAGTATACTGCACTTTAAATAATAAAAAAAAAATGACAGGGCTCAACAAATGTCAAGAGCCAGGTTATCATGCCACAAAATGCTTACAGGCACCTAGATGTCATCCACTGTACATCTCTGCAATTCAGTTTTACCTGGAAACACAGGCATGAGTGAATGTGCCGGTGTAGTGTTGGTGTTACATTCCCCGGTTTCAACACCGCACCCTCCAGCAGAACGTACCTGTGTGTCAGTGAGGGGTGAAAGCTGCTGCTGCTAGAACAGCTCTCACTGACAAATATACTTAGCAGAGCATCCTAGGTGCAGTTAATCTAGGTCTTTTTTAATAGTAACGCTCACTTACACATTTATCCGGCATCTACCAATCCCCATGTGTGCTGGTTAACGGAGAGTCTACTGTATTATGAAAAGAGTTACAACTATATTTAAGAATACTAAATCTTAAATGTAGTTCTGCATGACTCGATAGGTGTTGTTATGGTGGTAACTGTGGGATGTCTTGATTACATTCTATGCAAAATTACGGAAAGATGTACCTAAACAAAAAAAATCAGGACTTGGCTGATGAATGGTCCCTGAAAAATATATAAAACCATATTTATGGCTATAATAGCATACATAAAAGCAAATAGCTGCAAGAATACATTAAATTAACTTTTTATATTGGGTGTTAACCTTCTTTTAAGTCATTGTGTGTTTTTAGAAAGTCTATACTGTGTATGCTCACTGAATTTTGAACAAATGCATGTACTCCAATCTATAAGCATAAAGACCATTCATAACAATTTTGGAATAGTTTTGTAACCACTCAACTACAGTAAAATATTCTGTAACCAATAATGCAATCACAAACTGCAAAAATGTGTTAAATCTTTAAAATTCATCACCATTAAAAACAAGAAACCATTTTCTTTCGATTTTGATGCACTTTGTTTTCAAGAGGTTTGTGTCCTTTTATCTATATGCTGTAGATCTACACAACCATTTGTCTGTGCACAGAATATTATGGGAGTTCCCATGTTGGTTATTCAATCCTTCATTATAACATACAGAAGTATTTCTGCTTACCCGCAATGTTTTATAGATTCCCTCAAACATCAACAGAGAAATCCCTGCTGGGGTTAGGTCTGATTATGTTTAAAGAATAGTAGGTATGGCTCAGAGCAAAATAAACTTGGGAGATACTTTGAACATTTATCATGCCGAGAAACACATGATTTTCAAAGGCAGAATCTGATAGTCTCCCTAAAAACAAACTGCAAAGCTGCTTCCAATTTTTGTTTTTATAAAGGTTTAAAGATACCATTGTATTGCTAAATCACTCTGTTTATTGGCGAGTTAGATAAAATGATCTTGACACTGCAAAAAGTGATGTGCCTTAGAACAGGCCATACCAGCAACTTTAGGTGGAAACCATGTAAATCTAAATTCTCCTGAACTAACCTGCTTTTTTTCTGAGTAAGAATTTACCCATTTATGCCCTAACGTTTGATTAAAAATAAAAAGTGATACAATAGGGGATTCAAATGTAATATAATGTAAAATTATAGGTAAACCCAATAAAATGTAATTTAAAAATCATATTTTAAGTAAATTTCCATTGACGTATACAGCCTTAAACTGTCAATAAGCGGTTACAATCTGCCCAACATCGAATGTCTGCTGTCTCATTCTAATGGATGAATTCTAGTCTGTAATTGCTAATTAACCAACGAGGGTCTGGTTGTGCTGTTTTCCGTTGAAAGCCATATGAAGTTGGCAAACCTGAGCATGTGAAAGAGTAAATAGCTTAATCGGGTGCATTTTAATGTTTTTCTTATTGGTATGGATTTAGACTGAAAACTATACAGCGAGGCCCAAGGAGGTATCTAGCCTTTATTGCCAACAAAATCCAATTAGATGAGATATATCACATATATAGTTGTGAGCATGCAAGTTGTTGCTAACGCTTGCGGGCTCGCGTAGCGAGGGCTGCGGGCCTCAGTTGCTGGCATGGAGCGCCGAAGGCGCTCCTTGCCAGCAACTGCGACCCTCGCAAACTTTACCCCGCAACGCAAACAACATACGAGACACGTTAACGCACATTCCAACCTCGCAACACTCGGACGCAACTCACGAACATTACAAAATTCAAAACACAATAAATACACACAGCACATACATAAAATGCTTACCTACAGCAAGAGGGAGCATCCAGGACCTCAAAAAAGCAACTTACACCTTCATTTAACTAAAAATAAAAGGCTGCCGAACAAAACAAAAACGAGGCTACAGCACTCTAAACACGCAAAACGCCACAAGAAACTCGCAAAACACCACAAAAGACCTACGGATATTCCGCTAAGACACATACCACACATTACCCACCATTTTACGCCAATGCGGAAGTACACGACTACGCTAACGGTTTTGTCTCGCGCATGCACAGTATTACACTGCACACATACAGCACGCTTACACAGCAGCTCCACACCACTAATGCTGCAGCAAAATCAAAACAGATTGCAGCTCTTCAACACAATGCTTCAAAATAGGTAAAGTATATTCATTTATTAATGTATTATATATTTCATTATTACACACCAAACAGCATCCGCTACCTTACAATTTCATTGCCGTCATTTTTTGACGGGCAATTCGCTAGTAAATATATAAAGAGAGATACTAAGCTTGATCGGTGGATCAGAAAGAATAATTGGCAGGTAAAAACTGTCTCCTCTCTGTTGCTTTAAGAAGTTTTGGGATGTTGGCCTCCTGTTTAATCTTTGTCTCTCCTATTATTGTTGCGTATATGTAATATGTAATTTATATCCGTTTTTTGCTTATAATAAAGTTTGCACCTAAAGCAAAGTGTCTGATATTTTGTGGTTGTTGCCAGAGTTTTGAACCTGTACTGTAAAAACTGTACTATGCAATGAAATTAACAATTCACAAACTAAAAAATAACTGATCATGTATCATTCTTTCATTAAAATAAGTATTATATATTACTGAACTCAGCCTTTATATTTAACCCGTTGTAGCATCATAGACTAGGGTTTGTTTATTGAATAATTGATTTTAAAACATGACACGTACTTAGAAATAAGAGAAAAGTATTTGAAGAAAATAAAATCAATACTGCTTTTTAAATTTCCATTTGAATATAAGTTGTTAATATACGATCAGAGCTGCTATAGGTGTTTGCCTTTAGTGTGCCATGCAAAAAAAAAAAGAAGATTCTCTTCTACCTTTTGGACACCCGATAGTGGGGTTGAGAATATAAAACCGTTAAATGCAATTTTATATATATATTTTTTCCTTCCAATTGCTAACCACTTAAACAAATGAAACCCTCTTGTATGACTATATTTTTTTTTAAGGAATTGTCTTGCCTGGTTTATGGCTTTAAATACAAGATTATATGGAGTGCATCATATTCTTGTGTCCAGTATGGATTTATTCAGGCATGAAACCCAAGAAGGCCTGTCTCTAGATGTCAAAACAAACGTCTCTAGCTCTTTCCGCTCTTTTCTCTTACAGAATTTTATCTTTCAGTCTCCCAGACAAGACAGGTAGACAAAGGTACCACTGACCGAATGTCCTTGATGTACTGTTAAGAGAGGGAAAGCAAAATGATGTCAATGACATTATATTCTATAGGCCAGACTTTCAAGATTTATACTAACCTGCCAGCCACACAGTTTCTTTAGTGCTGATTTTTTATTATTTTTAGTTCTGTTTAATTAACCTGCGCTTTACTAGATTTTACAGCATTTCATGTTTTTGTTTTATTCATCACTGTAAAATAGCCTTTTGTTTTACTTGCTTTGTATACCTAAAAAGTCATTTATTGGGCCAAAATTTAAATATGATCTTGCTTGGTTAACGGGGCTGTATAATATATTTTGAACATACAGTCAGGTCCATAAATATTGGGACATTGACACAATTCTAATCTTTTTGGCTCTATACACCACCACAATGGATTTGAAATGAAACGAACAAGATGTGCTTTAACTGCAGACTTTCAGCTTTAATTTGACGGTATTTACATCCAAATCAGGTGAACGGTGTAGGAATTACAACAGTTTGTATATGTGCCTCCCACTTTTTAAGGGACCAAAAGTAATGGCACAATTGGCTGCTCAGCTGTTCCATGGCCAGGTGTGTGTTATTCCCTCATCCCATTTACAAAGAGCAGATACAAGCTCCAGTGTTCATTTCAAGTGTGCTATTTGCATTTGTTGCTAACTCTCAATATGAGATCCAAAGAGCTGTCACTATCAGTGAAGCAAGCCATCATTAGGCTGAAAAAACAAAACAAACCCATCAAAGAGATAGCAAAAACATTAGGTGTGGCCAAATCAACTGTTTGGAACATACTTAAAAAGAAAGAACGCACCGGTGAGCTCAGCAACACCAAAAGACCCGGAAGACCACTGAAAACAACTGTGGTGGATGACCGAAGAATTATTTCCCTGGTGAAGAAAACACCCTTCACAACAGTTGGCCAGATCCAGAACACTCTCCAGGAGGTAGGTGTATGTGTGTCAAAGTCAACAATCAAGAGAAGACTTCACCAGAGTAAATACAGAGGGTTCACCACAAGATGTAAACCATTGGTGAGCCTCAAGAACAGGAAGGCCAGATTAGAGTTTTTCAAACAACACCTAAAAAAGCCTTCACAGTTCTGGAACAACATCCTATGGACAGATGAGACTAAGATCAACTTGTACCAGAGGTATGGGAAGAGAAGAGTATGGAGACGGAAAGGAACTGCTCATGATCCAAAGCATACCACCTCATCAGTGAAGCATGGTGGTGGTAGTGTCATGGCGTGGGCATGTATGGCTGCCAATGGAACTGGTTCTCTTGTATTTATTGATGATGTGACTGCTGACAAAAGCAGCAGGATGAATTCTGAAGTGTTTCGGGCAATATTATCTGCTCATATTCAGCCAAATGCTTCAGAACTCACTGGACGGTGCTTCACAGTGCAGATGGACAATGACCCGAAGCATACTGCAAAAGCAACCAAAGAGTTTTTTAAGGGAAAGAAGTGGAATGTTATGCAATGGCCAAGTCAATCACCTGATCTTAATCCGATTTGAGCATGCATTTCACTTGCTGAAGACAAAACTGAAGGGAAAATGCCCCAAGAACAAGCAGGAACTGAAGACCGTTGCAATAGAAGTCTGGCAGAGCATCACCAGGGATGAAACCCAGCGTCTGGTGATGTCTATGCGTTCCAGACTTCAGGCTGTAATTGACTGCAAAGGATTTGCAACCAAGTATTAAAAAGTGAAAGTTTGTTTTATGACTGTTAATCTGTCCCATTACTTTTGGTCCCTTAAAAAGTGGGAGGCACATATACAAACTGTTGTAATTTATACACCGTTCACCTGATTTGGATGTAAATACCCTCAAATTAAAGCTGAAAGTCTGCAGTTAAAGCACATCTTGTTCGTTTCATTTCAAATCCATTGTGGTGGTGTATAGAGCCAAAAAGATTAGAATTAGGTCGATGTCCCAATATTTATGGACCTGACTGTACATCTTTGATAATGTGCAAGAAATAAAAAAAATAATGCAATATAGTATTGCAGTATATAGTGATAGCTTATTTATTGGACAAACTTCATTAATAATATAGCGATGAGCTTTCAGGAGATAAACCTCTCTTTATCAAGTCAAAAGCATCTAGATTACTGGACACTCATAGCTATCTCAATAACTGAATTTATATATTTATATCCTGTAAGTTTGTGTTGTAGATAGGTCTCACAAGATAAGTCATAAATCTACAGAAATGGAGTCTGAGATATGGTAGGTCACCTGACCACAGAGGAGAAGAGATTGAATTTTTCTGTGGGATAAATGCTTAGTAAATAAAGGAGTCATTTTAATTTTATTAATATTTTAGCATATTGTTTGATGAATCAACTATTTAAATATTGGCTCAAATGTTCAAAATGGACAGATTTAAGCAAAATCTGTTTACTAAACAATGTTGATCTTGTCATCATCGTATAAGGCAGGGGTTTTCCCATCTTGTCCTCTGAGATTTCCACCAGGCAATTAATTGAAGATGTCACCACTTGATTAATTGAATTTTTTCAGATACTGACCTGTATAAGATCCAGGACAATAGGTTTGAGAATAACTGTTGTAGGTAATATGCACCTAAATTAAATATTTCTAATATAACCCAGTGAATTAGTAATGCCAAGAGGATCTATTGTTAATTTTAAAGTAAATGAATCCTGTCATTGAAGTAGGTGTTAAAGGTAAAGTGTTTATTTCATTAATTCGTTAATGTGCAATATAGATTTAACTAAATCCACTTTTTCTTGCAATTTTGTTTAATCTGTGTAATCAAAAATATATTTTCAGACATAACTAATGTTACATTTATTTTCCTGTCAATTATAAGTTGTCATTACATCTAGAAGCATAGCATGAATTATGAGCCATTTTACTACCTGTAGTGCCAGTGACAACTTATAGTAGACGGAAAAAACTGTGACACATAATGTAATTTATTTAATTTAGTGTAATTAATTAAAGATGGTTTCAAACTTGACAAAACTAAGGCATAATTTAATATAAATTTTTATGGCACATAAACTAATGTAAAAACTTTCCCCCCAAATATTGTAATGTATATGTTTTATTTTACTTCGGTAGAAAAATATATTATTCTTTGCACTGCAAGTAGCCAATAAGCTTAAGAATGTGCACTGCACTAGCAAAATCTTAAGTGTAGTTAACATACAAAGTTAACATTTTTCTAAAATGCTTTTTGCCAGTTTATTACCTTTCTTCTTCCTCTGTAATCCAAAAGCATCTGTAATATGAACCATATATAATTTTGTGACTTTGGCTACTACCACCTTGAATCTTTTCTACACCATGAAATCTATTGGATACCTTTTAGTCTTTAGAAGATTTTGGAGGCAATATACTAAGGAATGGAAAAACAGGAAACGAGCATGGCACACATCTTATTGCTGTAATATACAAAAAAGGGACACCTAATCACATGTGTAAAAATACGTTAGTATGTTTAAGAATATGTTTTTATTTAAACATAATAAAATGTATAGCTTTATAAACCTAATCAACATTCCTGCTGCAGCTTATTCCTATTTAATTCTTCTATCCCATCTCTCTTCCTTTGCTTTCAAGTTAAATGTTATCTTGGTTAATATCAATAGACACCATCCATGTGCTGTGTGTTTTAGGCTCTATAGTAAGCACGTGTAGTGATGGAGTTTTTGTCTAGGATAGCAATCTTAGTTCAACCAGAGAGACCTCAGCAGATAAAGGAAGGGGAACTGCTCATTTTTCATGAAACATTTTCCAGTTATGTTGTATGAATATACAATAACATTTTCCCAGGGTGCCGTGTGACATTATACATCAAGCATGGCATTACCATTAAGTAGTTTGAAATATTTCTTGTGTCTTTGCATGATGTTCATTTATTATCCTCCTGTTGATCTCTGGAGGAATTCACATTTGCCTGGAAGGTACACGGAGCTCACTAGTTATGCCCTGCACTATCAGACATGTGAGAGAAGTATTTTCCTTTTTCTGAAAATGCCAGCCAAATAAATTGAACAATCTTGTCTAACAATACTGCTCTGTGGCCGATCCAGACCACATTGTGATCAGGAAAGAGATTTAAAACAAAATGACTGAGGCACTACTGATTGATCCGCCTGGTCTCCAAAATGTACGTAGAGTAAACCAGACATGGGCTCCTTGCTATCTGCTTAGGGAGATTATTAGCACAACTCTGACGAAAGCCATTTATGGCAAAAACGCATGTTTGGGGGCAACAGAGATTTGCCCAGCGTTTCGGTTCTAGCTGACCTTTAGGGGTTGAATATTGTTTGAATCGCTTTAGATTTCCCCTCTAATTGCACAAGTGTGCAAAACCTAAAAAAAAACTTCACCATCAGTGAGCGTTATGCCACAGGCCCCCCCCCCCCCCTTATTGGTTTCATTTTTACAGATGTACATGTTACTTTTTCGTTCACCTCTGCTCATACAAAATGTACTGCAAATGCTGCCCGGTTACCCCCATAGGACCGTTGTTGTAAAACGTTATGCTATCTGGTTTGCTGTTCCATTATGGCTCTAAAGTTTTATTTATACTCTTTTAAATAAACCGTAACATCAGTGGCACAACATTTGACATAAGTCTTTAAGGTTGTTGGTTCATATCCAGGTGCCTTTTCAAATATTGTTGATTAAGCAAATGATGGTCAGGTATAAACTGTCAGTAATGTGTATAAAAATGCTGAGGAATTAAATTGAAAACAGACTGAGAATCAAATTCATTCACAATGACGTTTACAGACCTTTTGAGTATTACTTTCTATTACTTCAAAAACATTATAGAGGATTATTTCACTACAGAGCTGGTACTGGATAAACCATGTAATTATTCCATTACCATTCTGATAATGACAAGCTTAACACACAAAGGCATACGCATGGTGTGTCTTTGGATCATACTAATTTATCTGATGAGATAAGGGGTCTTACATTGGCATAAATAAGCCAATTCTTGATCAATTTAAAAAAATGTAAACCTGTGTCTGATAGTGCACAGCAGTTTTAAGTTGTCTGTCGCTATAACAATATAACCAAAATTACAAGGACAATTTTTATATTTTTTTTAAGTAACTAATCTTTAAAACTAGTTTCATCATATGATTGGGCATAACTATCACCTTTCCAGAAAATAATAAAATGTGCCATCATTCACTAGGTTTCCAGCATGTATTTGAATTACCAACTGGCATCAGAATGGGAATAGAAAAAATACTACTTTTGTAATATTACAAATTAATACATAAAAAAAGAAGAAATTTTTATTTCAGTCCTGACAATTAAATTGAGCATTGGAGTAAGTACTTTTTTATTTTTTTTATTTAGATCTTAACATTATATTTTTGAGTTATGCTTGTAGTTTTGTTAGTAGTTTTCTTTTTTTTCTTTTGTTTTTTAACATTCATTTTTATTATTTTGTGGGTCTGGCAAATGAATTCAAAATATATTTTCATCTCCTTGCATTTACTATCCTTGTGATTCCATAGCTTGAAATTAAACAAATGTCTGTACAATTCTATCAATTTGGCCTCATTTTGATATACTTGCAGACTTCATTTTGTTTTCTTTCTCTTCTTTTCATTTGTTTAGCCTCATTGAGATAGATTTTACCATATCCTATACCCCGTGAACCTTTCCATCTGAGCTTCACAAATCCAGTTTCGTTCAGCTCCTCAGTGTTGTGTGGAGAGAAAATGCCCTCTAATGTAGAGTTAAACATATGTAGTGCTTTATATGAAACCAAAATAGTTTTTTTAGAATACCAGCATTTTGTGACTTATGGTTAATTTGCCATCAGTGCTTAACAAACCATTAGCAAGACTCTTGTGTACTTTTATAGCAATAAAACTGCCTTATATTCTTCATTTAAATAAAAGCTGCAATTTAACATACTGTTGTCAATCACCTTTGTATAGGCTGAAAATTGCCTGAAATTATTTGAAATCACTGCAGTAACATGTATCAGTATTGTTGGTTATGTTTCCATAATTTAAACTACACCAATGTTTTCTTTCTTTCTTTATTTAAGCCACTAAAGTTGTCCGCACAATCAGATAGAAGGTTGAAGTGTGTAAAGGCATTTGAGTTTAGAGTGCTTGTCTCCACCCCTGAATCTTCTGTATACAGAGGGTTAATTGCGATTTGGCCAATTAAATAAAGCTCTATATAAGTACAGAGCATTTTTTTACAGAAGTCTTTTGTTGGTGAAGACCTTGCTGTTGGTTAGAAGTTCACTAACTAAAAACTTCTGTAAAAAAATATATGCTCTGTGCTTATATAGATCCCTATTCAATTGGCCAAATCGCAGTTGAGTAAGGCCAATAATGAGCTGCACTGGCAGGTTGCACTAATTAGAATAATCTGTGCAGGCCGAGTAGTATGTTTCCGTTATTAGCGATTTTACTTCCTTTTCATGTTTTGTTAGTCATGTAGAAAGATGGCTCCATTCTTAACGAACTGTCTACGATATGCGAGGCTGTGAATTCAAATTCCACCAGTTCCTCTTTTTCACCTTTTTTTATTTTTAGATTCTAGGATAATACAGAGAACATATATAAGAGGAAACCGAGATTTGAACATGCAACCTCTTATATCTGTGTGATAGCTGCATTACTGTCACACAGATATAACGTCATACCATTTCTTTCAAGAGGATTTCAAGGGTAATAAAAGCAATAACTAAAATATCAATACTTAAGTCAATTCTTGATCAATTTAAAATATTTAATCTGCACTCTGACATAATATTAAAGCCTGATAAAGCACAGCAGTTTTGTCATTTCTATGTACCTTTTAATTCTTCAGGAATGATCATTAGTTAACCTACTCCAACCCTACAATATGGTAAAAAGCAGAGTCATTAAAAGTCCATTGTTTGTGATGACACAATACACTAATTCAGAGCCAAAATGTAGTTGCAGGTAGGTACCTTGTACCAAGACCTATTATCTTTATCTTCAAGTTATCAGTACTTGTTTTTTTTTGTGTAGGATATGAGTGTAGTAACCATATTGTATAGTTTTCCAGCTAATGCTCCATCTTTTTGATTTGAAAACCGTGATTACAAATTTGACAATACATGATATATCTAACTACACTTAAATGCAAAGTTGCTTCTCGTTAGATATTGATTGACTTAGTCCCAACCAAATGACTGCTTATTACAGGTATACAATAACTGATTCTCATTTGTAAATGGTACTAGTGAACCGTGTAATAAAAATGTAGGTAACAAAATATGAGCAATAAAATGCTTAGGTTTACTAGTGCAGTAAAAAGAAAATTGAGGGCCAACGTTTTTTGTTTTCTTTTATGCATCATATCTCACCCTGAAGTAAAGGGTAACAAAAGTACTGAAGCAGTAATACATTTTATCATGATTGTGGACATATATTTGAAATATATAAGTTACATAAAATGTTCACATGTAATCAAAGGCCATTTGTAATGTATCACTGTCTAAGCTGAACATACCTTACACTATAATTTAACTTATAACTATACTTAATACAAAATAACCCATGTTATAAATAAACTCATGAACGTGAATGGCATAATAGGTAGTACCATAATCTTGAATGACGTAATCTGTAGGTTATTTTAAAATGGCTACTTCAGACGCTAATTCCTCATCAAGCATATCATAATCATGTAGACGTTAAACTTTGCATTTCATTTGTCCTTCTGTTTCTGTGACCTGTCTAAATCACAATCTGTAATAATCCATCACATGCAAACTGTGAAGCACCATGCTGCCTTTTGTGACCTTTCTAAAGTAAAGCTACTCAGTATGGTATGAAACTTTGACATTAACTTGTTTTTTTGCTTGTTTTTTCCTTTTAATTCTCTACACAGGCTGGTTTAGCCGGAGCCCCGGCTCGAGCTGTGTCTGCTGTAAAGAACATGAATCTTCCAGAGATGCCAAGAAACATTAACATTGGTGACATCAGTATAAAAGTGCCAAACTTGCCCTCTTTTAAGTAAGATGGCTGTAAACATTACTTGAAAAAAGGCTGAAAAAAAAGTTTACCAAAAAAATAAATTTTCTATTGAGTCAAAAGTGAAGGAACATAGACACAGCCTGCAAACCTGAATTGCTGGATTTCAGTGTTGCTATCAGTTTACTCAAAAATCCTAAAACTAGGAAATTGCTAGCTTAAGCATGATTCCAAAACAACATTCCTACGCCCTTGTAAGGCATGTTACTGTTTTGGCTGTTAAAGAATCCAGATAAAGTATTTAATATGTCATTTCTATGTTGATTCAACAGTGTTGAGCTATCTTTTGTACCTAATTCTTTCTATAATTAGTAAGATGCTGAGCATTCCATAATGTTCTTCTATGGTTGATCTTGATAATTAAAAAAAAACGTTTCTGTAGCACGCATGCAATGTCATAAAAAAATTTGATTTTTCATTAGCAACATTTTAAGTCGGATTAGGTTTTTTTCATTGTTGTGTCTGAAAATGTAAAAAAAAAAAAAAAAAAAGCAGTTTTTTTTGTTTGTTTTTTACTTCGCTTAGAAAACTAAATTGTAAAACTATATTTTATCACTGTAATAAACATACTAAGGTTTAATGATGTGTCATGTGGTATTGAGTGTTAGACTGTAAAATAAATATTTTATGAATTAAACTCTGGTATTATTTTTACATATTGGACAATGTTTTGTGTTTGTAAACACTGGTCTTCTCAACATGTACAAGAATGTCTCTCACTACCGAAGGGATTGGGGTCTGCTTTATCCCGTAAAACCTCCTGTCTTCTGCTACAGTAATTCTCCTCTGAGAATAAAGAAATGGGCTTCTCAGTATCCAGCATGTATGTCAGGACCAGCAGCAGGAAATAAAGATCAGCATATCCAGTACAATCTGCTCTTCAGTGGGCTTGAAAAGGCCAAGGAGACCAGTCCTACCCGCAAATTCAATCTGGTTCTTCAATCCCCTTCTCGTAGGATTGCCGCAGAGGTTCAGGATAAAAAGTGAATATAGCCCAGTAAAATATTAAAAAGCCTTAATCTGCCCCCTTGTTCTAGGATAGCCGCATCAGTTCAGGATTCCATTCCCTCAAAGAAACTAACTTTTGTCTGTGATCCCCACGTGGGTCAAGATTAGCTCCAGGTACTTGGAAACATCCTACCACCACTGTCCCTAGGTGCCAGGGAGTCTGGTGATCCTGGCTTGTCAATTACCTTTGATAGAATTTTTACACAGCAGGGGTTGTTAAGCATTGTCCTGTTTCCTCCGCCAGGATACAGGCACATCAGGGGTTGATAAGATAATGTGAGGTAAAGTTGACAAGACAATATCCCTGGAGCCAGAATGCCTGGGTGGGGTCTCATATAGTAAGTTTGTCATGGTGAGTAACAACATAGAAGTTAAACCAACAAAATGGCATGCTAAATACAAAAAATGGTAGACAACATGGAAATGGATTTCTTTTTCCCCCTATCTCACAAATTCGTGGTTCTAAAGAGTAATAGGTTGTGTAGTCATATTAACTACTTTTTTAATAACACTAGCCTGTCAATGGTGTTTGCCACACATTGCGAGCCTCTCCCACCATCTACTTGATGGGAGACACTCATTGCGAGCCTCTTCTCCCCCCCCTCCACTTTACAGGCCTTCAGCGCTCATTGTGAGCCTGCCCCCACCCCACCCCAACTTCTCCTACCCTCTACTTGACGGGAGGAACTTATTGTGTGCCTCTCCCTCCCTCTACTTTACTGGCCTTGTGATGAGCACCTTTCGTGCTCATCACAGGCATCTCAACAAGCTCCTTCAGCGCTCATTGTGAGCCTCCCCCCCCCCCCCCCCCACTCTTCCACTTCTACTTGAGGGGAGGAGCTTATTGCGAGCCTCTCCCCCTCTACTGGCCTTGCGATGAGCGCTTTCAGCCCCCCCCAATTGACTAGAAGTGCTCATTGCGAGCCTCTCCCCTCCTCTACTTCCTCTCCCTCCCCTGTATCTCTTCCCGCCTGTATCTCTTTTGTTTAGTCATTCAGTCGCGTTTGACTCTTCATGACCTGATGGACTGCAGAATGCCAGGCACATCTTGTGTCCAGTTGTGCCAATCTATAAGGTTTACATGGCAAAGATACTGGAGTGGGTTGCCAGATCCTTCTCAAGTGAACCATGATTTGTCTGACCTCTCTGCTATGACTTGCCCGTCTTGTGTGACAGTACATGTTATAGCTCACAGCTTCATTAAGGTACGCAAGTCACCTCGAATGACAATGAAAGCGATCCAGAAAGTGGAAAGGATCGTGAATATGTACAAAAAAGTGAGAATTGTTTTGCTTGCCATGAATTGTTTCCCTATATGTTTGGTAGCAGCACAGACTAGAAAGAACAAGCTTTTTTTAAAGGCATATCTTAAGTTTTCTGGATTATGAATGCCTCTGATAGTGGAGAATCAGTAGTGTATGCAAACCTTTTTTGCATAAAAAAATACCAAAATAAACATTTACAAACTCACCCTGATTTTTGCTAAATCTTTTTGGTTTGTGAGTTGACACCAATGAAAATCCGTGCTTAAGATTAGCATAACATTCATAATTCGTTTTGGCCAATCAGGAGAGAGCAGAGGTTAGCTGATACATTTGTATCATACTCTCGGGTTCCTGTGTTGCAAAGCAGCCTAGGATATGATCTATCTCTCTCCATCCTTGTATTTTGATTCAGATGTGAGCTCAGACCCCACCCAACCATGTGATTCCATCCGGCAGCAACTACTTCCTTAGAAAGTAGCCAGTTACAGAGTTTGATTTTTCAGTGTGTACTTGGTTATGTAAGCTCCCTGTGGGTGTGCAAAGCTGGATTTTACTTTCCTGGCCATAACTTTGTAAGAACACTGACCTTATCTATATAACACATATTTTTCTGATAATCACTGCCTGTTTCTTACCAAACATTTGAAACACAGGAAACTTATATATATACCAACAGAAGAATGCTTATTTTGGTTGGAAAGGCTGTGCTCTGAGCTTGAAAATGTAATTCAGATAATTAGCAGTTATCTCAAAACATTAATATATTATTTATAGCACAGACTGCAGAGATTTAACTTCATGGATTTGCATGTGTTACAAATGTAACTGGCATTAGAAAATGATAATCGAAAACAGATTGCCACATGAAAAAACTTTCAAATCATGTTTATCAAAGGTATTTAAACTCAAACATATTTTCAAGGAGACCTTGTTGAGGTACTTTCTTAGATGTTTATAACTGAGATGTTTCTTAGATGTTTATAATCAAGCATGCTACAGTTGTCTTGGTTGCCTTCATCCCACACTTTGGTCCTGGAAATAGTACAAACCACAAATTGGAATGTTTCCTATTTTGTTAACACCTTTTAACAAGTTATTTGATGAATTCCTTAAATATGCTTGAGCATTAAATATTATTCTTGCTTTTCCTTACAAATATTTTGAAGAAAGATTAATGGCAATGAGGCATAATACAGTGAGACAACCCCCACCCCTTCAAAATTTGTGCTTTTAGTTATATGACGCAGAAAACAAAAACAAATTAAATTAGGCTTTTTCATTTTCTTTTACATAAGTAACTCACATTATCCAAGTTGGGAGAAAAGCAAGAGCATTCGAAAAATGAATTAATACTACAATAATAAAACACATTGCTTGGATAACTGAATACTTCATTACAATTGCATTTGTAAACTCGCTTAGGTTTACAGGCTCCAACCTTTGATCAGTTGTGGTGATTTTGATTAGTTCAGAATTGAGAATAAAAATAGCTGTTTCTAGAGGATCTCACTTCTTGGTATGCAAAGAATCCATTATGGGGAGAAAGGTGCTATCGAAAGAACTTCAAGGTAAAGTTGTGGAAAGGCACAAGTCAGTTAATGAGTATACAATTATTCCAAAAACTAAGCATCTCATGGAGCATAGTCAAGTCCATCATTAAATGTATATGGAAGGTTCCCTGTTTTTAATATTAAAATAAACTACCTAAGTATTTGTTTTCACTTACTCAAGCCTTCAAATGATCCCTGCAAATGTCTGTCCCGACAGCTTCTACACACAATGTTTCTATTGGTAAGAGATGTACTAGCCACTTACAGTGCTAACCCATGCTGTCACCATCCTGATTGTTGCAACTTTTAATCAATGAAATAGGTGTACAGTTCTTCTAGATTTTTATCTGATTTAAAAATATTAAAAATGTTCACTTCTGTCATTTCTTGAGGTATAGGTCCTTTGTTTTTTATTTCTTCAAATTAATTCTGTTGCAAACATTTTATAGTAACAATTAACAAATCAATCTTTCCCTGGTGCTTTATACAGTTTCCATTTTTTTATGATACATTCAATTTTTTTAGAGGTTATATCCCCATTGAACAGTGGTGGATTGTCCTCCGACACCTTTTGTAAGTTGACCTTGTTCAAAAATCTTACAATATTTAATTATGAGGGTTTAATAAAATGTTCTTCCTTTTCCAAATTACAGTGCCTTGCAAAAGTATACACACCCTTGACTTTTTACCTATTTTATTACATTACAGCCTTAAGGTTAATGTTTTGTTGAATTTTATGTGATGGATCAGAACACAATAATCTAAGTTGGTGAAGTGAAATGAGAAAAATATATACATAAAACTAGTTTTTAGAAATAGAAAATAGGAAATTGGCATGTGCATATGTATTCACCCCCTTTGTTATGAAGCCCATTAAAAGCTCTGGTGAAGTCACATAATTAGTGAAATGATGTCCACCTGTGTGCAATCTAAGTGTCACATGATCTGTCATTACATATACACATATGTAGCACCTAAGTAAGAGGCACCACTAACCAAACACTGTCACAAAGACCAAGGAAGACCAAGGAACTCTCCAAACAAGAGACAATGTTGTTGAGAAGTCAGGGTTAGGTTATAAAAAAATATCCAATTCTTTGATGATCCCCAGGAGCACCATCAAATCTATCATAACCAAATGGAAAGAACATGGCACAACAGCAAACTTGCCCACAAACGGCCGCCCACCAAAACTGACGGACAGGGCAAGGAGGGCATTAATCAGAGAGGCATCACGGAGACCTAAGGTAATCCTGGTGGAGCTGCAGAGTTCCACAGCAGAGACTGTAATATCTGTGCATAGGATGACAATAAGCAGTACCCTCCATAGAGTTGGGCTTTATGGCAGAGTGGCCATAGAGAAAGCCATTACTTCCAGCAAAAAATAAAATGGCACATTTTTAGTTTGCGAAAAGGCATGAGGGAAACTCCCAAAATGTATGGAGGAATGTGCTCTGGTCCAATGAGACTTTTCGGCCATCAAAGAAAACGCTATGTCTGGCGCAAACCAAACACATCACATCACCTAAAGAACACCATCCCCAAGGTGAAACATGGTGGAGGTAGCATTATGTTGTGGGGATGTTTTTCAGCAGCTTGAACTGGGAAACTGGTCTGATTTGAGGGAATGATGGATGGTGCTAAATACAGTGATATTCTTGGGCAAAACCTGTGCCACTCGGTGCGTGATTTGAGGCTAGGACGGAGGTTCACGTTCCAGCAGGACAATGACCCCAAACACACTGCTAAAGCAACACTTGAGTGGTTTAAGGGGAAACATGTAAATGTGTTGGAATGGCCTAGACAAAGCCCAGACCTCAATCAAATAGAAAATCTGTGCTCAGACTTAAAGATTGCTGTTCACAAGTGCAAACCATCCAACTTGAAGGAGCTGGAGCAGTTTTGCAAGGAGGAATAGGCACAAATCCCAGTGGTAAGATGTGGCAAGCTCATAGAGAGTTGTTCAAAGTGACTTGGAGCTGTGATTGCCACAAAAGGTGGCTCTACAAAGTATTGACTTTAGGGGGGTGAATAGTTATACACATGGGCCCTCATTCAATTGCAATTTGTACAATTGAATAGGGCCCTAAATAACCACAATACATATATTTTTTAAAGACGTTTTTTGTTAGCAAGCATCTATCCAAAAGAAAGGTTTTCACTAACTAAAAACTTCTTTAAAAAATATATGTTATGTGCTTATTTAGGGTCCAATTCAATTCGGTAAATTGCAATTGAATGAGGCCCATGGACTTTTTCTGTTATTTTGTCCTATTTGTTGTTTGCTTTACATTAAAGAAAAAAAACATCTTCAAAGTTGTGGGCATGTTCTATAAATTAAATGATGCAAATCCTCAAACACATGTTAATTCCAGGTTGTGAGGCAACAAAACATGAAAAATGCGAATGGGGGTGAATTATTTTGCAAGGCACTGTATATAATGATTGATAATAATTTAGGAAGATTTTCCCTATGTCTCTCAGCTGAGAATACAGTTTATTATCCAATCCTCTTAGAGCTAAGATTTTATTTTAGATATTTTGTTTCTTTAATTTGTTAGCTAAAAATGTTCCTGCTTAATTGCCCATAGCATACTGATACTGCTGAAATCGCCAGATCATCTTATTAGTTTGCAACTGTATGATTGTCTTTATTTTTAACAATCAAACCTTTAGCTGAGTTAATCAAAATTTGTAATGGAATAAAAGGGTTAGATATTGGTAAGGAGACGTATAAAATATCACTTTTTGCAGAGACATTGTCAGATCCAGAGAATTCGTTGCTTTATTTGCATGACATTTTGGAAGAATATAGCAGCTTTACATATTTTAAAGTCAATATTCAGAAATCATAAGTAATATATAAAAGATTGATTTGGGATCAATTAGAAAAATTACAACAACTACACCAATATAATTGGAAATATAAATATATTACTCATTTGGGCATAAGATTTTGTACTGTTTAAAAATTTAATAAAAATAACTTAGAGGTAGTTTATAATCAAGTTAGAACTATGTTATCAAAATGGAAACAATCTAACCTGTCGTGGATGGGAAGAATATCAGCAGTAAACATAATAATATTTTCAAAGATAACTTGTGTTTTAAGTTATATCTCTCAAATAGTTCCTAAATATATTATAATTTTTTTTATAATAGAAAAGTATCAAGAATTAAATTAGACATTACAAAGAGAAAATTTGAGAAAAGTGGTCTATCACTACCTTCAATTAATGATATACAAAAATCAATGATTCTCTCACAACTATTCACATTGGAATGGAATAGTTCACAAGGAAAAGCTAAATTGTTAGATATTAAAGATGAGATGATCGTAGATCTACCTAAACATCTATTCATGTGACTCTCAAAGTTAGAATTAAAGAACCTGAAATCTCTGCCCAGCAAATTTTACTCAATACTTAAAAGTTGGTATAAATAGAGAGAGAACCTCAAACTGTCTAACATTCCATTTTTACTAGCGCCTATAGATTTATTAGTATACAATAATGAACTTACTTGCCTTCTGGGAAGTTCTTCAGAGAAACTTTCAATTAAATACAGTTTTATGGTTAGATTTTTCCACAATATGTTATAAACTGTCTAAATTAGGATACCATCAAATAATTGAGGAAAAAACAAAAACAAATTTATATATATATATATATATATATATATATATATATATATATATATATATTTATTCTTTTGAATAGTTAATTCTTAAGGATAATCTTACTCATAAAGGGTTTGGAGGTTTTAAAATAGTCAAAAAAGTTTTCTCAATCTGTATCCTATAGAGAATTATTTTTTAAATTAGTCCAGAGATGGTCTTGTGTCCCTATTGGGATTAATTAAATTAATTTAAACAATTATTTAATTAATTAATTAAATTGATGCCAAGAAGTCTGACCTCTGTTGGAGTCTGCAAGTAGCTAAATGGCTTAAAACTAAGAAACAAGTACTGACACGGGAAGAAGTAATCCACATTATAAATATAATTAGAAAATTAGAAATAGGGTGAACTTATCCATATTCCCCCCTCCGAAACATTTTTATGTGAAATAATTGTAAATAGATTTAGATTGAAAAGTTTAGATCTCTGTGGTCTCTAGTAAGAATTAAGCTTTGAACTTCTTTCTGCATGTATCGAATGAACTTTTGTGGATGAATATTTTTATGTTGTGATTCACTGTTTTGTACGTTTGTAATATTGTCCTGTCTTATTAAAAATTTCAATAAAAAAATTTAAGGCGATATTGAGGATGTTTTACTCAGAGAAAAAAATGCTCTCCTTTCTAAGAGGCAGCTCTTCTTTGAAGCACATTTAATCCTCTTTCAGCTTGTGTGTAAAAGTACTTATCCGCCATGTTTTCCAAAGGGAAGTCAACCATTGATGCCCACGTTCCTCAGTCTTCAGCCCCGGATAAGTGGTCACTTTGATTAAAGATTCAACCCTCTTCTTTCTTTATTGAAGCCCTTCATCCTCACCTGGAAACAAAACCTACCACCTAATGGAAAAAAACGTCACCTAATGGAGCTCTTCCTCTGAGGATCTCCTGTGGCGACTAACTGCGCCTTTTCCTTATAGACTATTCTTGCGAATTCCAATTAGCTGAAATATGTGTCACTCATTAGATTACCATGGGGATCCATAGGGTCCACTTTGATAATGGGTTAATATTTGGAGCCATGGGGGTCCATAAGGAGGGTAGCAGTTATTGAGTGAGAATCCCGTGGGATACTGAGCATATAGTGCGAAGCAGTTACCCAGCTTATAGGGCTTAGCAGGTATTGAGAGAGAATTCTAGGGGCTACTCAAATTGATAGAGTGTAACACATATTAAGGGGGGATACAGAGCACATAGGGTGTAGCAGTTATTAACAGGGAATCACAAAAAGAAAACGGGCTCATAGGAAATAACCGATATTAACATGTTGGTGTCACAAACCAGCTGCATTATTTTTTATTATTATTTAAATCCTTCCCTGCTATGGGATAATGGAAGATGTTAGGGGGAGTGCAATGTGTTCAAGTGGGTACCATTTAGTGCAGTTACTGTGGAGATTCCTTAGATTCACACTCAGAGTCTCCTGCGAGCATGCTGTAAACACTTTTTAGAGTTAGATAGCTCTGGCCAAACCCCCATGGTTGGTAGTCAGTATGTTTCACAGATTCTTTTTTGCAGTAGCCAAGGAATAGCTTTGCAACTAACATTTCAAAACTTCTGTTGCTGCAAGTCTGACTTCTAAAAATTCTTACAGGAGCCATAGAATGAAGGCCAAAATCTAGAATGCCTTTCCTGAGTCTGTCCCAAATGTATTTGCCTAATGCATTTGCAGTGGTTGTGATGGTTCTCATCAATCTAGAAGTTCCAAAAATTAGCAGTTCATTAATCATATATATATATTTGTATTATATGACATGTGCAGTAACAATATAGTCTCTTTGTCCTTATATTTTTAAGTTACTAATTAACTACTTACTTGATTCATAGGCACTTATATAAAGCCTTTAACTAACTTGTAGCCCTACACTTAAAGGCATATCTAATTTTTCTGAATTATGAATGCATCTGATGTTTTATGAAATGTCCTGCATATATAAATGAGGCTTTTTGCATAAAGAGTGCAAAAAAAATTAATAACCCAAGATACTTGGATATGCATTTAATATATATTCTTTTGAAGAACTACACTTGATAATGGAAAACGGTTTATTAATTTTTTTATAATCCCTTTATTTATAAAATGTAACAAATAAATAAAACACACATCAAACAGAACAAAAAAAAAATGAAAGAGAAAGAGAAGAGAATTTGTCACTTTTCAGCAATCTTTGCAACATGACTTGTTATTCAAGAGTCAATCTAAAGCAAATCAGAGTCTTGCAAAAGACATATCTAAAGAGATATACAACAAAAGAAAAATAAAAAAAATAAAAAGAGAAAAAAAGGGGGGATAATGGGAAAATGTTTGGATATGATAAAAATTTTACTTTTCAATTTATTACCTATTATATGCAGTTATGTTGCAGTGGGAGCTACAATTCTGGTTTTGCTTGTGTAAAACAGCTATTTTGACAGCTTTAAAGACTTGATTATTGGAAGATTTTAATTGAAATGCAAATTTGAAGTTATCATCTTCATTATGTACAGCAATCCCTGTATAGGGTGGCAGCTCCTTCTATCTAATGATTCCCTCCAGCCCTGACAGTTGTACATTACAATGTGAATCTCATAATATCTTATTCAGTGATTGAAAATAGGATATAATTTATTCTCCATTTAATATATTTATTTGCTTTAAAAGTAGGTGTGTTTAAGAGGCAGATTCTAGGGGATCGAACCATGTCAACCAGTACCTAGCATGGTCCCTAGTTTAGTCAAACATTTAAAAGTCACGGAGAGAGCTAGCTGCCAAACAGAGAAGAAGCATAACATCAGAGCTCCTAACAATAAGGCATGGAAAAACCTAAAAATACAAATCAATATTGGTGATTTGCAATCTGCAAGATCAGGTGAAGAGACTAAGGTGTCTAGAATTTCAGCACAGACCTGGATCTGTTTGTTTGAGTTGCTGCACTGAAAGTTTCTCCGGCTGGGTGTGTGCACAGAAAAAAATCTGAATCAGACCCCAAATACAACACACCTCTGACTGAGTATGGAATTGTAGGAAAGAGCTTTGGATACAAGAGAAAGGTGTTTTTAAACACTTTGAAATGACAAAGTAAAAATAGAGCTTCTGGCTGGGATGTGAGTGAATGCATGGGATATCACTGTTATACTAAATCTATCTATCACAGTAATCCACCTTCCAGTCCCAATGTGGATGTTTGGGACCCTGCTCAGATGAATAACATTTGTGTTTTTTGTATGCATCTTATTGCATGTAAACAACGGCAGTGAAGGTGTTAATATTTTTTTCTACTCTTGGTCAAAATAATCAGCTTACATTTATACTACCATCTACTGGCTACTCTAGAATTAACATATTGCTGAGAAGACTAGAAGAAACATTGTGATTTATCATAATCTCTAACAATCTGAATTTGAAAGAATAAATTAAAGTAAGCAAAAAAGATGGCTGGTGATTTTTCACCTATTAAAATTCTGTGAATGCTATCATACAAGCTTGACTATATATAGAAGGGACCGGCTCAAAACCAACAAATGCATTAAGTTGGAATGCTCTTGATCCTTTAAAACCTGACCAACAAAATGTATTTTGCATATAACATTATCCTCTACTATCATGTACCAACCACTCCCTGACTAGGGTGATTAAAGAAAGACAATTGCAACTCATCTCTGACTTTTCAACAACTACAGTGCCATCCCACATTTGGCACCTTTGCAGGCTCTCAAACCTATGTTAATGCTGGCTGCACCACTCAACACAGCAGCTCTTCCTGCACATGAAATTTAAACTCATTTCATCATACCCAGATCCTGAACTCACTTGTAGCAACCTTTTTCTGGGTCTATTAATGGTCGCCTCAACAACTGTGATCAACAAGGATGCCTAGAATGGATATAAGAAGACTTAGAGGGGGATAAACAACGCATAATTTAGGAATCAGAGATATCCCAAGATCAGTGCAGTGATGGGTGGTAACTATGTTTTTTTTTAATCTTGCTAAAACCTTTATTTTGCACATACATTTTTAAAGCTTCTTAATACTGAACTATAAATCAGATTTTTGCTTTCATTTGCAGGAGAGCTACCAGTTATCCAGAGTACTGAAACAGAGAAGCATCATGCTGCAGCGGACATGATCATTCATGTATATTGTGTATGAGGGGACTTTTTGTATATATCTGCGGTGTTGGGAGGATGTGTATAGGACAGTCTGACAGCCACTTCCTCTTCCTTTTATGCACATTTAAATCAAGGCCTAGTGACCAATCTGTGAAGGGCAGTATTTTGGGGGGGTATAAGCCAGAAACTATTTTTAGGTATTTTAAAGCTAAAAAAGGGGTGCCGTTCACAGGAAATCCGGTCATGGACATGGGTAATCCGGTCATGGACATGCTATGAGAGTCGCAAGAGACCAGATGTTGCCGGCAACAAACCTGTGAGGTAAAATTACATAGATCCTAATATTTACTTCCATTGTGTTCATTGTGTTCTTAGGGCTAATAGTTGCCAATGCTTGACAATAATACTTTGGCATAGTTTCAAAATATGAGAGGTGGACCCGTCCCAAAGATGGTGGGAAAACAAGCCATTCTCATTGTTTTCCTCACAAAATGTAATTTTTAAACACAGTAATTTAAAAAATATAAATAATTACCTACTGGTCTATATATTAATAACACAATTTTATACAGCACTCCAGATATGAAAGCCTAACAAATCTAAAGTGTGAACCAATGGTGTATTGTCCTTTGTCAAATGAAGCTACAGTGTAACAGTGGCATATTGTTATTTATTTAAGGAAGCTACAATCCATCCTTATCCTGGGGTACTTAAGGCAAGACCATACAGTCTACTTAGGTGAAAGAGAGAATTCCAATAAGAACTTAACATTTCCATTTGACGAGGAGAAGTGAAGGCACTTACACTGACTGACCAGTTCTGGCTGTTTTTTTCACTTGTGTGTGGTATAATATACACATACTTATATTGCAGCATTTATCTCCTTTATGTCACCATCATGGATGCAAGCTTACATTCAAATACAGTGGCCAACCTTAGTCAGTCAGTTCCAGTTTTCAAAGGTCATTGTTATTGCCTATCTCTTTTCTGCATGTAGTGTGCAGTGCTATGACTATAACATCCTAATGTGTCTCCCAAATGGATTGTAATTAGACAATGTCATTCCCCTTCTTATGTACACATTTTAAGTAAAATATTGTGGCTTTGGAACCATTCAAATACTACAATATGGAAAACAATTTCATTTTTGTTATACAAGATTTCACTTAACAAGTGATTTTGTAGAATACATTAATTAATTTGTTTTATGGTCCTTTAAATCCTAACCTTTCAGTGTTTCTTAAGCACTAATTTGGGCACCGGTGACATATGAACTCAGGGCTTGATTACATGTAGCTGACTTACCTCCTAACCTAGGGGTCTCTTTCTGTTATAACACTGGTACCACTGGCTACTAGTCCTCATAAAACAATGGAACTACCTGCATGTGATTCACCTCCACATTCTTCTTTGAGACACAGCAAATTGAGACTCTTACCATGGCTGTACAAGAGCATCAAGTCAGTTCAAACCAGCTATAATTTTTTGCACCGATTGCTATTGCTCCAGTCCCTATCCCTATGCTTTCTCATTTGAAGGGGGCAGAATTTAATTCTTATGCTTTAAGAACTCCTGCCAGTAACTGTTCTATCTCAGACAACAAACCTATGCATCTGATAATATCCTTATACAGATAGTAATTTCTGTAATAAAATGGAGACTGATGAACTGATTGGACAACTGATTAGAGTCCCATCACCCTGTATTAGACAGCCTGTCACTATTCTGGGAATCTATGGTTTGGATATATGATAGCCCTCACAAAATGACTATAGCAGAACTAGCCCTTTGAAATCTAAACCAGAACTGCAGAACATCTGAGGATTATGTGGTAGATTTTCATTGCTTGTCCACAGATATTCAGTTTATTGAGCCAGCCCATTTTCATCAATTCTGGCTGGGACTGTGAGAACAATTAAAAGACAAACTGGCCCAAACACAAGCACCCAGCACCCTTAAAAAACAGCCAGTCTCGTAATCCAGATAGATCTGCCATTAATGTAAAGACAAATGGAAAAGGCTCTTTCATCGGGCTCTGGTTCCTTTGAGAACAAACCACTACAACACCATTTTCAATGGTTTCTTGTTTTCCAGATTCTATGCATCTAGGATCTGCTCACAAATCCCTAACCCCAGAGAACAGAGAACACAAATAATTTCTACCTATACTGGGGACTTCTTGGGCATTATATGCAGACCTGTCCTCAAAGGAATCAAATTATGCTCACTCCAACAGTCATTATCCTGCTGGTTCCTGCCTGTATTCACTTCACTGTTCCTGTGTCTTTCCAGTGGGGAAACACACTTGTGAAGACACAGACCATTATACACTATAGTGCCAGTTCTTATTTCATCAATAGTAACTTGTTACAGGATTACTCAATTCCCAGTGTGTCAAAAAAGCCACCATACCGATTCAACTTATTGATTGGACTCTAATCAAAAGAGGTCCAGTAACACAAGAGACCATTCCACTGCTGTGTGCATATGTGTCCCAGGTCTGTTTGGAAAAGTATTAATCAATTACTTAATTACTGTCTTTTTGTTGTTTATCTCTAGTTCTGATTTTCAAGCACCTAATTTCTGTCTGAGTATTCTATTCAGCTGTTGCTGCAAAAGTTTATCTGTTCAGAGGAAAGGTTTTTTACGATATCTACCAAAGTGGTACATTGACATACTTAACATTTAGAACAACATTCAATTTGTAAACTTTCTATGGATAATTTAATTTTACTTCAAAGTAGTACTGAACAGATGTTCAACATAAATGGCTGTTTTGTTTCAATATGCTAGTAAAGCTGAAATGAGAGTGGATAAGAATTATGGAGCATAAGGCAGCCTTAATAGATTTTCCTATGTGATTATTATGGAGATATTTGCTTTTAATTATAAAAGGTGCTGCCTTGGTTTGTGAGTTTTGGAATTGATACACGTATTCAGCTCTGTAATTTTTTAATTAACTCTTCTATGGGTCCCATGCAGTTGTTCTATCATGTTTTTCATTACTTTTATTGTGAGGATGATAACTTCTATCTTACTTTTTTGTACATGCACATATATTCGCATTTCACATTCTCACTAAGCATGTGTATTGTTTTCTTAATTAAATATTGAATTTCTGCCTAGTTTCTTCCTGGTAACAAGCAAAGGAAAGAAATATTTACTTTGTTCATTTACTTTATGTTTAGATATGATTTAAAATTAAATATGAAACATATAGGCTTGGCTTTGCAAATGAAGATTTAAGAGGGGTGTCCACATCTATGGGCTCTCTGGTGGCTGAGGAGGCCAATGTGTGACAGGCAGACTCGACTACAGTGGTTGCATGGAAAGGTTTGTTCTTGGTTGGGTGCTGTAGTGACACCATTTTTTCTATGTTTCCTTTTGTCCTCAAGACCTGCGTGTGGTCTTGAAAGAGGAGACAGCATGGTGAATGGTACTTCTTCATGCCTTTCAGTCTGAAGCTAAAGCGGACCATTGACGATGGTCAATATGGCATTTAAGGACTGTTTCAGTGAGTCCTTGTACCTCTTCTTTGGGCCCTCCTCTACCGAGATTGCCAGTTTTGAGTTCACCATATAGCACAATCTTTGCCTAATCTAAGCCAGTCATCCTCATTCCTAGAGATGTGTCCTGCCCAGCATAAGTGCTTCTTCAACAGTATGGCCTCAATGCTGGTGACCCCTGCCTGTTCTAGGACTTCAGTGTTGGGGATGTGGTCATTCCAGTGAATGTTGAGAATAGTGCGGAGGCAGCATTGATGAAATTGTTCAAGAAGTTGTAGGTTGTGGTGGTAGGTGACCCACGACTCGGAACCGTACAGAAGGGTGGTCAGCACAACAGCTCCGTACATGTCGACCTTTGTGTACTTCTTCAGATGCTTGTTGTTCCAAACCCTTCTATATAACTTGCCAAATGCACCAACTTGGGAGGACATTCTATACATTCCAGGATTTGCCACAGACCCCTCCTGCTCACAGTGTCCAACACTTTGGTAAGGTCGACAAACATCACATAAAGTCAGTTGTTCTGTTCTCTGCATTTGACTTGGAGCTGCCTGAGAACAAAAACCATGTCAGTGGTGCTTCTTTTGGCTCAAAAGCCACACTGACTCTTGGGAGGAGTTCTTCTACGATAATGGGCACCAGTCGAGGTTGAGGAGTACTCTTGTGAGGATTTTCCCTGCGACAGAGAGCAGAGTTATGTCCCGGTAATTGGAGCAGTCTGACTTTTCTCCTTTCTTGTACACAGTGATGATGATTGAGTCACAAAGGTCCTATGGCAGTTTGCCTTGGCGCGAGCAGCAAACAAAGAGCTCATGGAGTTTAGCGTGAAGTGCTGGGCCCCCATGTTTCTAGATCTATGCTGGGATCCTATCAACTCCTGCAGCCTTACTATTTTTTAGCTGCTCAATACATTTTACAGTCTCTTTGAGAGTAGGGATTTCATCCAGTTCTGTTTTCATTGGTTGTTGGGGAATGCGATGGGGCGCTGAGACTGAAACTATGCGTTTGACACAGAATAGAGTCTGAAAGTAGTCAGACCACCAGTTCAGAATCAATGCCTTCTCTGTAAGGAGTGTTTGACCGTCTGCACTGCGCAATCAGCTTTGAACCATGTGTAAAGGGCCATACCCGGCCTACAAGGCTTCATAAAACCCTCTGTAGTCGCTGACATCTGCGCAACACTGAGTTCTTTCAGAGAGGTTGGTCCACCACTGGTTATGAATTTATCAAAGCTTTTGTTGGAAGTTGCTGCACATAGGATGTAAGGCTGCTTTCTTGTTAGGGAAAGATGGCTGAGCGAGATGTGCTTGATGAGCGGACCTCTTTTGCAACAGTAATTAATGGATCTCCTTACTGTTTTCATCAAACCAGTCTTTGTTTTCATTTGTGGAGAAACCTAGGACCTGGAAGTCGGCCTTCACTTCAGCTGACTGGAGGTTACTGATCTGTTACTTCTTCTTTGGGGCTCCTTTCCTCTTTGGTTTAGGATTGAAGTGGAGTTGAAGTTTTCAGTACACCAGGCGGTGGTCCGTATTACATTCTGCGCAGGGCATCACTCGGGTGAGCAGGACATCTCGAAGGTCTCACTGGCGCACCAGAATATAGTCTATAAGATGCCAGTGCTTTGACCAAGGATGCATCCAGGTTGTCTTTAGTCTGTCTTTCTGCTGGAAAACTGTATATGAAATATACCTGCACTATGTCAGACCAACTGTGTTATTTTGTGATGTTTTAAAACATAACAATGAAGCATAAAAATAAGGTTTTCTAATACTTCATCCATGATTTTCATTGTTATTCTTGGGAATTAGTTTTCTTTGCATTATCAGTTGTTAAATGATAGATTACAAAATCAGATTACAAAATTAACGTATCTAAATCATTTATAATATTTAAAAGTGAAATGTAACAAGTTCTTTTTTAGTGTACTGCAGTATGTGTTTTTTTGTTGCATTCCATGTTAAAATGAGATATAAATCATAAATATATTTTATGCTCCATAATAGGCATACAATTAAAAGTTGTTTTACCTTTGTACGACAAGTGCAAAAGGAAAGTTATAAAAATGATATATAATAAAGCAAAAAAAAAAAAAAGCTTATGAGAAATAGGATATATTTGCATATTACTGACTGGCTTTTTAATTCTAAGAAATATAAGAAAATAGTTTTGTATGAAATCTAAAAACTGCATTTTTTTAATTTCAGAAGATGAAAATACAATTAATGATCAGAAGAGTGACTGTATTGCATTTACAAATACAGCTCATATAGTTGCATGGACAGAAGGCAGTTTAAAATAAAGGTTAATATTTTTTCTTACTTTTAAATGTGTTAATTTTCACTCAAGAAAAGCTGATTATCTCCACCTACCTGTGCAAGATGTGGTGAGCTCTGCCTGGAAACTGAACTAAAAAAAAAGGACTCTGGTTTACACTGAACATACACCGTAAAGGGGCCTGGGCTATGATGGTTCATGCACTGTCACTGCATGATGGAGCTGTAAGCAGGTTACAATACAGCTGTTACCTCTTTGTAGACTATGGGCCATAGCTAATTTTGTCACATGATTGAAGCCATTGACATCAAAGCCCAGCCTGCTTCCAAGCTCCATGATGATCCAGCCCCCAGGCAGGGCTGGCCAGGCCCCAGGGAGGGGGAGAAAGGCAACTCTGCTTGAGGAGAAAATGGAGAATGAAAAAAGTAAAAAACAACATTAACTATTCATTTTAAACTGCATATTGTTTTAATAGTCTACTACTAACAAACAAGCATATGAGTTTAACTTATAAATGCTTTACACAGGTCCTTTAAAGAACCACTATGTGATGATTTTTGGAGGCATACTGCATGTGTAGGCTGTGTGTAAAGAATGAAAACTGTATGTTATTACAAAAAAATATTATTTTTAAATGTTTGATTGTTATGCCATGTGACTCCATTTGCAGTTCTAGTCAAGCACTACATTCCTCCTTTGCTGGTCAGACACTCTGGGAGAACCTGATGTAAATTATGAGGGGGTGTTAATGCTCCAGGCTCTGTGAGTAACCCAATTTACATAGAATCCTCGTAAGTCATTTAGTAACAAGGCAGAACACGCACTGCTTCATAAGAGCTTATTTTTAAAATTAAATGCCCAATTCTAATTCTTTGACATACTGCCTACAAGCCCAGCATTGGTGTAGAAAGGCGTGGGGCGTGAAGGGCGGTCCTCCCCGGCACAACCTCCTTGGGGGTGGCACCAGCTGCGTTGAGAACACTGGTCAGTGGCTGCTGATGCCCCCGGGCCCACGTGTCTATTTATGTCTCTGTGTGTGCCTGTGTCAGTGTGTGTGTGTATGTCTGTGAGTGTGTGTCTGTGTGAGTCTATGTGAGTGTGTGTCTGTGTGAGTGCCTGTGTGAGTCTGTAAGTCTGTGAGTGTGTAAATCTGTGAGTGTGTAAATCTGTGTGTGTGTGTCTGTGTAAGTGTGTGTCTGAGTCAGTGTGAGTGTGTGCCTCTGTGTGTGTGTGTGTGTAAGTCTGTGAGTGTGTGTCTGAGTGTGTGTCTGAGTGTGTGTCTGAGTGTGTGTGTAAGTGTGTGTCTGTGAGTATGTGTGAGTGAAAATGTGTGTGTCTGTTGTGTCTGAGTGAATGTGTGCGCGTCTGAGTGTTTGTGTCTGTGAGTGTGTGTGTCTGTGAGTGAGTGTGTGTCTTAGTGTGTGTCTGAGTGTGTGTCTGTCTGTGAGTGTGTGTAAGTCTGTATGTGTCTGTGTGTGTGTGTCTGTTAATGTGTGTTTATGAGTGTGTGTGTCTGTGTGCGCGAAATTACCACCAGGGGCGGTGAATCAATAAAGTACAAGTTGCATTTTGTCTTCAGCGTGAGTGGAAGTATAATTAAAATGATGAATTTATTAGCACATACATTTTTCAGTTCTATAAAATATTTATCACAATTGTTCATCATCTAACTCGTGTTCAACAATGGAAGTGAATTAAGGGACCACAATAGCGGAGCCAGTGAACTGAGAGCCCCGGTGCAAAAAAACTGGATTAAAACATTGTTTTTGTTGACCAGCTCTATATTATATATATTATCTGTATATATATATATATATATATATATATATATATATATATATATATTAGGACAAGGATGGCCGTTTGCCACAGAAATCCTTTATGACAAAAGGTTCAGCAATACAGATTTCAGATGCAGAAGACTTGTGTATTAGTATGGCTCATAAACAAGGATTAGAAATAATGAAAATAAAAAATCTACATATACGTTTCTTACTAAACGTGCAGGAACACCCTGACTACACCCAGGCAGTTTCTCTGCTCCGGAGAAATTATAATTCATAAAGAAAACACAGTCTCTTCTAGTTGGTGTAGTGCCACCTTGTGGCCAGGATACAAACAGTCTGTTTTATTAGAAGTCTTTACTCTGTAGACCGTCATCTTTAAACTTCATACCATAGGGTGGGGTTCTGGCCCGCCCTACTCTCCAGATATCCCAACCTCCAGGGACCCTTAACACCCTCTTTTGGTGAAGGCTACAAATCTGTTTAACGACACAGACTTCTCCCTGGGGTTATCAGACTCTGCAATGGTACCTTTACATCCAGGATTTCCACAATTAGCAAACTTTCACACAAGCTTCTCTTATAGCAGTCCACCCAGCTGACAATGTTCTCTTGTTAGCTGCAACACCCAGACTCCTCACTGGCATAGACCTTGTCTCTTTTAGGCTACTCTGCCTGGGAATCCTCCTCAGTCTGTCATTCACTTACTTGGTGCTTTTGTAACTTCACCTCCTGACTGTGTAGTTGCTCTGACCGCTCTGTTTGTCCAACGACTTCAAGACAGCACACACTTCTTTCTGTAATCCAAAACTGGCAGCCACAGTAAAACAAGATTTCCTCCAGGTTTGTTTTCCAAAGTTCAAATGGTAGATCCACACAGGATCAGCCAGCAAGCTCCTCTCTTGTGGCTTGCTCTGGCTGCTAGCGGCAGCAGCACATAACTTAGGCCAGAGCCTAATCAGCCACCCCTTTCCATGTCTGCTTTCAAGGCTTTAAAGAGAAACTGCACCTGCACCAATTAGTAGGTCTTCAGGAGTTAACTCCGACACTCCTGTCAAGAACTCTTTACTCTTCTTTACTTGGCACCATCCTCTAGGGGGCAAACAATCAAAATATATATATATATATATATATATATATATATATATATAAATATACATGCACACACACATATATATATATATATATATATATATATATATATAAATGTAGACCCCAGCCCATGTCATGCCCCCACACCTCCTCGCCCCGCCATGCCATTTCTCCTTATTCCATGCCCACTCACCTCCCCACCACAGCCCATGCTAGAGTCCGCTCACCCCATGCTCCTCACCTCCCCACCTCATGCAATGCCCCCCTCAGCCTCCCTTGGATCCCCCCTCATGGTTACTTACCCTGATCCATGGCACTTGATTGCTTTGCCTCTTCTGCTCCTTACTTCCCGGCACATCTTGATGACATCATCAGGATTCCCAGTTCTGCAGCTAGATGCACCGGCAGGGGAAGCACAGAAGAGAAACAGCAATCAAGTTACATGGATCAGGGTAAGTAACCATGAGGGGGGAACCAGGTGAGGCTGAGGGGACATGGGCTATGTTTTGTTGAGGGTGAGATTGCACTGGGGCCCCATTCAGAGGCAGGGGCTCCGGTGCTTTGCACCGTGTTCACCGGCGGTTCCTCCGCCACTGGTTGGAGTCTACCCTCCTGAATAGCGGTGACATAGATGAAAAAGGTAGATGATGATACGCCAAATTAGATACATCATCCAAGCCTGCTTAGAGGACTAGGGAGATACTGAAATAAGGTAGAGGAGGGGGGTACATAGACCAAGGGCAGGGCTAGAGGGCCCTGGTGTAAAAAAAATAATTTGGGCCCCCTCTGGGGGTTGTAAAAAATGTTATGCGCTGTGCCTCCCAGGATCAAATCACTCAGTGCTCCTCCCCCAGGCCCCTTTCCATAACAGTAAACCTTCCTGAGACCTCTTTCCAAAGTTGATCCCCTATCCTTACCTCCTGCCTGTGCAAAAGCACAGGATGTGTCTACTCCGCTTTGCAGCAACATCCTCTATGGATATATACATATATATATATATATTTTTTTTTTTTTTATGTATATACACACACACACACAAGAATACTATCTTCACACAGCACCCATCCCTCTTTGCATCCATTGCTACATAGCACCTAGTCCTTGTCAGCAGCTATCCCTTCTCAGCGCCCATCCATGCACAGCACCCAGCCTTTCTCAGCACCCACCCCTATCTCCTTTGCTCCCCCTCACAGAACCCATCCCCCTGTACTTTGCTGTCACTTTGAAGTCCTTGTTCTCTTATGTTCTTCACTGATACGCTTCCCCAGCGTGCGTTGTGATTAGATATTTGCCGGCTTTATGGAGTGGTTAGCGAGGGGGAATCTGAGCAATTGAATAGCGATTTGCGATTTTAGCCTTGCGACAGTGAAAGATCAAAGGCTTGGAGATCATTAATTTGCGCTTTTTAAAATCCCTATAGATCGCAGCTCAACTCAATCGAAGCCCGCAAACTGACACCAATTGAATAGCAAAATAACTTGCTGGCTCCATTTCCGAGCCCGGGTCTCCCAAAAGCCTCAATTGAATGAAGCTACATATATGTATTTGCTTCCTGATCCTTTGTGCATTGGAGTCTTTCAATAATTACAACAGAGCTACCTGCAAACAGAACAGACTAACTGCCATTTACTATAAAATGCTTGCAGATGTCTTTTATGTTCAATGTTTCAAAATAGCAAGGTAGAAACAGCAAATTTTGATCCATGATTTGGTCCTCATGGGAGTGTTTCAGCATAGGCCCATGGGGCCCAGGCCCAGGGCAGCACATTTTTAGGGGGCAGCAGGCTGTTACACTTGTAATTTTCTGCATAGTGTGTGGTATACTTATGATTGGGATATAGCAAGAGAAAAGGAGGAGTAGTAACTGGCTTGTTGTGGAGGGGGGGGTAAGCGCACAAATATTTACAGAGCTAGAGCTACATAAAAAGCGATTTGTTGTGGGTTAAGGATTACTTAATGTAGAGACTCTACTGAGTAAATGTTATTCAGTACCTTAACTGGTTACTTGTGAGGATCGTTATCACTCTCAGGGGTTATACTGGTTACAAATAATTTTATTGAACTTTTACTAATGTAAACCACAATTAAAGATCTTCAGGGAAAAATCATATATTGTATGTGAAGTATGTAAAACATTTAAAATATTAACAGATACATAAGCAATGAGCCTAAAAACATTTAAGAGAAAATCTTGATTTTAGCAGACCCTATGTGGGCTTAATGGCTTCCATGTTGTCTGTGTGCAACACTTCCAGCTGAGTTGAAGCTTGAGGAGGTCTGCTCTGATAATTAATTACTTACATATTCATTAATAGAAAAAGGAAAGAGGTGGATTTGTTGTCTTATAAGTGATTGAGTTTAGCATAGAGCTCACATTCTCCCTGCCTCCCACATCAGTGGTGGAGCTACTGTTGGTGCAGCAGGTGCAATGCACCTGAGCCTACAACGAATTAGGGGCCCTCTGCAGTTGGTAGTAAAGGACGAATGTTAATTTATTAGATGAGCATAGCAGATAATTACTTTATATAAAGATGATCTGATCACCATAGCAATGATCTGCCATCTGCATATACTTTTGGCATTATTATTAAACCCTATAATGAGGATAGATAAATAAATGTATTTTGCACTGGGGCAATCCATTCCCCATTTCCGCCTCTGTCTCACATTTTTAGAAGCAATCAGTCATACTCCAAACTGCAAATCCTGCTTGCCCTGTCTGTAGCCATCTTTCATGCCTTGAACAGGAAAAATTAATACAACTGGGCCAATAATTAACCGTCCCATAAGTCAGAATAATTGTGGAACATTATAAGGATTTTTAGCTAGGCTAATGTAATAGGCCTAGTAGACATTTTGTTTAGAGTAACATTGCACTTTTATATTGTACTTCAAATTCTTGCATTACACATTTAACATACTTTTCTTTAGTGTATTTTTTCATATCTTTTAGAATTAATATTAGCACAGTTGCACTTATAAAACACTTAACAAAATTGACTTTTAAAACAAAATATTACCTAGGGAAAATGTCAACTAGGCAGCTCTTTACTACAATAATAACCAAGACATGGACGAAATGCAAAGCTTTCAGGCTAATGCTTGCTTATCTGTAGTTTTCCACTTTAACAGATCACTCTGAAAATGGTGCATGGACTAAAAAGAACCACTTGTAAGAAAAGACTTTATGACCTTAAATAGACTGTGTAATGCTTTTTTATACTATGTAATCAGAGGAAGCCTTTAAAACATTCAGTGGGTAGAGGAAGTACAAGTTTATAACATATTAAAAGTATTTTTCTTTACTTCAGTACAGTCTATTGTCTATTTTTGTATGTTTTTACAGTATTGTCTATTTTTGCATGTTTTGATAATCCCATGGAGAAAGTGTCATCACTAACGTGTCCTTCAAATATGTAAGGATTTGTTGAGAGGATGGATAGTATGGAAAACTTAATATATATATATATATACAGGGAGTGCAGAATTATTAGGCAAATGAGTATTTTGACCACATCATCCTCTTTATGCATGTTGTCTTACTCCAAGCTGTATAGGCTCGAAAGCCTACTACCAATTAAGCATATTAGGTGATGTGCATCTCTGTAATGAGAAGGGGTGTGACATCAACACCCTATATCAGGTGTGCATAATTATTAGGCAACTTCCTTTCCTTTGGCAAAATGGGTCAAAAGAAGGACTTGACAGGCTCAGAAAAGTCAAAAATAGTGAGATATCTTGCAGAGGGATGCAGCACTCTTAAAATTGCAAAGCTTCTGAAGCGTGATCATCGAACAATCAAGCGTTTCATTCAAAATAGTCAACAGGGTCGCAAGAAGCGTGTGGAAAAACCAAGGCGCAAAATAACTGCCCATGAACTGAGAAAAGTCAAGCGTGCAGCTGCCACAATGCCACTTGCCACCAGTTTGGCCATATTTCAGAGCTGCAACATCACTGGACTGCCCAAAAGCACAAGGTGTGCAATACTCAGAGACATGGCCAAGGTAAGAAAGGCTGAAAGACGACCACCACTGAACAAGACACACAAGCTGAAACGTCAAGACTGGGCCAAGAAATATCTCAAGACTGATTTTTCTAAGGTTTTATGGACTGATGAAATGAGAGTGAGTCTTGATGGGCCAGATGGATGGGCCCGTGGCTGGATTGGTAAAGGGCAGAAAGCTCCAGTCCGACTCAGACGCCAGCAAGGTGGAGGTGGAGTACTGGTTTGGGCTGGTATCATCAAAGATGAGCTTGTGGGGCCTTTTCGGGTTCAGGATGGAGTCAAGCTCAACTCCCAGTCCTACTGCCAGTTCCTGGAAGACACCTTCTTCAAGCAGTGGTACAGGAAGAAGTCTGCATCCTTCAAGAAAAACATGATTTTCATGCAGGACAATGCTCCATCACACGCGTCCAAGTACTCCACAGCGTGGCTGGCAAGAAAGGGTATAAAAGAAGAAAATCTAATGACATGGCCTCCTTGTTCACCTGATCTGAACCCCATTGAGAACCTGTGGTCCATCATCAAATGTGAGATTTACAAGGAGGGAAAACAGTACACCTCTCTGAACAGAGTCTGGGAGGCTGTGGTTGCTGCTGCACGCAATGTTGATAGTGAACAGATCAAAACACTGACAGAATCCATGGATGGCAGGCTTTTGAGTGTCCTTGCAAAGAAAGGTGGCTATATTGGTCACTGATTTGTTTTTGTTTTGTTTTTGAATGTCAGAAATGTATATTTGTGAATGTTGAGATGTTATATTGGTTTCACTGGCAAAAATAAATAATTGAAATGGGTATATATTTGTTTTTTGTTAAGTTGCCTAATAATTATGCACATTAATAGTCACCTGCACACACAGATATCCCCCTAAAATAGCTAAAACTAAAAACAAACTAAAAACTACTTCCAAAAATATTCAGCTTTGATATTAATGAGTTTTTTGGGTTCATTGAGAACATGGTTGTTGTTCAATAATAAAATTAATCCTCAAAAATACAACTTGCCTAATAATTCTGCACTCCCTGTATATATATATATATATATTCATAATAAAAGATTTGAAGAGTTGAAGATTCAGGAGTAAACTATGAGAATATAAGTTACAGAGCGATAAAATGAGACAAGCCAGCATCCAAATCCGTAAACCATGCTTCCGCACATTCCATTTGAGGCCATGAACATGATCAATGATTGGCGGAAGTTTTGAGTAATATGTATTGTAAACCATTACATAATACTTTGTAACATGCAACTTATACAGTATTTGAAAGAATGTTGAACCATTTTTTTTACTAACATTTTTAATTCAGAGGTATGCATGAGTAACATAAGAACAGGTCAACTTTCTGTGAATAACTATTTGCAGCCATTACATAATGCTTTTGTAACATGCAACTTTTATTTCAAGTACTGGTAAACCACATAGGTATTGAATCCAGAGGAAGGTAAACAGTAAAAACCACCATTTAAACTTAGCCAATTGTATCAAAGGGGGGAAAAATAATTCCTTCCTGACCCCATTAATTGGCGATCGGATTACTCCCTGGATAATTAATATTTAATTATACATTTCAATTTATTAACAAATGGTTATCATCTTACTAAGATAAATCCTTAATTATATACAATGAAACAACTTTGCACACCTTTTAAAATACAATGTTAAAATCTGAATTAGTACCTTAAAATACTAACATTTAACCTTGAATTGAATGAAAATGCCACCTAATTGTTTTGTTGGGCCAATCATGCAAAAAGGTGACTTCTAACACATTCCAATATGTTATTTTGTCTTTGCATTTTTTTTTTTTGTTGTTGTTGTTATTCTTGTAGTTTTTGAAAATGGCACATAGAGTTTCCTATGTGAAATAGTGGTCCTCTAAAAAGAGACCGGCACCACTGTTCTCTATATTTTTTGCCATTTTATAGAGTTTCCTTAGTGCAATGAGTCTGAATGACATAAAATGTTGTCCTCAAAATAAAACCACTGTTCTCTATGTTTACAGAACCTCATAATACACAATGTTTTTGCTAAAAATGCATCCAATCTTCCAATAAATCACCTTGAATTGGGTTTTCTTCAATATGAACTTGAATTTCCTCTGGATTCCTTCTGGATCTTGAAATAGAGTTGGCCATGTGCAAATACAGGTTCCTGACAAAAAATTACACACAGACTTAAAAAATTGTCCTTGGGATTTATTAATGGTCATGGCAAATGCCATGATAATGGGAAATTGTCTCCTTTGAAGGATAAAAGGCAAACCACTTTCACTTGGAGCCAAATCAATTCTTGGTATAAGAACTGGTTCACCTTTATGGGTCGCATGCAAAATTTCTGCATGTATAAAATTATATTTTAAATACTTCACAATTAATCTGGTCCCATTACAAAGTCCTTTTTTGGGATTCATATTTCTAAGTAGCATGACAATTGCCCCTTTTTTATGTTGCAAAATATGTGGTGGCATTCCAGAGAGAGTTAAAGAATGAATAAATTCATAGTAAAGTTAGATTCACTGTCTTTGTCATCAGCCAGAACGGAATCTGCACTTTAATTGTTTTTTGGTGGTGCAATGATTAATTTAAAAATCTTGTTATTTAGATTCAAGGCATCTATATTTTTTGATGTTAATATGACTTTGCTTGCAATGTCTGAGTAATCCTCGTTATTGATGGTATTGAGAAAGATTGTCGATATTAGTGAATCTTTGCAGATTATTTCTGATGGAATTTCAACAGTATAGTCAGGTAAATTAGTTATTTTATTTTCTATTTTTCCTTCTCCAATCTGAATTAGCCAATCATTGAATTGATTTTGGCCTTCAGATCTCATATTTATTTCTAATTTAAGGTGTGTTAATATTTTCCACAGTTTACTTCTCTTTATACACGTTTCGACAATGTCAGTCCTATTGCCATGTGGTACCACAGGTAATGTTTGCCTAAAATCTCCTCCTAACAACATCACCTTTCCACCCAATGGCAAATCATTACCCATAACTACTTTTAATAATTGATCAATATATTGCAGGGCATGACATGACATAATTGTTGCTTCATCTATTATAATTAATTAACTTTTGTTAAATTGTTTGGCTTGTAATGAATTCATTCGAATATCTGACACTGATGTTTCTAGAATGGGAACTGGCAGTTTAAATCCACTATGCACAGTTCTACCACCTTCTAACAAAAGTGTGGCAATTTCAGTTGTTGCAAATGGCAGTGCTATTTGACCCTGTGCTCGGATGCAACTCATCAATAAATTATATAGATACGTTTTTCCTGATCCACCAGGGCCATCTAGATAGAAATAACGCTCTTTGAGCATGTCATCGTCTATTGCATTTCTAATGACGTTAAATGCTTCCAATTGTAATGCATTTAAAGTTCCAATTTGTTCTTGTGTTTTTTGGTATTCAATTTCAGTGACATACTCGTCAAAGTTAATTTTATCTATGATTTCTGGATCAGACAGATTAAAATTTGCACAATTTAATCCATGACAAGGAAAGATTTCCTGAATTTCCATTAATGCACTAATAGCGCAATGGACTCATTGTAACATTTCAAGAAGTCTTCACACATATGTAGTTTAAATGTTTCCCGCAAAGCTAATGCATCAGGTACATTGCAAAAGATGCAAATGAAAGCAAATTGTTCTCTCATTTGCTTTGGCATTTGACATAGTGCTGCTTCTTCTAGATATCTCTCCCATTCCGTATCATCTGCCAGGAAGTTTTGATGCCTTGCAGCTAATTGGAAAGTATCATAAGCTATGTCATTGACTGTGCGTAAATGTTCATAACTTTGTGCACCGGGAACATGTAAACGAAGTAATCTTAAGCTGAAATGTTCAATGTCTCTTGGACTAACGGTATACATTTGTGGGATAATTTTATGATTCTCTTTTTATCGTTGTCACCATTGGCCATTTACAAATACATAGTGTTGTAGAATCTTAATGTATAAAAATTGTCTGGCGTCAGTGTCCTGGCAATTTATTGAAACCAAGCAGTAAGTGCTGTTGCTCTGTGTTCACTTTGTGCTAAAGCATTTCTTTCATTCCCTGCAGTGAAGCAAACAAATTGACTTTGTGGCAAATGGACAGCTAATCGATACACAGCATGTGATCAATCATGCATATCAAATTTGAGAGGACGCCACATTGCTTCTGGAGCACTTACATAGCGAGCATCTAAATAAGATGAAAGTTCATCATGTAAAACTGGATTGTCTTGTTCATTTTGTGTACATTGCACAACAACAGTTGCTGCATCATATCCTTTGTATATATATTTATACACATATTTGATGGATTTGATAGAATTGCAAGCTTCCACATTTATGTGTGCATTGTACTTCATCAGCAAATGTGGATTGTATGGAACCACATATCTATTATCGACCTTTTGGCCACGGATAATACCTGTTTGTCCTTCTCTTCTTTTATACAAAGAGTATCCATCACAATTAGCATAAGTCTGCATTTGAAATTGTTTTGGGAACTCTTTTGTGCATTTTTTATTTTCCATACATGGTGAATTTGGATTGATATCTCCACATGGACCATGAATCAGTCTATGAGTTACAATCTCATAAAGTTTTGAATGTTTTTCTGGATGCAGCAGTAATTACTGAATCCACTCTGTCTGCCTTATTCAATTTATCTTTTCTTGTAGGATTATAAGTATGCGTGCATGTGGCAAGCCTCTTTTTTGAAATTCAATGGTATAAACAAAAGCCACACATTTCCCAAAAAAGGGGGCTTTAGTTATATCATGTATTAATTAATTTTGTTTTATTTTGAATACTCTAGCCACCAAATCTGGTCGTCAGAAGTATTTTGAACAAGTTTCACATTTTCTTTGATCTCTGGCCATTACATGTAAATGTAAGGAATAAATCTCGTTTGCCAAATGTAGTCACAATAGCCATAGTATCATTGTATCTTTCTCGCATATTGCGAGGAGATCCTTGGAAAGAGGATGGCAAAATCATTGCTCCTCCAGGAGGACTGTCTCTGTTTGCAGCAGATTCAGCAACATAATCCATCAATCCACAATATTGTTCTACTCGAAGCTTGTTTTGTTGAAATTTGACAAAATTTAGATTATTTGCTTTGACTTGTAGGAAGGAATCAATAATCCATTGTGGTGTGAGTTTCCCCCCCACAGAAAATAGGATTAAAATTATCCTGAATAGCAGTTTGGGCCACTTTATATCCCAGCATATAAATATTGTTTCTAACACAAACTTTACTATTGGGATAACTTTGCAATTGTAATTTTGGTTGCCATCCTGGCTCCACATTTGGAAAGAAAATGGGATATCTCATTGGATCCAAATTACTACTTAAAATATTTATGTTTATAAAAGGTTGATCTTCATTGCGTGGATATATTCTATTACCTGGCTCAAATGGTGGTTCACCATCATAAGTTTTTGTTGGTAAATTATGCTGTCTTTGATCAGTATGGTGATCTCTTTTGAGAACCATATTTACTCTTGGCATTGGCAATTTATTTATTTGCACATGTGCCTGTTGTTACTTTTCAACCAATGCTAATTTTTTGTATACTTGACTATATGGGTTGTTGGCCATAATGTTATCGAGCTGTTCAAAGACTATGGGTAAGCATTGTTTATTTTCAGGAAGCATCATTCGTTGTTCAATAGCTTCCATTGTATAAAGGACATATAACTGTGCAAATTTCCTTTGCTGTCCTGCTTCTGGGTGCAAATGTGAAGTCCAGTGGTCAATTTGTCCTTGTACTTTAAAACAGTAAGGACCATGTCCTGGGACATTTTCTGCTAAAGTTGCACCCATTGAAGCAAATGAAAATGCACAGTTATAAGACCTAATTTTTTGGGGGGGAAATGTTTGTCTTTCTGGAAGTCTTACCTTTCCTTTCTGACATCAACTAATAAACTCTCAATCAGTTGGTCTTTCCTTCAGAAAATGATAGTCCCCACAAAACTGACATACCACATTCATTAATCTACAATAATGAGTGTTAGTGCTGTAAATAAAGCAATATCGTGAGCTTCCTCAACATAGTTATCACTACAACTTTCTATATTTACATTGGTGTCATGTGTATGAACATTGGTTTCATGAGGCAATATTGGGTCATTAGGCAATGTTTTAAAGACATTTTTTGTTTACTTTTCTTTGAAGTTCCAGCACACTCAGTTTGTACTTTCTTAGTCATTTTTCTTTTATTTAGAAGTCTCTGTCTGTCTTCTTCTCTTAAGTGTTGAGAAGTCTCAGGGGACTGTGCATTGCCATTCTTCTTTTATGTTCATTCTTGTCTTGTGCATTGTCCGCCATTGTAATCTGTAATTGTAAATGCAGATATTGATTTTTTTTATTGTACATATTTTTTTTACCTGTCATCAATGCAAAACCTAAATAGCAGTAATGAATCATTAAAATTACTTGAAATGCATTTGTAATGTTTTCATTAAATTAATTAATTAATCAATCAATGGGTTATTTTTAATTTGCATACATTAAAAGCTAAAGAGCTAAGCATATATATATATTGATCAATAATTTTATGGTAAAAACGTTTTTTTTTTATAATGAATTATGAAGTAATAAATAAATGAATATACATGAATGAAATAATCTAAAACTGTCATCAATGCAAAACATAAACAGGTAGTCATGTGTTCCTAAAGAATGACAAACACAAAGAGCTATGAGCAAACTTTAGATTGGCCTGAAAAGGATTTGTAATGTTTTGATTAAATCCCCCCCCATCCTCAACCCCCCTCCTCAATCCCCCATCCTCATCCTCTCTCCTCAACCCCTCATCCTCAACCCCCCTCCTCAATCCCCAACACCCCCATCCTCAACCCCTTCCTCAACCTCCCTCCTCAACCCCCCATCCTCAACCCTCTCCTCAACCTTCCTCCTCAACCCCCTCCTCAACCCCCATCCTCATCCTCAACCCCCCATCCTCAACCTCCCTCCTCAACCTCAACCCCCCTCAACCCCCCTACTCAACCTCAACCCCCTACTCAACCTCAACCCCCCTCAACCCCAACCCACCTCCTCAACCTCAACCCCCCTCAACCTCCCCGTTAATCCCCCTCAACCCCAACCTCCCTCCTCAACTCCCCTCCTCAACCTAAGGGGGGGGGGGTTGAGGGGGGTTTACGTTGAGGAGGGGGGAGGGAAAGAGACACGGGGGGTTAGAGAGACACACGGGGGGATAGAGAAACACACAGGGGGTAGAGAGACACACGGGGGTAGAGAGACACATGGGGGGTAGAGAGACACATGGGGGGTAGAGAGACACACGGGGGGATAGAGAGACACACGGGGGGGGGGGTTAGAGAGACACGGGGGGTTAGAGAGACACGGGGGGGAGAGTGACTCGAGTATAAGCCGAGGGGGCCCTTTTTTGCCTTAAAAAAAGGGCTGAAAAACTCGGCTTATACTCGAGTATATACGGTACCTTATGGAACCTTAAAATCCATAAGGGACAATATACAACAGTCCCTTCTAATTTCATCGCCCTTACCTTTTTAACTACTCTTAAGAGCGGTTTTGAAACTATCCTTGCAAAGTGATCTAAACATTCGAAAAACTATTTCTTATAAATATCGTATATACTTCTTCAAAGTACTACCTTATAATTATATATTAATTTGGACAATAAAGTTTGTTTGGAAAAAGGAAATTAAGGGCATTTTTTGAATTCTCGCGGGCCTTCCGCCCTTTACTATGTGAAGCTTCATTACCAGTTTCCGTAAAATCTAATGACGTAACAAACGTAACGTAACCTACGATACGTCACCACGTAGTGTACATGGTGATGTCATTCAGGAAGTAAACTAGCTTGGTGCAGTGGCGGCACATAATCTACAATATACGTCATGAGACAGAGCTTAGATCCTTAAAAAGACCCGCGAAAATTCAATAACCTTGCACTCTCTCTAAGCCTTAAGAACGATAGCAATAAGACAATTGAAACCGGTCAGCATTTTTTTATTCACTCTTATTTTTCACAGCAGGATATACATCTCCTTTTCGTGATGTGTACTACACTTTTCAAGTAGGCGTTTCTCCCTCTATGACACTGCTAGCGTATTTAACGCTATGATATGGTGATCTTTCATATCCCTTTATTACACATAGGAGATGTCTACTGCTTGCACTTTGTCTATAGATTGTTTATAGAGTGTTTATATATTTTTCTTTACCTTTTTTATAGCTTAGCCCCTCATTTTTTTATATAGTCCTATGATTTTCGTAACAGATTTATGAGGACATTTTGAGGATACCAAGGAAAATAAATATTGCTTAGCCATACTTACCTTATTGTCCTTTTATTTATAGATTTTTTATTTTTATTTTTCCCTCATTAACTAAAAATTCTTTATTTTTTTGTTATTTCATGTCTAAAACAGGTGTTAGGCACTAATTTTTTGCAATTATTTTTATTTTTATTATAGTTATCCTGTTTAATTGGCATACATGCAAATGTAAAGGCCTGAAAATATCAAATGTAGCATGTGTCATAATATTATAAACTGATTGAAATACTTAAGTGCTTAAAGGGTCCTATCCCTGTCAATGAGCAGGAACAGATATATATATGAGTGCGTTTGAAAATGTACATAATTTTTGGGCAAGTTTAAAATGTTTTTTTTCTTCTGTAATTATTAATAATTAATAGTTAATCAATGAATGTACATTAATGATCAGTACTCCAGATATCTAAATGCAATATTAAATCTATGCATTGTAAAATAGACAATATTTTTTTATAACAATTACTAATTAATAATTAATTAATAGATGTTAATTAATTAATTAATCAATAACAGTGATTAATGAAAAACAAAAAGTCTTAAAATTTCTCTCCTAAAAAAGAGCATCATTAAATGATATACCTGTAAAGGTGATCTTATTGCAGAGGAAATGCTGCAAACGTCACTCTGTGTATTCAGGCAGCTGCAGAGATGATCAAACTGTAATATTAAAATGTAAAGCATTTTTAATGTTTTAATGCAATTAATTCATAAATCATGAAGAGTATGATAATTAATTGGGATACATGCAAAACGTAAAGGTGTAAGCATGGATATATTCATAAATAAATGCACTATAAAATATTAAATGTAGCAGGTGTCATAATGTAATAAACTGATTTCCCTATTTAACTGCTTTGAGGATCCTATCCCTTTTAGGCAATGAGCAGCAACACAGAAATATAAATGAACTGTAAAATGTACATTTTTGGGGGGCCAGTTTAAAAAAATCCTTTATTTTTATTATTACTAATTAATTATTAAATATGTAATTAATGAACAAAGCATTTTTAATGTTTGAATGCAATTAATTCATTCAAAATCGGAGCAATTTAATGGGGCTCTTAGTATACCGAAAGGGAAGAAGTTAAGTGGAATAGACTACCATGAGGAGTGGTCAGAACAAAAGATTATGCACAAATGGCTTTCATATGCAGAAGACTGTCCTAAATATTGACCAATCTGCCATCAAACTCTCTGTGTCAGTTTTAGATTTATGTTGGAATATGTGAAACCCCTAAAATAACATGAATTATAAAGCAGAAAGCAGACCAGATGATAAAGCTTTATACAATGCAGTATAATCAGGGGGTATTATAAATAAAATTTAGTTTTCTGAAGACCAAATGGAATGAATCAGGAGCCTGTAATGTAGACACAATAAATACATTTTCCCCTACAACTATTTTTAGAAAGAAAAAAAAAACATTTTCTATTATATGAAATTATGCTATAGTGAGAGCTTAATTGAGCTGCTTTCTCAACTGGTGGTGTCCTTGTAAAATAATGAGATTTACAATAGCGTTATTGAAACCATTGAGGACTGCACATTTCTTTTGGTGCAATTGTGAACTTCTCTGTATTCACACCTGTACAAGCAGATCAGGAGAAATGAAATGCAGTTCCCACTGCAAGTTTGTCTAACATGGTTGTGCGAATGAAAGGGTTAACCATAGAACAGCTTATCCAAACTTGCAGCCACTTGCAATGGTTGTAAAAAAACAAAACAGTATCAGCCATCTACATCCTAAAATCAATAATATAACACTGCCACCACCAAGGCGATTTAAAATATAATCATCTGGTTGTCTTTGATTGCCCAGAATATAAAAAAAATATACAAAACAACAATCTGAAGATAACATAACACACTATAAAACATCTCTACACTAATGGAAAGTTCATGAGAGTGCAGACAGAACTTAAAGGGATATCTAAGTTTGCTGGATTAATACATTTCTGCACTCTATAGGCAAAAGCAGCCTATATGTACTGTGTACAGCACATCTCATAAAACATTTTATTGTGATCCCTGGATTGCACAATTTATAGAGATCGAAACTCAGTCTGAAGCTGCCAACGTAACAGAAGGTGACAAAGATCAGCATAAACACAGAGACACTGAAGACTGAGACTCCAGTTATGCTATTGCCCCTCCACATTGTCTATTCGACCATATTGATCTATGAAGACCCGGTGTCCCACTGGTTTTGCAAGAAAACTTTTGGAACTCTTACAGCTGCACACAACATATATATATATACAGCTATAATTTTGTTCACACTTATATATTTTTTTAATCACATTATGACTGCCTTCTGCTAACAAAGAACAAACATTGGCCAGTGATTTTACATGCTTATAACTTAGGTAGGGGGATATGTGTAATTATGACATTAGTATAATATTTAATTTGGACTCTCTTCAAAACAAACCACATTCAGTAAAACCTTCTATTTAATTTAAAGCTTTGCTTAGCTTTCGAACCTATATAATAAAATATATGTTGTTACATTTAAAACATATTTAATTAATTATTCTAATGTTGTTGTTTATTAGAAATATATATTGCTATTCTTGCAACCTTCATATTCGTAACATGCTGATATATACTTCTTATGCATATTATGTATTATACAGCTACAATATGATATAGCCAGACACAAGCTATTATAGTGCAAATGAAAAATTGCATTGTTCTGAATTATATAAAATCCTTCCGAAAATCCTAAAATAATGCACAAGTACACTTTGAATACACCATTTCATGTTATTCTGAATATTGATATATACGTATTGAAAACTGTGGCGTCCATGCTAATCAAGTGGTGTAAGTTGAGGTATACCCTAAAATCCGCTGCAGGAGATTTTCTTCCCTACCGTACACGTTTTTGTTAGTCTTTTCACTTGCAATATTACGCCACTAGAAAATGAGAACGTCATGATTATTATAATGAGAACAAGCGCTGTAACCTCAGTAAGAATCCATTATAGTTATATATGTATATATATATATTTATATATAAATATACTCATATATATATTATATATATATATATATATATTATATATAATTTTTTTATTTATGTTTATTTTTATGAAATAGATTTGGATTTATAGATTTAGTATATATTATATAAGTGTTTATTTTGTGTATATTATATATATATATATATATATATATATATATATATATATATATATTTATATTTATATACATATAGTCAATGCATTAGAGCATTTGTTCCTATTCCACATGGTTTCCTGATATGTATTAACCCCTAGAATACTGGGTTGTGTGCTACCCTTAAAGTTGTATAAAGAAACTGACATAATAATAAAATATGATATGTTTTAATTATACAAATGTGTATATTGGACTGGTAAGTGTCAAATTATTATTAACATTCATAATTTTCCATTGTTTTCCAGGGCTATACTATGTAACTGCTGCTACTGCACTCTGCAATAGTTTTGAAACCATTTGCAAGTGGTCTTTGGTACCCGTAATATTTTGTTCTGCTTTTTGTAGTTATACACTATCCTATCTTGAGAAGTTGAGAAGTACATTTTGCGATCGGACTGGTAATCCAGCAATGTAGAAATCAGTAAAAACCATTAAAGCAAGTGTTCTATGTGGGCTCCATAATATGTATTAACCCCTTAAGTCCCGGTATCCATTTCACACAACAAAAAACATAAAACAAAAACATTTTTTAATTGCATATATATAGGTTTGAGACTGTTGTGCAAGTCCTATTCAGTACTTGTTATATTTTTGACAGAAACGTGATACATTTTATCACACCTAATTTGAAAGCTTGAGCTATGGGTCAAATAGAATATTGATTTTGTGTAACTTTAATTATTTAGCACTCGTAAATCTTGAGCTGTGCTAAAGCCAATGGAGTTCTAAGACCAGTTTTGTGGCTTTGGCTGGCCAGTAGTAAATGTGGGCCGGGGAGCTCGCAATTGGAATGTGAGTAGCTAATTGTAGCCAATTGAATATCTGTAACTTTTTTTTACAATGAGCTGCTTTACCAATTCAGGTAATTGCGATTTGGACAAATGAATGGGGGCCATATTGTACAAACAAAACTGTGTAATTCAAGATCCCTTATTAGCTATATAACAGTCCATTAACTTATTTAATGTGCTAAAGGTAAATTGGAGTGTATATAAGTGAATCTCCTTCTGAATAACCTCCTTGTCACAGCTTGTGTACTTCAATAAAGTTGTGAGCTATATCATGTAGGATCCCCCAAGATGAACAGGACAAAGCAGAAAGGTCAGGGAAACCTTATGGGTAAAGGAACTGGAAAACCTCTCCAGTATCTTTGCCAAGAAAATCTTACACATATAGGGTCACAGAGAGTCTGACATGACTGAACAACTGAAGACATACTGTATGTAAGTGAATACATCTTATTTTCTTATTCATGCATATAAATGCCATAATGTCACTGGTTCACTTTGTCTGCATAAAATGGTAATATGGGTCTTGGATTCTTGTTTATTGCAATTTACTGTACTTTATCCCACTCCTTTTTACCAAAATCCAATGCCTCTTAATTCACTTTCCTTTTGTCCCTCTACCTAAGTTAAAATTAAAAACTATAAAGAGTTGGATATTTTACCTCAATCACTTTTAATTGAATCATACTCCTAAAATTGCTATCTACATGGTGATATGCTTGCATGTGTGACAAGGTACTCTGTTGCATTCATTATATGTATAAGCATCGCTTTATGTGAGTTTATTATCAGTTCCTTAAATATAAAAACTATATCACTTTTGGTAAGTGTTTAGAACTGTCCCATTCATATCGGGATGCTGCTATAGTACAATAAACAGAAACTTCAGTGTGTAGGTTCATAAGGGTGAAACTAGGTCAGAAATGTGTAGGGATAAGATGTAACACGTCTCCGGAAAGATGTGGGATGAAACATATTTCCCTTAATCCTAGTTATATTTTTTTTACATAAAAAATGTAAAAACAAACATTTATCTTTTAGCAATTTTCCCCTCGGCAGATTAGAGAGACATTAAAGAACTAGCAGAGATCATGAACAGTCGTATTATATGCCATGGAAGTTCCCACACAACGTTCCCAAAGCATGTCAAACCTGACCTACATTACTCCTTCTGTTCCGGTCTGGGCCTCTCAGCACAGACTGCCAATTGTGCAGTAGTGTGTGGTGGGATTGGTATATAAAAATAAATTCACTATGAACTAAACTAAGCTTGTCTAACTTCTTTTCTCACCTGGGACCCTGCTTGAGGTGTGAAGTTCAAAGTCTTCCGTATTTTCTTCAGAAAACTAAGTTCAGATAAGTTCAGCCATTAAAAATCTAGGTATGGAATGTACCAAAGGAGGTGGAGACAGCGGATTCAATAGATAACTGTAAAAATGGGATTGCATGTATTTATGAATAAAAAGGGCATTCAGGGTTATCCTGGATAATTAGAGAGGGAGTATTGATCCAAGGAGGAATCCAATTGCTAGTATCTGGGGTCAGGAAGGAATTTTTTTCTCCCTTTTTTTTAGACAGTTGGCAAAGTTTCAATGTTTTTTTTTTCTGCCTGCCTTCCTCTGGATCAATTAATAACTAACAATTAATCCACATATTGCAGATCAGAGGAGATATAAAAAGGTTGAACTTGATACAGATGCAGCGCTTATTAAATTCCCCCAATGTGTAAAATCGTAGGCCGTAATATACCCCGCAGGATTTACGGCTATTTTTCTCCTCCGCAAATCCTTTGATCTGTCAAGCCCGTAACTGTTACATTCCAATATCGCTATTAAATTGCAACAAGTTCTCCAAAACACCCTGGCATTCAAGCCCGTAACCCGCAAATGTAGACAAAAATATTACGGCCTCCAAATAGGACCCGCAAAGGGTTTACAGACAAAGACAATATAAACACACCACTGGACTTTAAAATATGGGTAAAGCATGGAAAGGCATTACAATTACTTGCACAATAATCCCCAAATAAAAAATGGGCATTAAAAAACATTTTATTTTATCATATGTTGGAATGGTCATACATATGCCAATATGAAAAGCCATGTTGCAAGATGCATAAAGCAATTAAAGACACACTATCTGATTAAATAGCAACACAAAAACATGAAACTGATTCCATATTAACTCTTCCTCACTCACAGAGGCTCTAATGTGGTATATATGATTGCATATTCATCTCACTCATCACATCTACATTGGGAAAACAAACAGTGGCCAAATTGCACCTCTACATCACATAGATCAAGTACCAGGGGAACATTTTATTATGTTTTGTTCAGTCCTTCAGTCGTGTCCTACTCTCTGTGACCTCGATGGACTGCAGCACATTTAGCTGGGTCACTGCCTGTGCTGTTCCACAAGGTTTGCATGCCAAAGATACTGGAGTGGGTTGTCAGTTCCTTCTCTAGTGGACTGTGATTTGTCTGACCTTTCTGCTATCACCTGTCCACTTACACTGGCCCTACGTGGTATAACTCACAGCCTCATTTAGGTACACAAGCCCATTCACCACCACCATTTAACAATCCACAAGGGGACTAGGGGAACATACACCACACTAATCCACTCTAACACATCAGGGATGGCCACAAAAACACAGGCTGTGCAGAGGCACGTGGATTAACAGCCAACTCACCTCCATCAGGGGTAATCTCCGCTGTACACATCCTGGGAAGTCCCATGCCATTGCTGGTGGCCATGTACCCAGATGTATACCTATTCCCATTTGGTGACCTCCCATTATGTTTTGCTATTCATCTATTTACATTAGTGTGGTGTATGTTCCTCTGGTCCCCTTCTGGATTGCAAAGTGGTGGTGGTGAAGCTGCTTGTGTACCTGAATAAAGCAGTGAGCTATACCACGTAGGGCCACTGCAGAGAGGTCAGACACAGTCAACTACAGAAGGAACTGGCAACCCACTCCAGTATCACCTGTCATATTGTTAGCAGGTCCTCAAGTGAATGTTTATACTCCACAGTATCAGTAATTAGACTTTGCATGTGTATTAACCTTTTTTTTTATTATTTATGAAACATATTATCATATTATATCTAACTAGCGAATTGCCCGTCAAAAAATGACGGCAATGAAATTGTAAATAAGCTAATGCTGTTTGGTGTATAATAATACATTAATAAATTAATATACTTCATTGTGTTGAAGAGCTGACAATCTGTTTTAATGTTGCTGCAGCATTAGTGGTGTGGAGCTGCTGTGTAAGCGTGATGAATGTGTGCAGTGTAATAGTGTGCGTGCGCGAGAGCAAACCGTTAGCGTAGTTGTGTACTTCCGCATTGTTGTAATATGGCGGGTAATGTGTGGTATGCGTCTTTGCGGAATATCCGTAGGTCTTTTGTGGTGTTTTGCGTGTTTCTTGTGGTGTTTTGCGTGTTTCTTGTGGTGTTTTGCGTGTTTACAGTGCTGTAGCCTCGTTTTCGTTTTGTTCGGCGGCCATTTTTTCTCTCGCTTAGACAATTTTTGAGTGTCTAAATTTTTTTGAGGTGTAACTTAATTTTTTGAGGTCCTGGATGCCCCCTCTTGCTGTAGGTAAGCTTTTTATGTATGTGTTGTGTGTATTTATTGTGTTTTTCATTTTTTCATGATCGCGGGTTGCAGACGATTTTTGCGAGGTCGTAATGTGTGGTAACGTGTGTCGTATGTTGTTTGCGTTCCGATATAAAGTTTGCGAGGGTCGCAGTTGGTGGCATTGAGCGCCTTCGGCGCCGTGTGACGTATGTTGTTTGCGTTCCGACGTAAAGTTTGCGAGGGTCGCAGTTGCTGGCAAGGAGCGCCTTTGGTGCTCCTGGCCAGCAACTGGGGCCCTCGCTATGCAGCGCGAGCCCGCAAGCGTGAGCAACAACTCGTATGCCCACAACTTATATAATAATTTGCACATAGCAGGGAAAAAGTGCATGTATGCTTTTAATATATTGTAATCCACCTTAAGTGAACAGAAGAGGAGAGAGGCAGGGATGGGACTTTGTCTGAATGCTGGTCCCAGAGGATACAGGATCTGATGGGATACTGAATCTCTTATTACAGTAGCACTGCAGGAGATAATTTACACATAGCAGAGAAAAAGTGCATGCATGCTTCAATATATAGGAATCCACCTTAAGTGAACAGCAGAGGAGAGAAGCCCCTGCGTGATGTCATTAACATATGCCGGACGCTCACAGGAAGAAGACATGCTGCTGGGGAGAGAAGCAGGAGGTGCTCACATCAGAGTAAGGAGAGAGGGAAAAGGAGAGAGGGGGGGGAAGAAGGAGGATAACGGGGAGGGAGGAGGATGATAAGGGGTGAGGACGAGGATGATGCGGGGAAGGAGGGAGCATGTTGTCAAACTGCGAGTTGTCATCCTGCAAGGCCGCAAGTGTGACGACAACTCTTTGGCCACTCCCTTGTTGCATTGGCTGTGTGTTTTGGGTCTTTGTCATACTGGAATACCCATCCACAACCCATTTTCAATGCCCTTGCTAAGGGAAGGAGCTTCTCGCACAAGATTTGATGGTACATGGTCCCATCCATCGTCCCTTTGATGCGGTGCAGTTGCCCTGTCCCCTTAGCAGAAAAACACCCCAAAAACATAATGTTTCCACCTCCATGTTTGACAGTGGGGGTGGTGTTCTTGAGGTTATAGGCAGAATTCCTCCTCCAAACACTGGGAGTTGATGCCAAAGAGCTTGATTTTGGTCTCATCTGACCACAACACCTTTACCCAGTTCTCCTCTAAATCATTCAGATGTTCATTGGCAAGCTTCAGATGGGCCTGTACATGTGCTTTCTTTAGCATGGGGACTTGCGGGCTCTGCAGGATTTCAGTCCTTCACGTCTTAGTGCGTTACCAATCACTTAGTGACTATGGTCCCAGCTGCCTTGAGATCATAAACAAGATCCTCCCATGTAGTTCTGGGCTGTTCCTCACCATTCTCATGAACACTTAAACTCCACGAGGTGAGATCTTGCATGGAGCATGAGACTGAGAGAGACTGGCAGTTATTTTCTGTTTCTTCCACTTGTCACTAATTGTACCAACTGTTGTCACCTTCTCACCAATCTGCTTGGCGATGGTCTTGTAGCCCATTCCAGCCTTGTGTCGGTCTACAATCTTGTCCCTGACATCTTTGGACAGCTCTTTGGTCTTGGAGATGGTGGAGAGTTTGGAATCTGATTGACTGATTGCTTTTTGTGGACAGGTGTCTTTTATACAGGTAAAAAGCTGAGAATAAGAGCACTACCTTTAAGAGGTAGGCATCTGTATACAAAATACCACCATCACATAGGCCAAGATCCAAGACTCTGTAGCCAGGCTAGATTAGGTTAACATTGTGACCAATAGATTGTCACTGAGGAGTGCTGTTGAGAAGGCACAAACATCTGTGCAGCCCCTAGGTCCTCCTCCGCCTAGGCACAGGAATCCAATCCTCCATTGCCGTGCCACCGTCTCCCTGCTGCTGGTGGTGGGGGGGTTAGGGGAGGGCAACTCTCTGGAGGCAGCAGCCCCTTGCAGTGGTGGAGACATGGTGGGGGGAGAGGAGAGCCCGGGCTGTGGGGGGGCCGGGAGATGCCTCCAGGCTGGAGGAGGTGGGACTGGGAACCAGAGTGAGTTGCATGGCCTCCGCGGTCACTCCCTGGAATGCCCTCTGGTCCGACCCAATGGCTCTTGAGCAGCCCGGCCAGGTAGGATACAGTCATTAGATGATGTCTTCTCTCCCCCCTATTGTGCCTTGCCAGGCTGCGCATCACCTCCGCATGATTGGCAGAGATGCTGACCTGGACCCCCAAAGGCAGTCCAACTGTTGACACTTGAGAGACAGTATATCTGCCTGTGCAGCCTGGCCTGATGTTGGGGATCGAGGTCCCTAGACCGTGGTGTGGTGAGGAGGTGGAGGTTTGGGAGTGAGGAGGGTCTGGGGCCCGGCTGGAGGGTCTTGCAGTGTTGGAGGTGGTTGTCTTGCAGTGTTGGAGGTGGTGGTGGTGGCAGCCAGTTCAGCGCTCTGCTGTAGGGGGAAGGAGGTGGTGGCTGGCTGCCGTCATCATAGGTCAAGTGGAAGGGCCCTGTCGATATGCTCAGTTGAATCCTGCCGGGGTTGCCGGTGGTCCTGATGGTGACCCCAGTAGCTATATGACATCCTCCTCCTCTGAGCTAGGGCCCTCAGGATCTCGTCTTTCCTCCTCCCACTGCGCCAGTTCCTGCTGGGTAGGGGCTTGCTCTTCCACTTTCTGCTCCGATGGCTTACCACTGGACCTACTTGATGCTGAAAGAGATAAAAGTCATTAGTATGATGAATAATACATTGTTTTGTGTGCATTCCTAACTATCTGACATCTAGGCTTGAACCTGGATGATACTCATAATTGCAACTCAGAATAGCTATCATTTGCTAGATATGATCTATTCTTTGGCTCTTGGTCTGCGGTCTGTAACTGCATAGGCTGCAGTGGGCACAAAAATACATGGACTATCTATTAGTTAATTACTGTTGTTGAGCCCAGGAATGACAGTGATTTGTCAGCTTCATGGATTTAATGATGCATCCATCTATCCCTTGTTAATTCCATAGAGCTGACATATCATTGTCCTTGTTGATCAACATGTACATGTGTAGTGTGTGTGATGTACATGTGGTGCCATGTTGGTGTATGTGATATTCACCTGGCATTGAGCCTGGGTCCTGCTGTGCCACCAGGCCTGAAGCTCCAGCGACGGGAACCCATCTCAGGAGGTCCTGGGGGACCCTCTCCCAATCATTATCACAGTCTGGTGCTTGTCCTCCTTGGCCATCATCCTCCTCACCTTGGCCCTTGACAGACCTCACATCGCTTACCGCTGTACTTACTGCTGTAACCTCAGCCGCTACCTCCTTCCATGCCTGAGCCCTAGGCCCTGGCCTAACTTCCCTTTCCCCTGCATGAATCATGCAGAGGCCATGGATAGCACAGAGGAGGACCACATTCTCCCGGTGTGTGTAATTGTGGCCCTGTGCTTGCCCTTAGCATCTTGCACTCCCGAATGTGGACGGGGATCCTTGCCTCCCTGACCCATGCCTGAGGCCTGTCCCTCCCCCAAACTAACACCCCCCCTGGATCAGGCTCCTTCCCCATTTTTTCCTCTCCTATGTGTGCCTGCTGCTCGGACTACCCTGAGACCACCCACCTCCTCTTCTACACTCCCTTCCTCCTCCGGCTCCTCCTCCACCTCGTCCTCCTCCTCTCCGTCACTCCTCTCCTCCTCCACCTCCTCCTCCTCTTAACCACTCCTCTCCACCACTCCTCTCCTCCTCCTCTCCACTGCTCCTCACCTTCTCCCCACCACTCATCTCCTTCTCTTCAACACTACTCCCCATGGCCACCTCTCTCGCCTCCTCGCATCTCCTCTTCTCCTCCTCCCCACCTTTCCACTCCTCTCCTCTCCTCTCTCCTCCCTCCATCTCAATTCCCAAAATAATAGAACAATAAATAAAAATAATCGTAACTGTTAATATATAATGGGGAGAAAATGTGTGTATTATAGGGTGTGGGGGATGGCCTGGGGGGGGGGGGGGTAAGGTGTGACCTAGCTCTATATGTCTCTTTGTGTGTTGTTTAAAATATATGTATTGCAATTATGTGTAAACTGTAAATATGTGTAATCAAGGATTAAGTATAACATATTAAATAGTAGAAGCTAAATGAACAAAATCGCAAATTACTGCTCTCAAATAACTCCTGCTCTCTCTCTCACTCTCTCTCACAAACTACCAACTCCGCGACTTGGGTGCTACCTTGAAAGAAAATACAACATAGTCAACGCATTGGCCGGTGGAACCCAAATTTGTAATCTCCCTCTTTCAATCATTTGCGACTAGACCGATTTATATTGGCTGAAAGGCCTGTGTCGCACTACGTTATACCGCAATTGGATAGTAACGGCCGATCGTGGCTCGGCCAGCCCCTTAACAGCTTGCACGCGTGGAAGAGTTTACTGGCTTGCATCTACGGCCCGTAATTCGCGGCATGGTTGAATTTAACAGCTCTGTAACGCAGCAAAATTACAAACCTGCAGCTTTTGCGGGTGTGCCAATGCTGCTACGGGCTTGGAATTTAATGGGGCTGTAAACCTTTAAACCTTAATTACTATGGGCCTCATTCTATTAGCCCCCGCAGCCGTTGTGGGGCCGCAAGGACCGGCCGCAAGCTATTCGGCTATTCTATTCCCTTACGGCCGGGGACTCCGGCAGGCTTGCGGCCGGTGCCTTGCTATCTCTTGCGGCCGCTCGCGCCAGAGGAAAGCCTTTGATCTAAAACGGCCGCAAGAGTTTCGGCCGTAAGAAATTCCTATTTGCAATTCAATTGCTCCGGGAACCCTCTCTGCAAGGCTAAAAACTAACCGCAGCTTACTTGCAGGAAAGAGGTCCCGCTAGCACCAATTAAGCACATAAAATAGCTCAAATAAAGCCATCCTGCACTTTGAGAAGACTTTAAAGGGATTTTAGGTGTTAGAAAAAATAGCACATAATTATCCTATACTCAAATCCGTAAAATATTTTATTTTTAATATCCGTAAAATATCCATGTAAAAAGTCCAGAGTGCTTGGAGCACTTCAGACCCGCCCACGCCGCAGCCGGAAAATAAACAGTTAATTTGAACTCGGGTTTGGGCTGATGTGCAAGCTTGAGAGTGGGTTTCTTTTAATCCTCATGTCCCCCAATATGATCCCTAGCATTTACAGAGCTGTACAGTGCAGGCTTGAATTTATTTTTGCGTTTTTAGATTTCTGAGATTACGGCCGGTTCCAAGATATGCGGCCGGCCGTAAGAGGAGATCCTTGCGGGGCCGTATAATAGAATCGCGAGTTAACAGAACCCCCGCAAGGAATTGCAGCCTTACGGACGATTTACAGCCGGTAATAGAATGAGGCCCTATGTAACTAGGTAACTATGAGAGAGAAGGTGCTTACATTATTTTTTTGTGCTTGTGTGACTATCACCAAGTTTTAGCATTGCACTAAAATAGATGGTGCATAATGAAGCCTTTTCTACAACATGGTTGATTAAATTAAATAAGTTTCCAACTAATTACCACTAGTAATAGCCCCTTCCTTCGCCATTAGGACTTTTTATTAGTAGAATTAGAGAATCACATATGCCCTATATTAAAATTATACTCTTTTGAAGAACTAATAAATACAGTCTTCAATTTAGTATATTTTACAAGAAATTATGCTGCAGCAGAAGCTGCCATTTTGGTATCTACTGATCACTTCCTCAAGTGGAAGTAGACTTTGAATGTAGAGGAAGCTTCTATCTGCATAGTGGGAATGTGACAGCTAGAACTGTCATTGCTTTTCAACATGATTAATGAAAATCATACTAGCTTACAAGGACGCACCTTCCTGAGAAAGCAGCAGACAAATCGCTACATTAAATTGTGGCTACGTTTTAAAATGTAGCCTGTACCTCCAATTTTAAGTGTTACGGCTATTAAATTAGCCCCATAACGCAGTCCGCAGAGAACTTGTAGGTAAAGACGCAGAAGGGACGAAAATAGCCTACGATTTATGCGACTTTGAACTTTGCGGACGTAAATCCTTTGATCTGTCAAGCCCATAACCACTATGTTTCCAATCACGCTATTGTAAAGCGAGCTAGCCCGTAACACGCAAATGGAGCCCAAAGCCCTACGGGTGCTGGAGAGGACTCGCAAGGGGGGTAAAGACCATGACGTAGCCCCATAAATGAAAATAAAAACTCACTACTGTACTTTTATTACAAGAGAAAGTGATGTTAGGTCTTAGAATTAACAGCACGACATTCTTAAGCTTGCAAATCGGCCCCAAAAAATACTTTATTTCATGTTTAATAGCCGTATTATATCGATCACGGCAATCAATTTGTTAATGCATATACTGTAACTCTCATGTAATCGAATATCATATTTTAGCCTTTATTAATATTGCATTATTGTGGAATGTGAGTCCAATCGCAACTTTTAATTGAAGCCCCTTGGACTTTTAAATCTACACTCCCCTTTTTCTGTGTCGTAACGCTAACAATCTCTTTTTCCATTGTCTCTCTCTCAACCCCTAACTACGGTCTACACTAATTGATCGTCCGCAAGGCCGCAAATCCAACGTTCAACGTTGTTTTGAAAAAAAGGAAAAAATAATATTAGAATTATATCACAGTATAATATAATGCCAACTTATTCTCTAATTTTGTAATAATAATAAAAACATATATTTATTGATCAGTGTAGGTATTATAAAATCTAATCAGTTTACTTTAATTTTGTGTTTTTACAATTTGTAATGTATTTTGAATTTCAAACATCCAGCCATGGACTGGAGGCATAGTAGCGTGTTTACATGTATGTGGAATCAGTATTCAAGAACTATTAAGCAACATTTGAAAAATATATTTTTTTTTGTTTTAATTAATATTTAGTTACATAGTTACATAGTAATTAAGGTTGAAAAAAGACTTTCAGTCCATCAAGTTCAACCTCTTAAGATCTCCTCTCATCTGCAATATGCGGATTAGTTATTAATTAATGTGTTGATTAAATAATTATTAATAGTATAGTATTAGAGGATGAATAAAGAGTTAGTCCATCAAGTTCAACCTTTTTAGATTTCTATTGATCTTTTTAATGTGGACTATTTATTATTAATTGTTAATTGTTAATTTATCGAGAGGAAGGCAAACAGAAAAAAAAAAACATTGAAACTTTGCCAATTGTCTCATAAGGGAAAAAAAAGCAAAATTCCTTCCTGACCCCAGAAACTGGCGATCAAATTTCTCCCTGGATCAATATTCCTTGCTAGTTATCTAGGATAGCCTTGAAAGCCCTCTTTATTCAAAAATATATCTAACCCCTTTTTGAAGTTGTCTATCGAATTCGCTGTCACCACCTCCTTTGGTAGAGAATTCCCCAGTTTAACCATCCTAACTGTGAAGAACCCTTTTCTTTGTTTAAGGGGAAATCTTTTTTCCTCTAACCTCAAAGGATGTCCTCTTGTCAGTTGAAAATCTTTTGCTACAAAAAGTTCACTTGACAAAGCCTTATATTGACCCTGGATGTATTTAAATAAGGTCATCATATCCCCTCGTAGATGCCTTTTTTGTAGCGAAAATAAGTTTAATTTGGTTAGTCTTTCTTCATAACTTAGCCCCTCCATTCCCCTTATTAGTTTTGTAGCCCTTCTCTGTACTTTTTCCAGCTCTAAAATGTATTTTTTATGAAGTGGTGCCCAAAATTGTACTCCATATTCCAAATGAGGGCGTACTAGAGATTTGTATAGTGGCAGAATTATATTTGCTTCCCTTGCTTTTATACCCTTCCTAACACATGCTAATATTTTACTGGCTTTTGCAGCTGCTGCTTGGCTTTGAGCGCTGTTACCTAGGTGGTTGTCTACAACCACTCCCAAATCCCTTTCAATATCTGATACACCAAAATTTGCTCCATTAAGATTATAGATTGCTTGGCTATTGTTCCTTCCCAAATGCATAACCTTGCATTTATTTGTATTAAATCTCATCTGCCATTTATCCGCCCATTTCTCTAATTTATGCAAATCCCTTTGTAGGGAAAGTACATCATTATCTGATTTTATTACCTTGCACAACTTAGTGTCATCAGCAAAAATGGAGACACTACTTTCGAGTCCTACTTCTATATCATTAATAAATATGTTAAAAAGGAGAGGACCTAATACTGAACCTTGAGAAACCCCAGTTATCACATTAGACCAATCGGAGTATGTTCCATTTACAGCAACCCTTTGCTTCCTGTCTTTTAGTAGGCTCTCGATCCATGAGCAGATATTTACTGCAATTCCTGAATCCCTTAGTTTGCTCACTAGTCTTCCATGTGGCACTGTATCAAATGCCTTTGAAAAATCTAAAAAGACTACATCCACTGAGTTGCCCTGATCCAAGTTCCTACTAACCTCCTCATAAAAACTAATTAGATTTGTCTGACATGACCTATCCTTCATAAATCCGTGTTGACTGCTACCTACGATCTTGTTCAAATAGACATATTCTTGTATTCTGTCTCTTATTAGCTCTTCTAAAAGCTTCCCAACTACAGATATAGACCAGTGAGCCTCACAATTCCCCGGATTTGCTCTAGATCCCTTCTTAAATATAGGTATCACCTCAGCTTTTCTCCAGTCATCCGGTAGAGACCCTGTAGTGAGTGAGTCTTGAAAGATTAGATATAATGGTTTGGCTATTACAGAACCCAGCTCCCTCAGTACCCTTGGATGTTTTCCATCAGGACCTGGGGCTTTATTAACATTTATTTTCTCCAATCTCTTTTGGATTTCTTCCTGTGTTAACCAATTATTTAGTGAAGGTAGTGTAGCCCAGTTATGTTGCGGTGTCCCAACCACTGGTACCTCCCTTGTGTATACCGACAAAAAGAACCTATTTAGCTCATCTGCCTTTTCCTGGTCACTAATTATCAGATGGCCTGTGTCATATTGTAATGTTCCTATAGCTTCCTTCCTGGCCTTCTTCCCATTAATATATTTAAAAAAAAATTAGGGTTAGTCTTACTTTCCATTGCAACTGACTTCTCATTTTCTATTTTAACCAGTCTAATAGCCCTTTTGCAAGCCTTGTTGATTTCCTTATAGTCACATAAAGCTGCCTCTGTTCCCTCCTTCTTGTATAATTTAAACGCATGTTTCTTTTTCCTCATCATGATCTTTAAGTCATTGTTAAGCCACATGGGATATGATTTACTCCTATTCATTTTATTTCCACATGGTACATGCCGATGAGTATGTTTATTAAGTAAGGATTTGAATGTTGTCCATTTATTTTCAGTATTCTTCCCTGTAAGTTCGTTGTCCCAGTCTATATGTAGTATTGCTGCCCGTAGCCCATTAAAGTTAGCCCTTTTAAAATTTATAGTTTTTGTTGGCACCTTACAACTCTGTTTTTTGTATTCAATCTCAAATGATACTGTGTTGTGATCACTGTTCCCCAAGGGTTCCCCTAAAAAAGATAAAGCCTGGCATCTGCTATAATCAATATATTAGTTATTTTTTCAAGTAATTAAATCAATAGTTTTCCAGAAATTAATGCATGCAGAACATGAAACACTGTACCTATATTTCCCTGCCAACATGTATGAGGAAGATGTTTTAACCTAACTTGAGTTAAATACCTCCTAAAAGCTACCGTATTTATCGGCGTATAACACACACTTTTTCTCCCTGAAATAGGGGGCAAATGATGTGTGCGTGTTATACGCCGATATAATGTTAAAGACCATGTCTCTTTCCCTCCCTCCTCCTCATCCTTTACCCCCCCCCCCTCATTCTAAACACCCCCTCCTCATTCTAAACACCCCCTCCTCATTCTAAACACCCCTAAATACCCCCCCCCCCTCTCCCTTTCCCCTCACTTACCTGCTTCTACTCCGGCCTCGGCTCCTTCTTGACACGGCGCGCATGTGATGTCACATGCGCGCCACGTCATTAGTATATACCACGCGCCGGGTCAAGAAGGAGCGGAGGCCAGAGCAAAAGCAGGTAAGTGTAGGGTAAAGGGAGAGGGGGAGGTATTTAGGGGGGTTTAGGTTGAGGAGGGAGGATGAGGAGGGAGGTTGAGGATGAGGAGGGTTGAGGTTGAGGAGGGGGGTTGAGGAGGGGGTTGAGGATAGGGGGGTTGAGGAAGGAGGATGAGGATGGGGGGGTTGAGGAGGGGGTTTGAGGAGGGGGTTTGAGGAGGGAGGTTGAGGAGGGAGGTTGAGGAGGGAGGTTGAGGATGGAGGATGAGGAGGGAGGTTGAGCATGAGGAGGGAGGTTGAGGAGGGGGTTGAGGATGGGGGGTTGAGGATGGGGGGTTGAGGAGGGGGTTAAGGAGGAGCAGCGATTTCTCAGTAAACTTTTGTAAAAACATATAATATCCAAGTTTCTTTGTTAAATCAGTTGCTTTTACTGTCATTTTACGTTATTTACCTTATAAGTGTTAATAATATTAATTAAAAAAAGCTACCGTTATTTTGCTTCAAAGTTCTTTATTTACAATTTACTTCTTACGCCGATAAATCTGGTAATTTAATATTAGTTCCTTGAATTGATGGAAAAATTAAAGAGGTTGAATTTAAAGTTGAGTGTCTCAAATTCTGTTTCCCACACTTGTACACAAGATTATTTAAAGAGATTATTATGATTATTATGAAGTTTATAAGTAAATGATAATACGTATTGACATAGTATATGAATATTACATTATTTTTTGAAATGTGGTTAAATATCTAGTAAAGTTAGGTCCTTTCCTATTTTTTTTGCTCCATTCCTGCGCTCCCCGCCCCCACCGCCAATGTGCTGTCACTGCAGCGCAACATCACCTACCATTCAGAATGAGGTACTACGCGTGATTGCTCTAGTTAGGAGTTAAGTTTTAAAATGTATTGCTGTAGGGGAGAAAGGTTAGGCATAGGCTTAGGGATATGCATAGGGTTGGGGGTTAGGGTAAGGCACAGGGTTGGGGGTTAGTGTTAAGGTTAGGATTAGGCATAGGGTTGAAGGTTAGGGAGTAGGTTAGGGTTAGGCATAAGGTTGGGGCTTAGGGTTAAGGGTTAGAATTAGGGTTAGGCATTGGGTTAGGGGTTAGGCATAGGATTAGGATTAGCCTTCAGTTAGGGTCCTGCCATTACTTCTTTTATTTTCATGAGTACATTGCAAACACTATGTACCGCATTCTTGCCACTAGGTGGGGCTGTGGTGCAGTGTTCAATCACGCTCACATCGATGTGGCGCAAAGAAAACAGGATAGATCCTAAAGTTGTTTTTCTCTGAATTTTCTGTATTTAGAAATGCAATGTTTCATTTAAAAGTATTGCAACCAATTAAAATCAATATTATTATTTGTTTTTTTGAACTCTTGCAAGAAGCTACATTTATTATCTTTTAAAATGTTCAAACAGAAGTTATTAGAGATGCCTAAATGAAAATCTGAAACTAACTGGTGTTAATGGAGAATATTTATTTCTCGTTAGAAACAATTTGATCTAAAGGAGTAAAAGTATGTTTTATTAAGGCCTAATTATTTTTACTTAATGGTCTGGATTCTTTAGTAATTTAATGCTGTCTGGACAAGGCAGAGCAGATAGTGATTTGTTTATCAATGGCAATCCAAGCTTTATTATATTCATTACAATTCAAATGAATTGTAGTTACATTACTTTATAATATTTCAAAATAATAATGGTTATACCTCCTTCTTTTTCCCCAAGTATAAAATAGTTGTTTTTCAAACTTCTCTAATTTGATCTGTGAATTTGAATCTTATCTGTGAATAAGTGCTTGAAGCTAAAGGGTGTTTTCTGTCCTGTGGGCTGTAATCATTGTGAAGGTGAGTAGGCAGGATCTATTTAAACAGGGGAAGAAGCAAACTTGGGAGCTTGCAAACAGCTCTAGTGTAAGTGCAATTATTGTGTAAGTGTTTGAGTTTAAATAAAAGAAAATATGGTAAACTGTACTGCAAAAGGGTTAAAGAGAAGGAAGGAGAGAAGGGGGAAAATTATTAAAGTTATTTTATCCTTAGATTAAGGTGTAGAAAAACAATATTTATACAAATACAAGACACTTGCTCATCACAAATGATGGGATAAAATGTTATATTTCGTATTCCCCCTCCATCTACCTCCCATTTTCTCTTACGCCCCTGTCCCTCCCCTCTGTCTCTTTCCCCCTCTCTGTTCTTAGTTTTAAGTTAGTGTTATAAAATGGAGGAGATTGTCTATGTGTTACGCGGGTCTTAAGCATTTTCCGTCCTTCCTAATAGTGTATTTTGTACCTTGTACGTTCCTGGGTAAAAGTCGTATGTGCCTGGCGGTGTTTTTCTTGCTTAGGGGTCGTGTAGCCTCGTTTTGGTTTTTTTCGGCTGCCATTTTTTGTCTCCCTTAAGCGTTTTTCGAGTGGCGAAACTCAGCAAATTTGACATAAATTTGCATGCAACCTCACTCCCAGACGTCCTGGCTGTCCCGCCGTGCTGTGTGTGATGTTTTTTTTCTGTTTTTTGTATTTTTTGTGTTTTTTGTGTTTTTCAATGTGCCCGGTTCAGACATTAACTTCATATTTTTAGCGGGTTCCCTTTTCAAAGTGTTACGAGCCATAATTTTTGCATCAGATTTTTTCAAAGTACTATGGGTCTCTCACTGTGAATTGTGTTTTTGAGTTTTCTGTTGATATGTAGTCCAGCGGGTTGTAGGTATTATGCTTAAGTCATGCAGTATCTTGGATAAGTAGAGAAGGAATATTGATCAGGGGAGGAATCCAATTGCCATCACCTGTGGTTAGAAAGGAATTTGACTTTTTTTTCCTTATGAGACAATTCTGTTTACCTTTCCCTGGATCAATTAATAATTAACAAATAATCCACATATTATATGGATCAGAGGTCATCTAAAAAGGTTGAACTTGATTGACTAAAATTGACTTCATTCAACCTCAATTACTATGAGCCTCTTTCAATTCGGGGGTTACAACTTGATCTCAGCCAGCCAAATGCCTGCGATCGAGTTGCTTGCTCCATTAGGTCTCTGTTTGCTATTCAATTGTCAGGGCCTGCAAGTTATGGCCCGATAGCGAAAATCGAAAACCCTGCAATCGGCAGTAGCATTTCCGGGCCTGAGCATGATCATTTATTCAAGCCCGTAACCCCAATCAGAAACAGCCAATCGCAATGGAGCCCGTCATCAATTTGGGCTCCATATGCAATCAGACCCGCAAACACTCATATCAAACCCCATGATGCAGGGGTCCCGATTGGAACCCCCGCAGGTTCCCCACATCAACCCCATGCTGCAGGGGGTCCGAATTTCCAAAACACAGCAATTGTATGAGGCTCTATGTAACTATATAACTAAATGACTTTTAATCACTCCCTCTAGTATTTTCCAAGTGAATTTGAAGTGTCCTAATGTGAAGACACTTAGAAGCAACAATAATGCTCAGTATTTTTTGAAAGTGAACAAAAATTTATTGTATTTAAACATGAATTTGTGATTTTGGTCACAAAGTAGGTTAACAGATTGTGTTAATATCTCAAAGTGAAAAGTCTTTCAAAAAGAAGAACTGGCATATATGGTCACATAATAACATAGAGCCTCATTAAACTGGGGCTAAGTTGTAGAACGTAGCCCGTAACTCCAAATTTATTGGTTACAGGTATTAAATTAGCCCCATTACGTAGCATGCAGTGGACTTGCGTGTTAAGACGCAGAACGGACGAGAATAGGCTACGTTTTGAGCAATGTTGAACTTCATAGCCTTAAATCCTTTGATCCGTTGAGTTTGGAACCGCTACATTTTCAATTAAGCTATTAAATTGCAATGTGGTCACTCACGAGTTAGCACGTAACACGCAAATGGAGCCCAAAGGCCAACGGGTGCATGAGAGAACCCGCAAGGGGGGGGGGGGGGAGTCCATTATGTAGCACTTCTTAATCAAATAAAAACACACTGCTGTACATTTATTCAAAGGGAACGTGATGTTAGGTCTTAGAATTAATAGCAAAACATTCACAGGCAACGCAAACCGCCCCCTGAAAAATACTTTATTTCATGCTCATATTTCGTGTCATATCAATCCCTGCAATCAATTTGTTAAGACATATACTGTAACTCGCATGAGATAGAATATCATATTTGCGGCTTTATTAATATTGCATTATGACTGGAATGTGGGTTAGCTTGTAGCTCGTAATTGAACCCAGTAAGATTTTGAAATCCATCCTCCATTTTCTTTTGATGCAATGATGACGATCTCTGTTTACATTGGCTCCATCTGAACCCGTAACTACGTGATTGCTTAATTGTTTGCGTTCGAGCACGCAACTCTGAGGGCCAAGAACTGCTGTACGAAATAGCGTCTCTCGCTTGTAGCTCGCAGCACTTCTAATTTAATAGCGGACAAATTTCAAGCATGCAGCCCTTACGTCCTACACGTTGGCCTGACGAGACTACAATTTAATAAGGCTCATAGTGGGTTATGTTTGTAAATAGCCTTGAAAATGGGATATTGGTGCTAGGTGTAGGTTCTAAAGTAAATTGGTGAAGGTTGCTGTAAAGAGACAAGCAAACGTACATGTGGAGATATGAATAGGAAATTTGATCTAAGTGAAATACATCAACACATATTGATAAGTATTAACTCATATTACAGTAACATTGAAGCAGAGTGTAAGAATTTTAAAAGACTTCTCAGTTCAGTAAAATGTATAAAAGTATGTAAGAATTAAGGGTTACTTCAAATATAATAAAAGCCAGTATAAAAGTAGTAGATGTATTGTCTTTTTTACTTTTATCATCTGACAGACTAGTCTGCGTTTACTTTTCAGACTCTTTTCTGTATGTCCTTAATATAAAAATCAATGGGAAAGCTTGCTGTAATTTGCGTGTCTGCCTTGTCCATAGTCATTATGGGTAGCTCACACGCAAACATGCTAAGAGGGGTGAATACAATAGCTAGGGAAAGTTACTGAGCACTTTTTGCCCGTGAAACTTTATGAAATAAAGAATTGAATAGGGCCCTAAGCTTATAAAATCAGTAATGACATGAGGGCTGTTTTTAAAATATAAGTATAAATCAAAATTAACAGTACAGCTTACAGAGTACAACTTCCTCAGGTCTATGTAGGTTACAAATTAAAAGGTGAATCCAGAACCACAAATACTGAGCAAAAACATGAAATAAAAAACAAACAAAATAAAAACCTAAATAAAATCCATATATAAAAGTGAAAAAAAAAATGGCAGTATATTGTTTAGGGTACCCTAGGAGGATGTTAATCTGGACATTTGAGATTTGGGGGCATCTCTATTCAACTATGTTAAAATATTGACATTTACTGACATTGGGCCTCATTCAATTGCAAGGCCGCAACTCGCAGTGTACAGGCCGTATGTCTGTGGGCTTTCTGCGGGCTTGAACTCTGCTACTATTCCAGAGTGATTCAGATGAACATGCCCGCAAGTTACGGGCTGAAAGCTGAAACCATAAACCATGCAATCATATGTAGCATTTAAGAGCGTGATCGTGATCAATTAAACAAGGCCTTAACTACCAATTTAGAAACAGCCAATAAATGAGAGAAAATGAGACCGTCATCATTACGGCACATGTCAATCTTTTAGCGTTTAGAGGTCCGATATGCGATGGGACTCGAAAAACCGCAAAATACAAAATAATAAATATGAATGCCAATACTGTTCTACTCCATGTGGGTGGCCTGATATGTATTAACTCATGGATTCCCAATATTGATACAACCCCAGCATGAAACATAAAATTTATTTATTTTCGCTGATTTGCGAGCTTGAGACTGTTGTGCAATTAATTCTAATGTCTTTCATCGCTTTCCCCGTCATTTACATTGCAGTACTGATTTTGATATTGATTTGCATTTACAGTGCTATGATAATGTCTTTTACCCCTGTGCGTATTTCATCTGGTACCCGTAGGATTTTCTTCTACATTTGCCATATACGGGTGTGAAGCTATTTGCGTGCTTGCAGAATTGTAGCAATTAAATAGTGATTTCCAATTTTAGCAATCAGAACTCTTGCAGATGTGAAAGATATATATTGTAACAACCACAGATATTTCAAGCCCGTAACCAGTAGACCATTTGCAGGTCGCAAAAAGACGCCAATTGAATAGCAAATTAGTTTACGGGCTCCATTATGGGCAACAGTAAATTACAATTGCTCAATTGAATGAGGCTCATTGCATAGAATTACATAAGAGAGCACCTTGCAGTAGGATAATCCCTCCACACACACAATAGAGGCAGACTAGGGCTCCTATTCAAATTCAGCATTTGTAAGTTACTGGAGCCCATAATGGAGCCCGTAAACTAATTTGCTATTCAATTGGAGTATTTTAGTGAGCAGCAAACCATTTGCAGGTTACAGGCTGAAAATCATTGCGGTTACCAAAATCGTAACTCCGACCCATCTAAACCTTTCATCTTTCAAGCCCGCAAATGTTACAATCACTAAAATTGCAAATCGCTATTCAATTGCTACAATTCCCCAAGGACCCACAAACGGCTAATGTAGCAAAAAATATTACGGGTTCCAAATAGAACTCGCAAAGGATATACAGACTAGTTTGTAACACTGCAAAAGACAATTAAAACACACCAATGGACTTTAAAGTATGGGGAAAGCAATGGAAGGCATTAGAATTCATTGCACAACAACCCCCAAGGAACAAATAGGCCTTAAAAATATATTTTTTTCACATATGTTGGAATGGTCATGCATATGACAATATGAAAAGTCTTGTTGCAAGGGGAACATATTATTTTTTGTTGCCCAGTCCTTCAGGCGTGTCCGACTCTCTGTCACCCTATGGACTGCAGCACACTTAGCTATGTCTCTGTCTGTGCTTATCCACAAGGTTGGCATGGCAAAGATATACTGGAGTGGCTTGCCAGTTCCTTCTCTAGTGGACTGCAATTTGCTATGACCTGTCCACCTACACCCTACATGGTATAGCTCACAGCTTTATGGAAGTACACAAGCCCCTTCACCAACACAAGGTAGCAATCCAGAAGGGAACCAGGGGAATATACATCACAATAATCTTCTCTAACCCATCAGGAATGGCCACACACACACGCATGGAGACTGTGTGGAGCAACAGCCAACTCATCTCCATCAGGGACAATCTCTGCTACGCCCATCCTGAAAGGTCCCACACCATTCATGGTGGCCATGTGCCAAGATGTATACCCATTATCATTTGGTGAAATCCCATCAAGTATTTTGCTATCAATCAATTCACATTATCACCTGTCATATTGTTATCCACCCTTCAGAGAAATGTTGATACTCCACAGTATCACAAATTTGACCTCTCGTGTGTATTAATCCTATATTATTATATTAGTATTATTATCATATGTATTAATCTATTGCACAGTAACTAGGGTTTATTAGTTTACTGATTTAGGAATGTGACACAAATGTGATGTATGTGGATGTCGAAAAACCAAACAATGAAAACACACTGACACAGTGATAACGGTATAACAAAGTTTTATTTTATACACAGAGCACACTTAGATATGTACAAGACTGTGCATTAATATTATAGGTGTGGTGTCGGCGGATCCAGAGAGAGCAAGAGACTTTTTGTGCAAAAAGGGGATACATAAAGGGGGTAATGTCATAGTCTAGAATAATCATGATGCATAGCACCTACTAGGGTCACATGTGGTCACTACACCACTGCAACCCGAAATCTGATGAAATAAAGGATTATCAGAAATCACTCCATTTAATCTAAGTTGCCAGTAATTGCATAGCACTTACCGTACTTTTGGTCATCATCTGCTCAATTAAACAGAAGCAATAAATCATGGATAATGCCATACAAATCTATTCCACACACAGTGCGTTTTAATATATTAAGCAATAATCCCAAATATCTATGATCAGAATCTGGAAAACAGCAAGAGGAGGTTGAGGAACATGCCTTCATTGTCGTAAGATTGGGCTATCAAGACTTACAGAGACAAGAACAAGATATCAATCAGAACACTATTTGGATTAGGCTTTAACACCTCATCTCAACGGCAATCCACATTGAACATCAATTGCTGAAATATTCAACATAACCATACGTGTACACACTCAGCAGCCAGGCAATAGTATGTCAACATTTATACTAATTAATATTCATTGCGGAGTGTGGATGAGGAGGACTTAGGGGATGTTCTCGCCCATCTCATCTTCTTCCTCCTCTTCGTACTGGGCCCGCACCTTCAGCGCCCATGCGCCTCCTCCCTCTACCACGACGAGGAGGTGTTGGAGTGAGGGGTGCATCCACATGGGGTTGGCGGTAATGAGTGAGATGAGGAGGCCACTGGCTCTGGTTGTGATGTTGGCGGAGATGGAACCAAAGGCTGGAGAGCTATGACCTGGCCTTCCGCCAATTGCACTAGCTGCTCAATAAATCTTGCCTGGGCTTGTTTGTCCCTATTTGCTTTGTGCTCCTACCTCTCCATCCTTCAATTGTGCCTCCTCACCTCAGTAGATAGAGATCTGATGCTGTCAAGAAGAGTGGTTCCAATGTCATTTTGCCTTTCCATCTGGAGTGCCAGTCGTTCCATCAGGGTAGTATTACTTTCGTACTCAATCTCGATTTGGTGTATGACCACCCGCAAAGTGGTTTGTGAGAGGGTGTGAGGTCTGTCATTGGATATACCGGGACTGTTGATGGGCTGTTGTGATGACAGAGGTGGCGGTGGGGGTGGTGATGCCAGAGGTGCCGGTAGGGATGGTGTCAGCCATGGCATTGGTGTTGGTGTCAGCTGTGGAGGTGGTGTTGGTGTCATCTGTGGTGGTGATGGCGGGGGTGGCTGGGGTGTAGCCCAGGTTTGTTGAGCCCAGGTTGGGTGAGGCCAGGTTACGAGTGGAGAAGCAGGTGGGTACTGCCAAAGCATCCATGGTATCTGACCAGGTGGCAGTGGTGGGCCTGCTGATTGTGGTCTCCTGAACCAGGACATCTGTGGAGGTGATGGTGGTTGCTGGCTCCATGATATGTTAGGTGGAGGTGGATGAAAAGGCTGTGTGAGGGCCCACGGGGTGATGGCCATAAAGGTGGTGTGGGCGGCTTCCTGTGATGGACCCGGGCCCTCTGGAATATTTTCAGCTTCCTCCACCACCACTTGCAGCCACCCTCTTTGTCTCTGTGGGTGGGATACGCCACCTAGGTACTGAAATGAAAGGACAAAAGTGTTTGAGTTTGGAAATACTAAACAATTGTTTGCTGTGTGTTTCCATATACCTGACATCATGGTCACTTGTAATTGGCCATGGTGATTGTTTTACGCAGATAAACATTGACCTGTATCATGAGCATTGTGGATCATGGCTCATATCAATATATGTAATGCTGGTGCTGTGTGCCATCTGCAGTTCATTAGGATACGTGCTCAGCTGAATCTGCTGAGCAATGTATGAAACTGACAAATCTGTGACCAATTCTCAGGAATGGTTGTTAACATGCAGATGGGATATGGTCCAGGTTCCGCAAGTACATGACACGCACATGCACTCCGTCAGAGTCTGTATCTGCATATGCTGCAGCGTGCACACCCATACATGTACTTTCTTTTGGATGTCAAATCAATCTTGATTTTTTTTGGCGGCTGCTACTCAGAATCAGTTTTAACTGCAGGTATTGGACAGATATTTAATTGATAACAATTATAATAATTATGTGTTTGCTTCCTGGACGTACATGGTTATTGTTGCCCGATATATCTTTAGTCATAACCAGGGATATTATAATGCTATTGTATGTCAGTTATTTATGTGTGTGCGGTTCATGTGTGTACATATGAGGATGTGAAGGTGTATATGATACTCACATTGTTGGGATCCCGGAAAACCCGATTCCAGCTGTCCTGGAATGCCCACTACTGCCGCTGGCTCAATCCACTCCTTCAGGTTCCGCTCCCATCCGCAATATGTAATGTCGGCCGGTGGTCCACCACCGGTTGCACAGGCTGCTCTGGCCTCCGCTGCCATCTTCCTCTTGACCTTCATCTTGCAGTCATCACATCTGTGTTTCACAGACTTGACATCCCTGTTTGCAACCCCTTAAGCTGCAAAAGCTATAGCAATCGCAGTCCAGGCATGTGTCTTCTTGTTAGGCCTCACTTCCCTCCCACCACAGATTTTCCTGAGGAGGATCGTCAGCTCCACTACCTCCCCCCTGGGATCGGGCCCTTAACCATCTGCCCCTACTCCTTGTGTGCCTACATTTGGCAGCACATCCCTCCCCCCTCCTTCTCGACTACACCTCTACCTCCCCTCCCTGACCTGCCTCCTCTCCTTCTCTCCATACCTCTACCTCTCATCCTCTTCTCCTCCAGTGTTCCCCTGTCTCTCCACCTCTCCTCCTTTCCTCACTCTCCTTCTCACATACCTCCAGTGTTCCCCCTCTCTCCTCCTCTCCTCTTTCCCCTCACTCTTCTCCTCCCCTCCTCTACCCTCCTTGAAATTATGAAATTAATATAAGAATAAATCAATATAAAAAATATGTGTATGAGGTAAAAAAATAATAATGTATATATTATGTGTGATATAGTATGGGTATTGAGGGGATAGGTGCGGTTATGGGGGGGGGGGTTTAGATGTGCTGTGGCCTATTGCTATATGTAGGTATGTGTAGGTATTAATCTATGTGTGTGAATTATGTGATATCAGGAATTATGTGCGTTTAATATATATTAACACTTATTTTACGAGGCCAAAATAGCAAAAACTCACAAAACAGCTCCTTCTCTCTCTCACCCCCCAACGCCTAGACCAGTGTGTTCATTTGCTCAAGGACTTTTCGCAGGCTTTTAAAGTAGTTTTCTGTGGCGTTAACTAGAGATCTCCGGTTCCTATTGTTTAATTGGCCTCTGACAGGATCGCAAATTACGCCTTGTTTGAGTTTGGCGTGCTTCATTAAAACGGATACCGTTTACGGTCTTGAGACTTTGACCCTTAAATTGCGGACTTGTTGAATTGAATCGCTCTGTAACTGTAGCAAATTTAATAGGAGCCTAGATGTCCAAGATGAAAGCACCCATGACACAGGCAGAAGTTCCTGAATTTAAAGGCACTCTAGCACCCCCAAAAAAGTTATTTTTATGTTATTCTTAAAAAGCATGAACAAATGTTGTCATTCAATTAGAGCCCCTCCTCCATCCTTACAAGTATTCCGAAGGCATAGGTGTAAAAACAATGCTGTATTACGCAGGAATGATTTATTGTGCACAAAAGGCTAATACAATGTATAGCCAATGCATAGTTCATGGTCTTCAAGATGAAACCACATTTTTGGGAGCTGACCCTTTAACGGGACATGGGACACAATTCTTTTTTTCATGGAATTAAAAGAGCATGTGTTAAACATTAATACATTTGTGTTTTGTATAAAAAAATATTAAGTAAAACCTGCTTACACTTGACTTAAACTTTCAGGACATGTACATAGCATAAGTATGTATTGTTACACACATTTGAGTCCTACTCTATGTTAATGCTCAGTGGCAAGACAATGGTTTATTCAAACATAAAAAAAATAATTTGGCTCAAAGCATAACTAAAAGTCAACACGTATATTCCATAATATTTTATAGTTGGGACATGGAGCGTGTTAACCTTCTAGCATACATAAATAACCTCTGTACACCATTTTATTGAAATATCTTAATTATGCATGAGTATACAAATATGGCTGGAGTCTATTGCAATTGGTGGAAATCAGCCCGGTGATGGGGAGAAGGGGAAAAGGAAAGTTTATCTATTAGGACAGGGGGCTTTCCTGTCTGTCGCTCTCCGGCATAAACTTCTACATTTTTTCCTTTTCTCTGTGATTATTTACTATATCTATGTTTACTACAAATTCTTCCTAAAGAGAAAATCAAAAGGGATGACTTTTAACCAACTTAAGGAGCTGTTCTATTCAGACGGGGACCCACCCTTTAATCTAAAATTTCAAGTAAAGTATACCCTCAAGTTTTTATTATTACATTTCATAATAGAATTGAAATAGTACAGATAGAATCTTTCTGTTACAATTGATAAGGGGGATCAAGCCTGAAATAATGTATTGACGGTTATAGCCTGGATATGAGTCCCAATCCATCATTGTTTTCCCTTTGGTTCCATTCTATCAAAAACAGACTGATTGCTTTGATAAATTAAGTTTAATCAATTCTATTATAAAATCATTTCTGGTATAATCTAATACCTATATAAGAATTATATTTAGCTACTTTATTACCTAAATAGTTTTATTTACTTCTGTATATTTCTATATTTTGGTTGCTATGTAGGTTTTTATACCTAATTTTGCTATTTACTGTTTTCATACAGTAATATACCATATCACTGAATATAAATACCAAATATGTTCTATGGAGTCAACATCTGATTGTTTATCCAAGTCTGATAAGATTTTATGCACTTCTTATGGATTTCTATAATTATCTAACCTCTCACTGATTATATTGTGATCTATCTGAAAATATATTGTTTTCACATGTATTGATACATAAAATTGCTCACTATTGGTTTGCCAGTTTCAATAAATGCTGTTCTGCATTAGTGTATACTTATCTATAAATTGATAAGTGAACACAATAAAATATATTATTCTAGACATTGTAATATTTTTGTCATTATACTAATTGACTAATTGCATGACACTCTAAAAGTATTTCTGCTCATGTCAACATAACCATGGTTTACATAACTACAATGGTCCTTTAATCATTCTACTTAAAGATCACAAACCTTCTCAAAAGTCCATCTGTCCTAAAGTGCTAGTTGTTTAAAATACATTTAGCACTTTCTACATTTACAGCAAATATATATATATATATATATATATATATATATATATATATATACACTGCATCACAGTAATTGTGCAGTCATGATCCATTATGTAAAGCATGTATATTTAATACTAACAGATGCAAACAGCAGCAAAAAGTGTACACTGCTGTTAAGATATATGTTCATTCTCTATCACAAGTAAAGTATTTAATTAATGCATCTATCAGATGTAGCACAGAATTGGAAAGAACAGGGAGTTTTCCATCCATTGTGTGCTATGATATTTGTTATTTTAATTGTATTTGGAAACAACATTTACTTAAAGTTTATTGGATTACTGTTTACTGCACCTGGATTCACGCTCTGAGATATTAATTAAAAGCTTAGTCTAATGAGGAACCTCTACGTTACACCTGTGTAATGAGTGTTTTCTAATTGCTTTGATTACAGTAGATAGAAAACTTGTAATTCCAAACCTAATCTGAAGGAAAGTGATATTTTAACATATCCTCCAGATGTTCAGCGATGAAAAACAATACTAATTGGAATTTATTGTAAAACCACATAAAGAATAAAATACAGATTTATAGTTTCATCCAAACTTCAGTAAGAGTAATAATCTACGTATCTAATTTATTTGGTACATTACGTTTTAAATACATCAAGTACCCAAAAAATACAATTTGTTTAAAAGGGAAAAAAGTCACAGATGATCATTTGCATGTTTTTGTCTCTATAAATATTGAATTTTTTATGAGCCACTAATGATCTGAAAATAACAAAACTAACGTTAAAGGAATACAAAAAAGTTGCAAAGTATTTGCTTTTCACCAAGCCAGAAGAAACCTTGGTAACTGTTTTTAAATCAGTCAGCAGTTTTTTTCTAAAAAACATGGTGCATTCAAATGGATGGCAATAATTCAAAACTGTTTGAATATACTATATTTTGCTACTATTTTCTCCCACCTTAACACATTAAAAACAATATAATTTTTTTAAAGGTATACTCCACATAATTAGAAAAAAGTGGGTTTGGTGGCTCAAGGTGTCAATTCCTATGATGAACTCTCCATAGGGTGCCACTAAGGGTCAGAAACATATATTGGAAAACTTGGAGAAAAAGGTAAAACAGAAAGAGTTATCTATTTAATATCTTGCAAATGTGGAATGACATACGTAGGTAAAACCTACAGAGAATTCAGAAGAAGAGTTCTAGAACACATCTATAGTATTAATAGAGAATACCATACACCAGAAAACCTGATGGCCTTGATGAAGGTTTTACTTTTCCCCCATATATATGAAATAACTAATACATTACTTGCAGAGTGTAAAAAGAAATATGAAGCTGACAATAGTATTCCAATGTTAAGAGCCTCTATTAAAATCACCCCATTAAAGGATATAAGTACAATAGAAAATTAAAATAGTGTAAATCTCCAATTATTGTACTACATGCTATATATATAAATTATTGATAGTATGTCCCTTTTGATGTTCCATAGAAATCACTAATATTAATTAACATTGAATATCATGCTTTGACTAAAATAAAGGAAATTTATTTGGGTGTTTAAATAAGAAATACCCTCTAATTCATATGACAGTTATTACAATAAATAAAGCTAATTTAGCCGTAAAGTATGTATATTAAATCTTTAATCAATATATTATCATGATATAAAGATGATTAAATACTACTTCAATAATTCCATCTAAATATTGAAGTTTAATATAATAATAACAAAGAACATATAATGACATTAAATATCAAATATTATTGTATACTACAAATATTTGGAGATTTAAAATTATATATACATTATTTAAAATATGTTTGCATTATTTAAAGTACAATATATCGCTACAATAAATGGTATGATGCTATAAGCAGGGCTATTTGCAGCTTCAAATGAGTAAGAGACTCACTAAAGCTTTTTAATTAAGGAAATAACAGTTTTAAAACATGAGATATGGTCCCCATGACAATGGAGACTATAAAAGGGCAGTCTAGGTGTCATGGCGGTAACCCCTGAAGAAATTTAGAAACGTGCTTTACAAGTGGAGTTTCCTTTACAGATAATGGCTGATAAATTGCAGAGTGCACTAATTGTGCCCAGGTGAGAAGGCAGAAGTTAGTATAAACGGGAGAAGGGGCGAACTTGTGAGCTTGCGAACATTTTCGGTATCAGGTGCAGTTCTATTGAAGTGTAGGAGTTTAAATAAAGGTAGGGACTTCAAAGAAAAGGGAGGACAGATTTATAGTGCAAAGGAGGAAAACTTTATACGAATATATTATTTTATATTCTTTATTTTTCCCACTAAAATTTTGTAGACAATAATAATAATTATGAGTCAGTCCAGTGGCAACCTCACTCAGTGTACAGCCTGTCATCTGTATGCAATACTGGAACAGATGATCCAGGGTCCATACCTCTGTGACAGGTGTGAGCATGTTGCCTCTCTGGAAGCTCAAATTGGAGATCTGGAGCAGAGAATTGCAGCACTTAGTGATATTGCTCCACTGGAAAGGGGGTTGGTGCTCACGGAGCACAGTTTAGCTGGGCCTAGCATGGAGGGCAGAGCTGGGGCTTGTGAGGATGTCCAGGGAGGTAGCTGGGTTACAGTTACAAGGGGAAGCAGGGGGAACAGGAGGAGGCAGGCCAGTTCTCAGTTGGCAAACACCAACAGATTTGCCAGATTGAGTGAAACTGTTGGGGATGTCCATTCAGGAATGGCAATGCCAGATAGAGCTGTTCCCTCTAACAGCCGTGAGAACAGTTCTACTGAAGGAGTGGGAGGGCAGCATAGGCAGAGCAACAGACAGGTTTTGGTTGTAGGGGACTCTATTATTAGGAAGGTAGACAGGGTGATTTGTCACCCAGATCCCAGCAATCGAACAGTTTGCTGTCTCCCAGGTGCTCGGGTTCGTCATGTTGTGAATCGGGTAGACAAATAATTGGGAGGGGCTGGAAATCAACCGGCGGTCTTGGTACATATTGGTACCAATGACAAAGTTAGTGGAAGATGGAGTGTCCTAAAGAATGATTTTAGAGAACTAGGTAATAAGCTGAAGGCAAGCACCTCCAAGGTAGTATTTTCTGAGATACTACCAGTGCCACGTGCTAGCTCAGGTAAGCAGAAGGAGCTTAGGGAGGTTAATGCGTGGCTAAAGATGTGGTGCACTAAGGAGGGGTTTGGGTTTTTAGAGCACTGGGCTGACTTCTCACTTCGGTACAATCTCTACAGTAGGGATGGATTGCACCTTAATGATGAGGGAGCTTTTGTACTAGGGGATAGGATGGTAGAAAGGCTGGGGGAGTTTTTAAACTAGTAGGTGGGGGGGAGGGACTAGATATAAGTAATGGGGTAGAAAGTGTACAGGGTATAAGGGATGAATTAACAACTCATAGGGGAGGAGATGTGGGGAGGGGTAGTATAGTCAATAGGGAGGTAGTACTAAGTAATTCAAGTACAGTGGCAGGCACTTCAGAACTACAGACTCATAACATAAGGTGTATGCTTGCTAATGCCAGAAGCTTGCCAGGAAAAATGGGAGAGTTAGAATTATTAGCAATTAATGGAAAATGGGATTTAATAGGCATTACTGAAAAGTGGTGGGATGAATCTCATGACAGGACTGTTAATCTGGATGGTTATAACCTATTTAGGAAAGATAGAGGCAATGGTAAACGAGGAGGAGGGATTTGTCTGTATGTTAAGCCTATAGTCACAGAAGATATTTACGGTGGACCTAGTGATAAAGCTGAATGTTTGTGGGTAGAGTTAAATAGCGGAGCAGCAAATTCCAAAAGAATATTAGTAGGAGTATGCTATAAACCCCCAAATATAGCTGAAAGGGAGGAAATACAATTATTGTTACAGATTGAAAATGCAGCTAGGCATGGTCAAGTTCTAATAATGGGAGATTTTAATTACAAAGGCAAATAAAATATTAGCATGTATTAAGAAGGGTATAGAAGCGAGGGAAGCAAATATAATTCTGCCACTATACAAATCTCTAGTACGCCCTCATTTGGAATATGGAGTACAATTTTGGGCACCACTTCATAAAAAGGATATTTTAGAGCTGGAAAAGGTACAGAGGAGGGCAACAAAACTAATAAGGGGAAGGGAGGGGCTAAGTTATGAAGAAAGACTAAGCAAATTAAACTTATTTTCTCTAGAAAAAAGGCGCCTAAGAGGAGATATGATTAACTTATATAAATACATCCAGGGTCAGTATAAAGATTTGTCAAGGGAGATTTTTGTGCCAAGAGGTTTCCATCTGACAAGAGGACATCCCTTGAGGTTAGAAGTAAAAAGATTCCACCTTAAAGAAAGAAAAGGGTTCTTCACAGTAAGGGTGGTTAATCTGTGGAATTCTCTACCAGAGGAGGTGGTGACAGCGGATTCGATAGATAACTTTAAAAGGGGACTGGATTTATTTCTAATTTAAAAGGGAATTCAGGGTTATCATGAATAATTGGAGGGGCAGTATTGATCCAGGGAGAGGTCCGGTCACCGGTGTCTGGGATCAGGAGGGAATTGATTTTTTTTTTTTTTTTTGACATCTAATTATTTAATAGTTAATCAGCATATTGCAGATCAGAGATCTTAAAAGGTTGAACTTGATGGACTGAAAGCCTTTTTTCAACCTTAAATACTATGTAACTATGTAACTATGTGCGTCGAGATAGACGCAGCAACGTGAGACGCGTGTTAGTGACGTCATCGCGAGGCATCCTACCACCGATCTCCACGCTAAGGGAGATGTGCAGAGTTTCAGGGACACAGTGACAGAATAATCATTGTGAAATATAGCCAGATACTATCCTATGGATCCAATGGAGATTTATAGAGATACTCTAGTAAAGCAAAATAGGAAGTTAAAGCACTCCTATAGCAAAGCACTTATATAACACAGTAGAATATAGTAGAATATAAGTCAATATAAATTGCACTAAGAAAGAATCTCTATACCAATTCCTGTTTCCTGTTTTCTACTGCAGCATCTAATATTTTTATATTCTAAAGTTTTTAACAAAGTTATTAAAAGCTAAGTTTTATTAAAAAATGGTGTCTCTTCAAACAATTGGGATTAATAGGTATACTCCACATAGAAACAGTATGAATGAGAGTTGGGCATATTATAAAAAAAAACAACTTATTTTTACATTTTTTTTTATGCAATTGTCAGCTCTGATCAAGCAGTAACTTCCTCCTTTGCCGTTGAGCCTCTTCTTTGTAATTTATGGTGGAAGGGCTGTAGGGCTGAGCACAGAGCTGGGCTCACTCATAGAGCTTGAAGGAGCAGGGTGCACATGGCTGGTTAAGGGAACTATAATTTTTTGTGTATTTCCTATTTTTTAAGTTAGTCTGCTTTTTTGCTTACTGCTTCCTACCTTAGGATGTTCTTGTGCATTTGGTTTTGTGCTTGTCATCATCGGCAAGCAACCTGCTAATGTCATCTGACAAGGAAAGGCAACAATTAGAGAGAACGTAGGACAAGATCTCCACATTTTTTTCATAATATTCACCTGAAACTTGATTATATCTGCTCAGGAAATAATAAACGGTTATCTAAAAAGAACAAAGGTTTTGGGGTGTTGTAAGACAAAGAAGCAAGAAGAATCTTTTAATTACAATTATTATTACTCCTTACGACACTATAACAGTGCAGTCATTCATATTTAATACAAAAGAATATGAGGACAAGCAGTTATGGGTAAATAAGGCTTTTATACAAAGCGATTTACAAGATTGAAGGCTTGCAAGCTTACAGTCTAAAGGATATAATTGAAATAAAAAGTTGAAGAAAACAGATCAGGATAAGTCAAATTAACCAAGAAATATTTACAATGTTCTTTCCATGTATTTCCCTTCAAATCAATAAAGATATTTTGAAGAAAATAGATCATTTTAAGTAATTGATAAAGCTCTTAATAATGGAATTAAAGGACCACAAAAGACGCCATATGTGCTGTGCACCATCAGTTAGAAACTGTGTTTACATTTTTAAAACCAATTAAGAATTGACTTAGATATTGTCATTTTAGTTTAGCCCTTTTAGCCGTCCCACAACAATCTGCATAAATAAGAAGTCTGAAGTGTGTAAAAGTAGCATGTTTCCTACCTTGTAGCGTGCTTTGGGAAAAAGCACATTCTACAAAGATTCGAAGCTCAAAACAAGGCCCTCCATATTCTTCAGTTTTGTCCCCTGTTCTCTTCCCCTGTACAGCGCTACGGAATATGTTGGTGCGTTACAAATAAAAGTTAATAATAATTAGATTTGATCCGGGCACTGACTGACAGCTGAAGTGGTGATCCGCTATCAGTTCAGTGCAGGAGGGAGGATGCCGGATTAAAGCAGTGACTGGATTATCCAATGTCGGATAATGGGTGGCCGACCTGTGTATATATATATATATATATATATATATATATATATATATATATATATATATAAATATATATATTGTGACAAGGATAGCCATACTAGCCTGTTCATCAGAAATATTTTGGACCCCAGTGTCACCAAATTGCCTTTGGCGATCCCTACTCCAATAGATAAATGGCAGATACTTCTGGGCTCTAGTATACTTTTTATTAAGCAGTACAAATACAAAAGAAAATAGCTTAATTTGAGCACAAAACAGAAATCTACATAAACGGACTAGCTCACAGCTTAGTTCCCTAACTAGCCCTGAAATCGGTTCTCAGGTCAAATAGTCCTTTTCTTAATAACACAGAAAGGTGGGGTCCTGACCCGCCCACTCTCCAGGTACCCCAACCTCCGGGGACCCTTGACCCTTTTCCCTGGGGTAACATAAAGGTAAAGTCTTCTGACCTTGAAGGTAAATGGAGTGTCCGTCTCTCCGGTAGCTTCAGTCTGTAGCACAGCTCTCTCAAGTCTGGTCACACAGCAGTATCCAACAGGTACTTGACGCCAGGATTTCCTAACTGACCCAGCAGAGCTTACTTTGCTCCAACAGCAGTTTTCCTTGGGTATCTGTGTGAGCAAACTTTCACACAGTATACTCTTACAGCAATCCAAACAGCTGACAGCTCTCTCTGTTTGCTGCAACTCCCAGGCTCCTCACTGGCATAGACCTTGTCTTCTTAGGCCACTCTACCTGGGAATCCTCAGTATGCAATTCACTTACTTGGTGCCTTTGTAGCTCCACCTCCTGACTCTGTAGTTGCTCTTTCTGACAACTCTGTTAGTCCAGCGACTTCAAAACAGCACACACTCTTTTCTGTTTCTGGCAGCCCCAGGAACAAGATTTTCTCCTTCAGGTTTGCTTTTAAAGTCCAGAATGAAGATCCACACAGGATCAGCCATCACGCTCCTCTCTGTGGCTTGCTCTACCACCTGTGCCAGAGCCTAATCCTCCTCCTTTCCCAGTGTGTGTCTTTTAAAAGGCTTACCACACCTGCAGCTTTCAATTAGCACATCTCCAGCGAGATAACTCCAAGTTACCTGGAGAGGATTTCCTCAAAACTTTGTGGCTTGCACCATCCACTGGGGGGGGGGGGGGGGCAGTACCCCACAATATATATTTATATATATATGTATAATATATATATATATATTTATATATATATATATATATATATAATCTCAAAGCTAAACAGAAGAAAAAAGGGCAAATAATCTGCTACTCAACTGTGTAGATATACAGAATTCTAAAGGGGATTAATATCTCTTGTTCATGACATGCGTCAATTGGACAGGAAAGAGTAGAGAATGAATGATATCTAATGTCAGCTCATACAATGACCATGAAATGTATGACACACTTCATATCATTGAAATCATGACCGACTAGGAAAGAGAAAAGCATAAAATTATACAACGGATAATAAATATTCTACTGGTTACTAGGAACCAAAGAGATGAATATAACTTTTAATAAATAAAATAAAAAATATGCGCCAAAAAATAACAGAAATTCCACGCAATAGGGGAGAGGGGGAACACACAGCCCACAAGCCAGAGCCTCTGGTCCACCCAAAAACAACCCTAGCATTTAGAGGAAGAAAATCTGGAGCACCCCATTATACATCTTCTATATATTATAGTAACACTATAAAATCTTTAAGATATAATCCCAATCATAACCATAGCTAAATAGATAGTATCTCCAAAATGAGAAAAAAGAAGAATGATTAGCATGGAAATGATGTATCAATAACAGGTCAAAAGGATAACCATAAGTACATATAGTGTCCTGTATAAAATAAAACCCAGGGAAGTTAGCAAATATACTCAATTAAAAGAGTAGTAATATCTAGATCTAGCATGGATGTGACTAGCTGTTATTATTATGAATAATCATGCTGGTTGCAAGATAGTTTGTAAGCTCGCCAAGACACTCTGTCAATAATATTGGATATGTCAGGATATTAAAAATAATGTAAAAGGGTGATGTGAGTCAATTACATACATATATCTGAAATGATTCACTACTGCAAAAGATTACATGGACACTTAGATGTATAATCTTGGGGCCCCAGAACTAAACTTACCTCACACACGCCAAGGAGCTTGGGTGGACTTAGATCAGGCTCTTAGGCATGGCTGCATGTCCTAACGCTCCCCTAAAGCGATGTCTCTGCCGGCGTGTGATGTTGCTCGTCAGTGACGTCGCATATTGGTGACGTATTCGTTCCAAAGTGGTGCATGCGCAGTGCCAACACGCTTGTTGCAAAGATGCTTTTTCAAGAGGCTGTAGAAGGTACTAAAGGGAAGAGAGCTTTATAGCATTCTAAGGTATTTAAATATTAACCTATTGTGGTCTGGTTCAGAGTAATACAATGTCACAGACTAATACCAATAGAGAAGATGTATTTTGCACAACTACAATAGATCCAACAATCAAATGGATACGCAGAAACTGACCAATATGTATGTATATTAAAACAATTGATCACAAAGTGATCGCAATATAATAAGGATATTAATTCACTTGAACTATATCACATCAGTGAAAACTTAGGTGCGATTAAGTGGAAGTGTAGTTATATGGTAAAAGGATTCCCAGCTTTAAGAAAGACTTAATTATTAATAAATGATGTTGACATTAGGAAGCCAAAATCACTATTTTTTAAAACAAAGGGCACATCCCTAGAGATATTGTTTCAAGTACTTTGTATCATGAACTACTGATAACTTAACAATAAGAGAAGAAAAGAAAGAACCAGTCAATGTTTTTTTATCTCAAATCTCTATTATATAAAATGAGTTGGTGTATATTCTAATTATAGAAAATATAAGCCTTATAAGAAAACTATGTAATTGATATTTTCATTTAAAACTGTCAGGGCCATGATGTTAAGCAGGAAGATCCATTCGGCTCTCCACCTGTAATAAAGCATTTTCAAGGTTACCATCTTTAATACCTAGTGATACTTGCTGTCCAATATTTCATGTCTCCATAATTAGAGTTGTGAAATTTAAACAGATGTCTAGCAACAGAAGTAAGTTTTCTGCCTAGATCCAAATCTTTTTTAGCATTTTTAATATTTCAAGCATGCTTACTAATCCTTTTTCTTATCTCTCTGCTCGTCATACCAACATACTTTTTATCCAGACAGGGACATTCTATGACATGGATAACCCCCTTTGTGCTACAACTGAAGAGCCTTTTTATTTGATCGTATTGGCCCATATGATCTTGAAATTGCGTCACATTTTTAAAATGACTGCAGGATTTATAATGGCCACATTTGTGGCTTCCAACAGTCATAATTTGGGTAACCTTCTGTGTAGGCTTGACATAATGACTAGATACTAGAGTGTCTCTCAAAGAGGGAGATCTTTTCCAACTTGCTTTTATGCCAGATTTAAGCCATTTTTTAAGCTCTTCATCTGTCACTGTTACTGTCTCTCTTTGTCGGATTAAGTAAGCTTTCTCTTTTCAGATATAAGGCTTCATGGTATGCTTTTTTAGTAGCTATATTGCTGTATCCCGTTAATTTCAGACGGTGTGTCAGCTCGTTCTCTCTTACTTTAAAGACTTCAATCTCTGAACAATTGTGCCTTAACCGTAAAAGTTCAAAAGGAATAGCACTTTTGGGGGTAGGTAAATGTGCACTGTCGAAGTGAAGTATGCTGCTCGTAGCAGTCTCTTTACGATAAAGATCAGTTCATAGCATACCTTTCTCATCACGGTATACAGTTAGATCCAGGAAGTCCACTCTGTCATGTTTAATAGAAAACGATAATCTGAAATTAATATCATTATCATTGAGAATATGGACATATTCCATAAACAGGGATTCTGGACCATCCCATAAAATGAAGAGGTCATCTATATATCTCAGCCAGATAAGTATGTGCTCGGTGTATATATTGAGATCTTCTGACATGGCAACCTCGCGCTCCCACCACCCCATATAGAGGTTAGCATAGGTGGGAGCGCAGCATGTGCCCAACGCTGTCCCTCTAATTTGTAAGAAGAATTGGTCATTAAACACAAAATAATTGTGTGTTAAGATGAAATGTAACAGATCCATTAAAAATGGATTCTTACCCTGATCTTGAGATCCCATCTTTAAGAAATACCCAACTGCTTTTTCACCTATTGGATGTTGAATAGAGTGACTCTACATCACAGGTGATCAAGAGGGTAGTGTCAAAAAGAATCAAGCCGTCCAGTTTGTTTAAAAGATCCATGGTGTCACGGATGTAAGATAGCAAAGTGATAACGAAAGGGCGTAAATAAGTATCTATGTATTTACTTGCTTGCTCGCATAGGTTCTCATTACCGGATATAATTGGTCTACCAGGTGGTGTTACTTTATCCTTATGAACCTTGGGTAATAGATATAATGTAGAGGTTTTTGGTTTAGATACAGTCAAAAAGGATACTTCCCTTTTAGTTATAATCCCTTCCGTATCTGCTTTCTGGACAATCTTCTCATATTTTCAAAAACTCACTTGTTGGATCTCCTAATAGATGTCGGTAACATTTCTTGTCACTTAATTGTCTGGTAGCTTCCTTCGTATAATCGTCAGCCATAGGCCATAGGACGATATTGCCACCTTTATCGGAAGGTTTTACTACTATGTTCTTCCATGATTTGATATCCTTTATACATTTCAATTCTTCCTGTGTCAAATTAGATCCATAAATAGTATATAATTGTTTTAAATCCTCAATGACTAATTTGGTATAAATCTCAATTTGTGGACTGACCGTAGATGGTGTTAAGAATTTGGATTTAACTTTTAACTTATTGGTCCTGATTGAAAGGGTTTGTTATTTGTACTCTCTTCATAGAGATCGCATAGGTCCTCAAACACTTGTTGTTTTATAACTGTTGGATCAGTTTCTTCTTTTTCAAAAACAAATTTCAGGAGTAATTTCCTAGTGAATAAATGAACATCTTTTGACAATTCGAATATATCAAAAGTATGTGTGGGTGAGAAGGATAAACCCTTTTGTAATACTCCAGTTTGTAACTCTGTTAGACATCTATCAAAAAGATTGATAATTTGTAGGGTATCCTTCACCATCTTGTTCTTGTGTTCCAGGGTCTTTTTCAACCGTTCTGTGATGGATCCATTTGTCTGTAGCCCCAGACTTCTCGATCTCTCAAGTTCATTTTAAAATTCCCTCCTTGGGTATACCTTCTTTCCGCATTGTTCCTGGATCTGTAAGTCCTGTCTCTGTGATGATTTGGTATGTGTCCTCTTCTCAGTCCAACTTGTAAAAAAGACTGCGATAGGCTCCTTGATTGTGCACTATTATCAGTCATATTATCATTGTCCTCCATATCGGATAAATCATACTCAGACAAAGATTGTATGGCTGCCAACATAATTCTAGATATTACTGGTTGGTCTCTGTGTCTGTAATCTTTGTGATCTCAATTAAACACTTTACCATTTTAAAAGTCTTTAATATCCCAATTCATCTTGTGGCGTTTGTTAGTTATGATATCCTTTTCTTTCTTTTCTAATTCTTTTTTAATGCTCATATAAGAATTCTGGAACTCTAATAGGGTCTCAAAATTTTTTAATTGAATATTCAACTCCATGATACTAGTTATTCTAGTTATTATCCTCTAGTTATTATGTGTTTTGCTAAATACTTATCGAACATACTTTTGTTCCAGAATGATTTTAGGTGTCTATGCATTAGAAGCGAAAGTTCTCTAAGTCCCCCCTACCAATCCATCTCATCTCTCGGTGGTGTCATATCTAAATTCGAAAAAGCACTCTCAACTTCATCAATCATTTTATTAATAGGTGTCTCTTCCCCCCTATCGCTTCCCTGTGTCTCGTTCCCTCCCCCTACCTTATCACCCTCCTTAACCCCCCTCCTCATCCCCCCTCCTCATCCTCCCTCCTCACCTTCTCCCCTCAACCCCTCCTCATCCTCTCTCCTCAACCCCACTCCTCAACCCCCCCTCATCCTCCCTCCACAACCCCCCTCATCCTAAACCCCCTCCTCTCCCTCAACCTCCCTCCTCATCCTCCCTCCTCACCTTCTCTCCTCAACCCCCTCCTCATCTTTTCTCCTTAACCCCCCTCCTCAACCCCCCTCCTCATCCTCCCTCCACAACCCCCCTCATCCTCAACCCCCCTCATCCTCAACCCCCCTCCTCATCCACAACCTCCCTCCTCAACCCCCCTCATCCTCAACCCCCTCCTCATCCTCAACCCCCCTCCTCATCCTCAACCCCCTCCTCAACCTCCCTCCTCAACCCCCCTCCTCAACCCCCCTCCTCAACCCCCCTCCTCAACCTCCCTCCTCAACCCCCCTCCTCAACCCCCTCCTCATCCTCCCTCCTCATCCCCCCTCCTCAACCCCCCTCCTCAACCTCAACCACACTCCTCAACCTCTATCCTCATCCTCAACCCCTCTCCTTAACCTCTCTCCTCATCCTCAACCCCCTCCTCATCCTATCTCTTCATTCTCAACCCCCCTCCTCAACCTCTCTCCTTATACTCAACCCCCCCATCCTCAACCTCGCCTCCTCAACCCCCCTCCTCATCCTCAACCCCCCTCCTCATCCCTCCTCACTTTCCCCCCTAATTACCTCCCCCTCTTCCTTTCCCCTCACTTACCTTCCATCCGCAGCTGCTCCTTCGCTCCTCTGCCATCCTTCCAGCTGCATCGGGACTCGGTCAATGCTAATGACGTGAGGCACATATTTACTGGAGCCCGTAATGGAGCCCGTAAACTAGTTTGCTATTCAATTGGCGTCTTTTTGCGAGTCGCAAACGATCTATGGGTTACAGGTAGAGATGTCGCGAATAGTTTGCCGGCGGACTGTTCCCGGCGAACATAGCATGTTCGCGTTCGCGGCGAACTGCGAACATATGCGATGTTCGATCCGCCCCCTATACTTTATCATTGAACAAACTTTGACCCTGCAACTCACAGCAGACACATTCCAGCCAATCAGCATCATACCCTGCCTTCCAGACCCTTTAACCTCATGGACAGCAGCCATTTTGGAATCATAACTAACTTGCAGTCTTACTGAGAGGAGGCTGAGTGTAGGTGATACTGCATCAATAGGGAAAACCATAGCTAGGCTACTGTACACAGTGTGCAATACAGTCCTGAAGGACTCTTTTGATCTCTGCTGCAAGGACACCCCTGTGTCTCTTCCCGCCCTTATCATCATCCTCCCCTCACCTTAGCACCCAACCCTAACACCCCTCACACTTATCCATAACATCCATCAACCTAACACTTAACCCTAACACCCCTCACACTTATTCCTAACATGCCTCACCCTAACACCCCTTACACTTATCCTTAACACCCCTTTTACCCTAACACCTAACCCTAATACCCCCTCACACTTATCCCTAACACCCCTTACCCTAACACCTAACTCTAACATCCCTTACCCTAACACCCATCACACTTATCCCTAACACCCCTCACCCTAACCCCTAACCCTAACACCCCACACACTTATCCCTAACACACCTCACCCTAACCCTAACACCCCTCACACTTATCCCTAACACCTAACCCTAACATCCCTCACCCTAACACCCCCCACACTTATCCCTAACACCCCTCACCCTAACACCTAACCCTAACACCCCTCACACTTATCCCTAACACCCCTTACCCTAACCCTAACACCCCTCACACTTATCCCTAACACCTAACCCTAACATCCCTCACCCTAACACCCCCCACACTTATCCCTAACACCCCTCACCCTAACCTTAACACCCCTCACACTTATCCCTAACACCCCTCACCCTAACACCTAACCCTAATATCCCCTTACACTTATCCCTAACAGCCTTTACCCTAACACCTAACCCTAACATCCCTTACCCTAACACCCATCACACTTATCCCTAACACCCCTTACCCTAACCCTAACACCCCTCACACTTATCCATAACACCCATCAACCTAACACCTAACCCTAACATTCTCACACTTATCCCTAAGACCTAACCCTAACACCCCTCACCCTAACACCCCCCACACTTATCCCTAACACCCCTCACCCTAACACCTAACCCTAACACCCCTCACACTTATCCCTAACACCCTTTACCCTAACCCTAACACCCCTCACACTTATCCCTAACACCTAACCCTAACATCCCTCACCCTAACACCCCCCACACTTATCCCTAACACCCCTCACCCTAACACCTAACCCTAATACCCCCTTACACTTATCCCTAACAGCCCTTACCCTAACACATAACCCTAACATCCCTTACCCTAACACCCATCACACTTATCCCCAACACCCCTTACCCTAACACCCCTCACACTTATCCATAACACCCATCAACCTAACACCTAACCCTAACATTCTCACACTTATCCCTAAGACCTAACACCCCTCACACTTATTCCTAACATGCCTCACCCTAACACCCCTTACACTTATCCTTAACACCCCTCACCCTAACACCCCTAACACTTAGCCCTAACACCCCTCACCCTAACACCTAACCCCCTCACCCTTATCCCTAACACCCCTTACCCTAAAACCCCTCACACTTATCCCTGTGTCTCTTCCCCCCCTTATCATCAAGGGAGGGGGGAGGATGATGAGGGAGGGGGGAAGAGACACAGGGGAGGATGATGAGGGAGGGGGGAAACAGACACAGGGGAGGATGATGAGGGAGGGGGTAAAGAGATACAGGGGAGGGTGATGAGGAAGGGGGGAAAAAGACACAGGGGAGGATGATGAGGGAGGGGGAGAAGAGACACAGGGGAAGATGATGAGGGAGGGGGAAAAGAGACACAGGGGAGGATGATGAGGGAGGGGGGAAAGAGACACAGGGGAGGATGATGATGGAGGGGGGAAGAGACACAGGGGAGGATGATGAGGGAGGGGGTAAAGAGATACAGGGGAGGATGATGAGGGAGGTGGGAGGATGATGAGGGAGGGGGGATGAGACACAGGGGAGGGTGATGAGGAAGGGGGGAAAGAGACACGGGGAGGATGATGAGGGAGGGGGTAAAGAGATACAGGGGAGGATGATGATGGAGGGGGATGTTAGGTTATTTATGCCCTTTATGGATTAAAACCAGACTCTGCATCAACTATGTCATTTTCCGTGGGAGTTTTGACATGGATCCCCCTCCGGCATGCCACAGTCCAGGTGTTAGTCCCCTTAAAACAACTTTTCCATCACTATTGTGGCCAGAAAGAGTCCCTGTGGGTTTTAAAATCCGCCTGTCCATTGAAGTCTATGGCGGTTCGCCGGGTTCGCTGGTTCGCGAACATTTGCGGCAGTTCGCGTTCGCTGTTCGCGAACCGAAAATTTTATGTTTGCGACATCACTAGTTACAGGCTGAAAATCCCTGCGGTTGTTACAACCGTAACTTACACCCCATCTAAGCCTTGGATCTTTCAAGCCCAAAAGAGTTACAATTGCAAATCACTATTCAATTGCTACAATTCCTCATGCCTGCAAATATTTTCACATCCGTAAATGTCAAATGTTGAAGAAAATCTTATGAATACCAGATAGGACTCGCAAGGAGGTTTAACTGTACATGCAAATAAAAAAACAATAATGCACTTTAAAAGACAGGGGTGAAAGACATTAGAATTAATTGCACAACCTCAAGCTCTCAAATCTCCAATCAATAATTATTTTATTTATGTGTCATTTCGGTTTTATATCAATCTCGGGAATCAATGAGTTAATACATATCAGGCCACCCACATGGACTAAAACATTTCCTTTATTCATTTGTATTATTTTGTACATTGCAGGATTGTGAGTACGATCTCATATCAGACCCCTAAACGCTATTTGATTGACATGTAACCTCCATGTTTTACTGAGGTAATGATGACAATCTCATTTTCTATTGGCTGTTTCCAAATCGGGAGTTACGCCTTAATTTATCTGGATCACGCTCTGAAATGCTACATACGACTACATGGTTTACGGTTTTAGCATTGGGACCGTAAGTTGCAGCCTTGTTGAATTGAGTCGATCTGTAACTGTAGCAAATCTCAAGCCCGAAGACATACGGCCTGTAGCCTGCAAGCTGCGGGCTTGCGATTAATATATATATATAATATATGACAGAATCATATAATGTTATCAAAAATTGTCTGTACTGTCTCTCTCTGTGCTGTCTCTCTCTACCCTCTCTCTCTCTCTGTGCTCTCTCTCTCTGTCTGTGCCGTCTAAATCTCTGTGTCCTCTCTCTCTCTCTGTGTCCTCTCTCTCTCTCTGTGCCTCTCTCTTTGTCTATGCCCTCACTCTTTGTCTGTGCCTTCTCTGTATGTGCCCTCTCTGTCTGTATCTTCTCTGCCTGTACCCTCTCTCTCTCTTTCTGTCTATACCTTCTCTCTCTGCCCTCTCTCTCTGTCTGTGCGCTTTCGGTCTGTGCCTCTTTCTCTGTGCCCTGTCTCTGCCCTCTCTCTCTCTGCACTCTCTCTGTCTGTGCCCTTTCTCTCTGCCATCTCTCTCTCTATCTCTGCCCCCTCTCTCTGCCATCTCTCTCTCTATCTTTGCCCCCTCTCTCTCTGCCCTCTTTCTTTGTGTCTGTGCCTTCCCTGTATGTGCCCTCTCTGTCTATCCCTTTATCTGTCTCTGACTGTGCCCTCTCTATCTCTACTCTCTCTCTCTGTGCCCTCTCCATCTTATGCCCTCTTTGTCTGTGCCCTCTGTCTCTGCCCCCCCCCCCTCTCTCTGCCCCCCCTCTCTCTGTCTGTTCCCTCTCTGTCTGTGCCCTCTCTTTCTGCCGTTTCTGTCTCTGTCTGTGATCTCTCTCTCTCTGTGCCTCTCTTTGTATGTGCCCTCTCTCTCTCAGTCTGTGCCCTCACTCCCCAGCTACCATTGTGCATGCGCTCAAAGCTAGCCGCTATTGCTCGTTAACAAGTCCCCAGCCGCCATTCCACATGTGCGCTACCCCATATTTATTGACAACTGTAATGCCTGCGCACAACAGACTACACAGGCATTACTCACAAGTTGTCAATTATTATAATGGATTTAAAAAATTGAGAACTATTTAAAAACAATATGTATAGTTCACATAATTATTGAAATGTGTTTTGTAAAATAAATGAAAAACAAGACATTTACCTCACAGTCAACAACAAAAGCTATGTGCCACTTTGCACATTAACTATACTAGTTGCGAGAATATATTGAAGTAGTATGCCTCATTCAAAGCTTCCACACCTGATTCTAATTGATATTCCTTTTGTTCTGCGCAGTACAGAACTTATTACTCATTCAAGCAGAGGCAACACACTGAAATAGCCTGACCTCAATTGATAACAACTCTAAGAATTCAGCATCACTTTAAAAAAAATTCACATGATTGTTAACCCTCTATCCAATGCACATATAGGGTACTTTTTACCCCTTGTTTAAAGTAATGCTGAGAGTTCAAAATATGTGTGTGCCAAACACATACTACCTGCTACTATAGCCACCATCATGAGGTTATTACATTCAAATGGTAATTATTAAATATATTATAAATTATATTATATTATCAATGTGTGTGTGGAGAATGTAATTAAACAATGTATATGTGATGTATGCCTAGATAGATAGATAGATAGATAGATAGATAGATAGATAGATAGATAGATATAGATAGATAGATAGTTATAGATAGATAGATAGAGATAGATAGATAGATAGATAGATAGATAGATAGATAGATAGATAGATAGATAGATAGATACTAGTCAAATTAGAATTGTTTGTCTAGAAAAAAGACCATGTGATATGATTTTCTTATGTAAATATATCAATATATTTAAAAAAAATGGTTGGATATATTTTACACGGTTATGCAAGTTAACTACAATAGATAGGCTATTGATCCAGGATATTGATACAATCCTGTTGTGTATCCTGTTTGCCTGTCTCTGAATCAATTCACATAATAAAAAAATCAGAGTAGATCTGAAAAAGTTGAACTTGATAGACTAAAAATAACTTTGCAACTGTATATTTTTTTTAATTCCTTAACACCCAATATAACAGTTTTGTTATAAAAAAACAAACTTAAGGGACTAATTAAACATTTGTATACTACCAATCATTTAATAGCCATAGACCGAACCAGGATCAAATGCAGCTTTCCAGCTCATACATTCTACTGTGTGACGCTCTAACATATGAGAAGCCATATTTAAAAGCAGTAAATCATTTAAAAAAGAAAGTCACAGCAAATTTGTTTTTGAAATATTCCATATGTCTGATGGTAAGATTAAAATACAGAACTATCTGTTTCGGGCAGTAAATCTTTCATTATTTGGATACACTTCAAAAAAGCAATCTTGTGAAGCAGTAACCTTTCATTGAAATAAGAATAACATTGAAACAATGGCATGAAGCAGATCAACAATGCACCAGTAAACTGATAAGCAGCGAGTCATTCGTTACTCTGCTGCATTTAGAGGAGCTAACAAATTGTGGATGAACTCAGCCATGTAGCTCCTTGTGTAGCAAGAACTGATTCTGAAGTTGTTTGGAAGATTTGACAATGGACCAGGCTTGGTTTTTACGGTTTGCGGGTGAGCTTAGTAATATTACAGGTATGGGGAATTGATTGTGTAACATTACTGAAAAAACAGTCACAGTTCAAAAATTTGTATTTATGCTAATTACGAAGTCTCTTGTAATCCTACGATTGCGCATTTGCCCTTGTGACACTGAGATGACATCACAAGGCGAAAAATTGCGTTCCCTGAACCACCAATGTTATTGAAAGGGAAGTTGTAAAAGTTCTTTACCCTTTATTATTATTTACAGCTATCTGAATACTCTGTACATCTACTATCCATATTTGGTGCTTCTAGAAGCGCTGTTAAACCTTTCTCCTCAATAAAGCAGATAATATTTTATTGATGATGATAGAATCTAGTTTAACATAGATATTTAAATGCTCATGTCTAACCATATTATCCTCTTATTGACTTTCCATTTAGATTCAAGTGGATTCTGGATTGTCGGATACTTCTCAGAAAGTGTCACAAACTAAAGCTTTATGGTAAGTTATTTTTATGGCATTTCTACTACAAAGTCAGATTTCTGCCTAGGAGGTAAATTGTAAACTAAATTAGTGATGTGAAGACCTGAAACTTTTTTTGATATATTTTCAGTTCGCCCATTTTGGATGAGGGGAAAAAGAGAAAAGAGGTATGTTAGGGGTGTGAAAATCCTCCAATTGATGGAATGCAACTGTGCTTTGACTGTCTGAGAGTTGTTAATCCCGACAAAAGCCAGATTAGAAATTATATTTCTGAATGGATATCAAAAGTTGAAATAGCAATTGAGAAAGCTGATGAATTAACCAAAGCTATCTAAGAAATTGTACTTACTGTTGAGAAAACTTTTTAGAGAGAGAAAAGGAGATGGTGGATAAGGATGATCGCACAAAATGTTCCTATGATTAGTAGAAGCCTCTCATTAGAGATCTCTGGGTGGAGTAGACTAGAGAAAAATAATCTACACTCAAAGCAGATTATCAAAACTGTTTTCTTTCTCCAAATCTGATTGAAATGTTTGGGATAATATTATAAAGGCTGATGCACCAATAATCAAGGTCACAAGGAAAGTGCAGTGCCTTGCAAAAGTATTCACCCCCCTTGGCATTTTTCGTGTTTTTTTGCCTCACAACCAGGAATTAACATGGATTGTTTGAGGATTTGCATCATTTAGTTTACAGAACATGCCCACAACTTTTAAGATATTTTTTTTATTGTGAAGCAAACAACAAATAGGACAAAATAACAGAAAAAGTCAATGTGCATAACTATTCACCCCCTAAAGTCAATATCTTGTAGAGCCACCTTTTGCGGCAATCACAGCTTCAAGTTGCTTTGGATAAGTCTCTATGAGCTTGCCACATATTACCACTGGGATTTCTGTCCATTCCTCCTTGCAAAACTACTCCAGCTCCTTCAAGTTGGATGGTTTGCGCTTGTGAACAGTAATCTTTAAGTCTGACCACATATTTTCTATTGGATTGAGGTCTGGGCTTTGACTAGGCCATTCCAACACATTTACATGTTTCCCCTTAAACCACTCAAGTGTTGCTTTAGCAGTGTGTTTGGGGTCATTGTCCTGCTGGAAGTTGAACCTCCGTCCTAGCCTCAAATCACGGACAGAGTGGTACAGGTTTTGCTCAAGAATATCCCTGTATTTACCACCATCCATAGGTAAAAAGTCAAGGGGGGTGAATACTTATGCAAGGCACTGTAAGTCTACCCCTTAATGAATCAAGGTTTTCATGGGTTGTACACTTGATAAAAACCTGCAAAGAATCTATATGGCCGCAAGAACTGCAAGGAAACCCTAATTTTGTAAAGCTTAGTATTACCCATAAGTAATTGCTGCCATGAACCAAGCCCAGGAAAATGTATACGAATGAGCAAATATAACTTACATTTTCTGGACTAGTACATCGCACAAATACTATTTTTCCCCACCCATCTTATTCTGAATAAAATTGAAGCCTTAGAAGTTTCAATTTATGTTAAACTCTCTACTATTATTTAGAATGTTAAATTAGTACCTTATGTTATATGTCTAAAATAAATTGCAAGCTGTTTTGCCACAGTGAAATGGGAGTGCAAATTTTTAGGATTAATAGGATTAAACAGGATTATATACAGGCAAGACAACAAGCAACAAATGTGCAGCACATGATGGCAAACCTTTTCTCTCTGCTATGAGGTTTTAGACGAGATTTGACAGGACGTACTGAGTAGGAGGCTGATGGTCTCTCTATGATTTGTGTATGGCAATGCATGTGATTTGCTTCTGATAGTAATTGATTTGTGTCTCTGTATATTTCCTGACAATCTCTGGGCCCTATGCTAATCCCTGAAAAAGCATTTATGAGTGTCCTAACTGCAGAGTAAACCCTACATAGCTATGCTAATCACCCATTTCTAAAACACTGTGAGAGAACTCCTATGGGTCACTGCTCTGAGTGAAGTTCACAACATAGCCGAAAATCAAGGTATAAATCACATTGAGTTTTGCACTGAAAATAAATTACGAGTTACACCCTAACACTCTGAAAAAGCAGAAGAAAGATTTACGTGTAGCAAAGACCACTCGCAACTAGTTTTAAAACCTTTGCTGAGTCCCCCAGAAGCATTTAAAGTGTCAGTAACACAATAAGTACTACAAAATTATGAAATGTCAACATTATTGGACACATAACAATCTAATATCAACATATGTGTAATTAAAAATATGTTATGTTAGTATAAAGGCTATTTTACAATACAAACTCCTGGGTAACACACAACCCAGTACTCAAGGGGTTAATGCACATCCCAAAACCATGTTGCCTAGGAACAAACACTTGAATGTATTGATTATAAATGTATTATATTGTAACACAAAATAAACACATTTTTTATTGAAGCTATAAATACAATTGTCACAACTTTTTAATATCAAAATATATTAATAAATACAAAAATATCTCTGTTCCATTGCTGTAGGCAGTTGTAACTGTACTTCCCACTCATGATAATATTTATGATGTTCATATTTCCTATTGGCTCCTAGAGCCGTCTCATCCGTAAAGCTTGGTTTGGCTGCTCCCTGCACAGAAATCTGTTGCAGCTACAGAGCAGGATTTATGGATCTGAGCTGAATGCTCTAATCTAGAAAAGCAAATGATTTGAATTAGTGTAGAACTTTTTACGGCAATGCCTTAACTTAGAGCACCTGATTTAAAGTATTTTGCTGCTATCCTTCCATGACAATTCAGCTATCCAACACCTGAAGTCTTGTAAATTGCCAATCTCATAATTAAGACTATTGTATAATGCTTTTTGTACAACATGATATGAAAAAGTTATTAATATGTTTATAATTGAATTACATTTTTTTGCAGCATGATTCCTAAGCTGCCATACTAAAATATTTATTACAAGCCAGCTTTTATTAAAATAGGAATTATGTGGTGAATAACAAATATATTTCAATAATAAATATTTCCATAACTTTTTGCAGATGTTTGAAATGCACTTTAGGGAACATACAAGCTTTACTAAAATCACCACACAGATTGCAAACTATGCACAATTATAATCCCTACTGACGCAAGGTTAAAATAGAGGTTTAGATTTAGTGATCTATCTATCTATCTATTGTATGCTGTTGTATGGAGATGAATAACCATAGCCTAAATATCCTAATTATTAGTGAATAAGCTACATACAACAACAAGACGTTTGCTACTTTATCTTAGATGACAACTTTTGACTTATACAATCCTACAGTGACGTACATTGTAAAGAGTAATAAAAAAGTTGTTGAAATTAAACATGAATAAGCAAAGTTCCTATTAGTTTGGCTGTATCCCATAGTAGTACTTAGTCTCTTTATGTGATTGTGTATTACATGCTGATTTTATTGTACAGTAATTACTATGCATAGTGAATTGAAGATGCAAACAACAGGAAAAAGTAAGCATCACCACTTTAAAATCTTAAATGTAAAATATCTTCTCTTTTAAAAGCTGTGAATACATTTGGCAATGAGCGTGCAGAATGGCCGTTTGGCACAGATGATTACTATTATCAGCCAACAATTGCATGGGAGAGAGAAACACGTACACTGTGACATGTTTGTATAAAGGGAACTCCTACATTAATTTCACTAACTTTTTTTGTTATGAATGAAATATTATTTGACTAAATATTTAGATGAAGAGTTTCCCTATCTGGATCGCTACCTTGTTGTGGTGAAGGGGCTTGTGTATTTTGATGAAGCTTTGAGCCATACCATGTAGGGTCACACAAGTTGGATAGGTTATAGCAGAAAGGTCAGGCAAATCACACTTGAGAAGGAACTGTCAATCCACTCCAGTGTCTTTACCAAGAAAACCATAGGTAAAAGCACAACCAGAGACATAAAGATACAGATGTGCCTGGTGTACTATGGTCCATAGGGTCCTGGAGAGTGGGACATGACTGAACAACAGGAATATCTGTGGGGGATGCATGAATATTGCACAGTAGAACTTTATTCCTTTGGTACCGCAGACTGCCTTAACCCCCTCTCCCCCTCCCTTGATACAACCCAGAGAACAACCCTGCCCCCTGCACACCTTCCTCCACAACTACACCCCCCCCCCCCCCCCTCCTTCAGTGCTGCGCATGACAGAGAAAGACGTTTGTATGTGTGTGGTGTGCATATGTGTGCAGCATGTATGTATGTGTATATATATATATATATATATACACTGCTCAAAAAAATAAAGGGAACACTTAAACAACACAATGTAAGTCCAAGTCACTCACACTTCTGTAAAATCAAACTGTCCACTTAGGAAGCAACACTGAGTGACAATCAATTTCACATGCTGTTGTGCAAATGGGATAGACAACAGGTGGAAATTATGGGCAATTAGCAAGACACCCCCAATAAAGGAGTGATTCTGCAGGTGGTGACCACTGACCACTTCTCAGTTCCTATGCTTTCTGGCTGATGTTTTGGTCACTTTTTAATGCTGGTGGTGCTTTCACTCTAGTGGTAGCATGAGACAGAGTCTACAACCCACACAAGTGGCTCAGGTAGTGCAGCTCATCCAGGATAGCACATCAATGCGAGCTGTGGCAAGAAGGTTTGCTGTGTCTGTCAGCGTAGTGTCCAGAGCATGGAGGCGCTACCAGGAGACAGGCCAGTACATCAGGAGATGTGGAGGAGGCCGTATGAGGGCAACAACCCAGCATCAGGACCGCTACCTCAGCCTTTGTGCAAGGAGGAACAGGAAGAGCACTGCCAGAGCCCTGAAAAATGACCTCCAGCAGTTCACAAATGTGCATGTGTCTGCTCAAACGTCAGAAACAGACTCCATGAGGGTGGTATGAGGGCCCGACATCCACCGGTGGGGGTTGTGCTTACAGCCCAACACCGTGCAGTATGTTTGGCATTTGCCAGAGAACACCAAGATTGGCAAATTTGCCACTGGCGTCCTGTGCTCTTCACAGATGAAAGCAGGTTCACACTGAGCACATGTGACAGACGTGACAGGGTCTGGAGACGCTGTGGAGAACGTTCTGCTGCCTGCAACATCATCCAGCATGACCGGTTTGGCAGTGGATCAGTAATGGTGTGGGGTGGCATTTCTTTGGGGGGCCACACAGCCCTCCTAATGCAAGACAATGCTAGACCTCATGTGGCTGGAGTGTATCAGCAGTTCCTGCAAGACAAAGGCATTGATGCTATGGACTGGCACGCCCATTCCCCAGACTTGAATCCAATTGAGCACATCTGGGACATCATGTCTCGCTCCATCCACCAACGTCACGTTGCACCACAGACTGTCCAGGAGTTGGCAGATGCTTTAGTCCAGGCCTTGGAGGAGATCCCTCAGGAGACCATCCGCCACCACATCAGGAGCATGCCCAGGCATTGTAGGGAGGTCATACAGGCACGTGGAGGCCACACACACTACTGAGCCTCATGTTGACTTGTTTTAAGGACATTACATCAACGGTGGATTAGCCTGTAGTGTGTTTTTCCACTTTCATAATGGGGGTGACTCCAAATCCAGACCTCCATGGGTTGAAAAATGTGATTTCCATTTTTAAATTTTTGTGTGATTTTGTTGTCAGCACATTCAACTATATAAAGAACAAAGTATTTCATAAGAATATTTAATTCATTCAGATCTAGGATGTGTTATTTTAGTGTTCCCTTTATTTTTTTGAGCAGTGTATATATATATATATATATATATATATATATATACATATACATACGTATATATGTGTTGGGAACAAGGCATGAATTTCAGCAGGTGAGAGAGAATTGGCAAGGAAAATAAATTCAAGGGAAAACAGAGGTAAGGAGCAGCAGAAAATGATAGTTGAGTGGGAGAGAAAATTAGGGGGAGAGAAGTCTGTGAGAAATAGATGCTAAATAGGACCTTTCCGGTTATCTGACTGTGAGTGCTGGTAGCAGCAGTCGCAGTAAGAAGCCTCGAGATGGTGCTGCATTTTACTGTCGATTTAGGGGATTATGGTGAGGGCTAGGGGGTTTCGGTGAGGGTTAGGGGGTGAGGGTTAGGGTGGGGGTTAAGGTAAGGGTTAGGGTGGGGGTTAAGCTAAGGGTTAGGGTGGGGGTTAAGCTAAGGGTTAAGATAAGGGTTTAGCATAAGAGGTTTAGGGTAAAATGCAGCCGATTTAGGGGGTTAGGATTAGGGTGAGGGTTATGGGGTTAGGGTTAGGATAACATGTTACTGATTTAGGGGATTAGGGTGAGGGGGTGAGGGCAAGGAGGTTAGGGTTAGGATAACATGTTGCTGATTTAGGGTGTTAGGATTAGGGTGAGGGTTAGGGGATTAGGGTAAGAATAACATGCTGCTGATTTTGGGGGTTTGGATTAGGGTTAGGGCTAGGGGGTTTGGTAAACTTAAAATTTTTATACAATCTCGGAATCACTTAGGAATTGTATACAATTGTGGCAGCGCCATCTAGCAGCCCCTTGTAATTGTATACGTTTGCGGCGGCGCCATCTATCAGCCCCTTGCTGCAACTGCTGCTGCAGCAGTCGCGTTCACATAACAGGAAAGATCCGCTAAGTATAATAAGTAAGTGAGATGCTCTTATAAGATATAAGATTTTTGTTCAGTCCAGGTGTAGTGCTGGTAGTAAGTGTATTGTGCTTTATTTAACTAGGTGTGTAAAGCTCCGCCACTGGTCTCATTGTATTATTTTTAGCTTAGTTTAAAGTTATATGACATTGGGAAGAATGAACGAGTGCCAGACATGACAGAGTGATTAGACCAGCTTTGATATTCCCTGGGCTTTTTACATATACATTCGTCTCAAGAACATATGAATTTAGATGACAACACAAAACAGATTCACAGTGGGTAATTAGCAGATACTGGCAATAATCAGTCATAAGAATGAGATAACTGACTTGGTGGGTGAATCATAAAGACTGACTGACAGCTAAAGAAATAAACTTACTGTAAGAAAATGCAATGTTTTAGAATAGTTCATGGTGTACCTGGTATTATATACACTTTTAAATTATACATAAAATGTTTTTAGAAAGTAAAAATAACAGCCTTTTATACCAAATTATTATTTACTGCAGGCATCCATTTTCTTTTGTCAGATGATACTGTCTATTACTTTCTTAGGAGAGAGTGTTGTTCATTACTGTTACTGAAAGTTCTGGCATGTATAGATGCCACATTTGCAATGTGCAGATGGAACTTCCTGTGCAATCAAAATTCTCCTCCCACTTGATTCCTTGAAACCAACCCACAGGAGCATACTTGCATATCAAAGGTAATGTATTAAAGGCTTCTTTCCTCTATTTCTGTATTTTAACAGACTGTCCTCTATTAAAGGTAAAAACACTTTTAATCAGGGAAAGAAAGTTCAGAGAAAATAAACCAAGAAGATTTAAAGGAGCTATTCAAATCTTTCAAATGAAAGGAGCTATTCAAATCTTTCAAATGATGTAGTTGTCATAAGAAAGTAAAGTATATATATTTTTTCAAATATGACGCAAAGAGAGGCAGCACCAATTATTACTACAGCTGTAATACTTACTGATATGGCAGCTGCATTCTAAATACAGGGCCTAATCCCTATATGATGCACTAGTCTTCTTTTTATCAGTGTTCTGTCCTGAGTGCTAAAGAAATAAAAATAACATTTTGGCCATTAAAAAACGAAGGCCCCTATGCAATTGCAAGCCCGCTGATTACATTATACAGGCCGTAAGTCTGCGGGCTTGAAATTTGCTACAATTACAGAGTGATTCAATTGAACTAGCCCACAATTTATGGGCTGAAAGCCTAAACTGTAAACCATGCACGCGTAAGTAGCATTTCAGAGCGTGATCATGATCAATTAAGCAAGGCCGTATCTACCGATTTAGGAACTGCCAATAGTAAATTAGATTGTCATCATGACGTCAGTAAAACATGGAGGTTAAACGTCAATCAATGAGCATTTAGAAGTCTGATATGCGATCCGGCAATGTACAAAATAATAAAAATTAATGAGGATACTGTTCTAGTCCATGTGGGTGGGCTAATATGTATTAACACCTTGATTCCTGGGATCAATATAACCCAAAAAACGTCCCCCAAAAAATTGTTTTTGAAGATTTGCAAGCTTGAAACTGTGCTATTAATTCTATTGTTTTTCGACGCTTTCCCTGTCATTAAAAGTGCAGTATTGATTTTTTATTTCCTTTTACAGTGCTACGAACAGGTGTTTAACCCCCTTGCGGGTCCTATCTGTTACTCGTAGGATTTTCTTCTACACTATTTACAGGTGTCAAAACATTTGCAGGCTTGAGGAATTGTAGCAATTGAATAGAGATTTGCGATTTTAGAGATAGTAACATTTACTGGCTTGAAAGATCAAAGGCTTACATGGGTTGGAAGTTACGATTTTGGCAACTGCAGGCATTTTTAGCCTGTAACCCGTAGATCGTTTACGGCTCGCTAAAAGACACTTGAATAGCAAATTAGTTTACGGGCTCTAGTAAACCACAATTGCTCAACTGAATAGGGGCCTAAGTGCCTTGTATTCCCTGGCTGAGATTTCTACGATTTCTATCAAACTTGTTTTTTTAGATTATTTCCTGTGTTGATTTTATATATAAATCTGATCTGCAACAAACAAAAACTATTTCCAACCCATGCATGAAACTCTCCAAGTTCCCTAGGAACATAAACATATAGAACTAGCAGTATCTCAGATAATACTACTCAGGGACCTGTTCATCTAATATCCCATGGAACCTGATGTATTGTTTCCAAGAATTCCTAAATAGATAACTTCAATATCTTTAGTCAATTTGGCAAAAGTATTGGGATGTGCCAGCTAAGAGGTGACAAGCCTTCTCTTAGGCTCACAGACGATTTCATACATAGGTTCCATAGAAGTAATTTAAAATGTTTAACTGTTTTTTTTAACTCCCTTTGAGAAATTACCTCTATTATCTTTAGACACATTTCCATATGCGTAGAAAGAGATTACACTGCATGCTGTGTTGGATATTGTACAGTTATGCCAAACCCATATGTAATATGTCAAGTTATATCCAGTGGGGATGAACACATTCTGCAAACAGACATGGGCTTGAGAGAAATAGGGATAACTAGTCACTGCAAGCTGCTTAAATGTTAGCATTTTAGGTCTTAACATTCAGCAGATGTGGTGAATGATAAAAAGCATGCTCGTTCATGCAATTATAACCTTAAGTAGCTTCCCTGGTGTAGTCTTCAGGTGCGCAGCTATATGGAAATTACTGTATAAATTTCTTGTAAGACTGTTCTCGTAGCTCCAAAATTTAGAAATACTTAAAAGCTGCCATAAAACATTATAAGGGATCTATGTAATGAAATTTAAAGAATAAATGCTATGCAAAAGAATCTTATTGTAGCTCTCCACTGACATAATGTACCAATGACACCAATGTTTTGAGCCTTCTTTTTACCCTCTGTAGGGGACTCATATAAGCAAATGGAGTCTAATCCATTAGAAGAATTTATCCAGAACCCAGATGAATGTATCATTTGTTCTCTGTGTTTGTGTGAGTTTTGGTTTAGTACTTGGGGTATTCTTAGGGTTGGGCAAAATAACTTTTTTTTATTTTGGGTCACACTCCGGACTCTGTTCTCTTTGGAATAATAATACATAATTAAAAATAAACCTACCTTACTAGACCAACCCTAGCCCCTATTAGCCTGCACACCCCTAAATTACCCATACCTAGCTTACCTCTAGCTGTTACAAGGGCATGGGAAATCCAACCTCCCACTCTCCCAATGTCAATGTGTTAAAGTGGATCCCCAGTACCGGGAAAGCAGGCTATACATCTGAAACAGGAGACCAATGACCTACCAGTCTCTACCCATGTCCACTGGGGAGCAGGCTAGTAGCCTAAGATGTAGGGGGGGCAGAAATATTATTGTAGAAGCATGTGGTCAATACCGTGTGATGGAATGCTATGTATTGTACATGTGTTTCACAACTGTTTTATTAGTTACAAAACGCTGCTTCCAAATCTGTTATTTATTAAAATACCAATGGCATAAAAAGTCTGAAAAGATACCAGTGTCTTGTCTGTTGTTTGATCTTTAGCAATAAAAAGGTTGGGTATGAAATTAATTTCCTTTCTACATTACCACATGTTCAAAAGAAAAGTAAACATTCCTAGTTAATTCTCTTTTGGAGACCATTGGAAGGAATAAATTATCTACTTGAGCAGATGCACATTAGTGCCCTTAACTTAAACAGTCCGTCCTTATACATACAAATTCTTTGTATAAATAATCATATTACACAAATGCTTTATTATTTAATACATGTGCACAATGCAAGAGCACATTGTGTTACATTACAAAATCAGACAAGTAGATGAAGCAAATATGGTAGCAAAGAGAACAGAGCAGCAACCACCCTAATCAAAAGAGCTTACTAGAGTACTTTATGCAAATTATGGTTTCAAGAAAATGTTATATTTCTAGGGAAAAAAATATAAAGGACTCTTTTCAGAATCCTTATGGAGAAAATGCCAACTGATTTCCTCTATTATAAGTGTGACAACAGGGGTTCCCTGCTACAGATGAGCTAGGGTGCTCCTCCGTTCATTAGCAGAAGGTCTTCTCAGTGCCGGACAGTTTATCAGGATCCACTGAAGACCCACTGGAAGAAGATCTTGGTATGATATAAAGACTTGGACCTTGAAAGAACACTCTATAACAACTATAAAACTTTATTCAGGGAAATCAGGGTACATTTATATGGGGTAAACAGTATAAACTCAAAAAACAGCTTGACATCATTCACAAAGCATCTCTGAAGTTCCCACCTAAACTGAGGCAACCAATCACAAGAGGGCCTACATCTGCAGCTCAGTGATTGGTTGGTGAAGATCCAATCGGAAAACAGTTTATAATTTCCCACCCAGGATGGGCTGACCTATCCCATGAAGGCTGATGTAGGCACTTCTCCTATTGGTCAGGGTAGCATGCTGAGCGAACAATCAGGAGAAAGCCAATAACCTCAGAACATTTTTTAGACACATACCCCATAGTCTTGGGACAATTGGTATCAGTGGGCCAGAAGGTGCCAGGTATATAGGTATTTTGGAGGATAAGGTTGTAAGCAGAAGGTTGTTTTTTTGTTTGCCCTTGTAGGGCTTTCAGATGCAGTCATACTGAATTCAGGCTTTAAAAGCAATTTATTTCCATTGTTAACCCTTATTTTACTAGGTGCAGGCTTATCCACTGGTCCTGTACTGTGCAGTCTCATTATTGTGTCCTAACTGTGATATTAATTGATTGTCCATCAGTTATTTGTTGTATTATGGAGAAAAGACAGTCTAGTTCTGAACAAAACATATTTGTGGATAAAAACAAAGAATTATATATTTTTTAAGAAAATAAGACACATGTTGCAAGGTTTGTAGGAGAAAGCCAATAAACTCAGAAAATTTATTTAGACCCATACCCCATAGTCTATGGTCAATTGGTATCAGTGGCCCAGAAGGTACCAGGCATATAGGTATTTTGGAGGATGTCGAGGAACAATGCAGAGGGGATTAAGGAGGCACCCTGATGTCCATCGGATGCCAGGGGTACCAGGTCTCTAAAAAGGGTTATAGCACTTTTATTGATGTTTTGTTATTCTTCTGATATCCTCTCTGTTTTTAGATCGCCCTCTATGGGCCACTGAATATCCTCCAGCACCTCAGAAGCAGCCTCTCATTAATCTATTAATCACCCTGAGGCCAATCAATTGGGAAATACAAAGACTTTTGAAGGCTGGTCACAAGGCCCATACCTCTATACCCCAGACCCCAATGATTAAAGCAGTTCAGGGGATTAAGAGCCCTAACAGACTGTGTCTCCACAACAAGTTTAACTTGTCTCTAATGCTAAAAAAAACTATTTTTCCTCTCTCATTAACACACACAAAACTAACCTTTTTTCTATCTTTAACTCTCTCCTCAGTCCTCCTGCTGCAAGCCTCATCTGTTCTCCTAAGACCCCTGAGGTTGTTGCAACATTTTTCAGACCAAAGTGGAATCCATCTGCCAAAGAATTTCTACTGTTTCAACTCCCCTTTTTGCATCTCCTTGCATGCAGCCACTGCTGCTACTTGATACTATCTCATCTGTTATAAAGGAGGAGGTGTCTCACCTGCTGCATTTTTCTCCAACTACCACTTGTCCCCTTGATCATATTTCCTCCCACTTACTCAAACCTCTGCCATCTGTTCTGGTACCAATACTGACCTACATGTTAACACCTCCCTCTCAACAGCCTCATTTCCTAATCCCATGATCCTACATGTCATGTAAGTATCACCCTGTATCCATACTTCCTTTAGCTTCCAAATTTCTATATTGACTAAGCTTCTCAAGTTTACTATTATTTTCCCAGCTCTAACTCTCTTTGTGATCCAATACAGTCTGGTTTCTGCTCCTCCTGCTCCACAGAGACAGCTCTGACAAAGGTATTATAAGACTTGCCCAGGTTCAAAAACAAGGCCAGTAATTCATTCTTATATTGCATGACCTTTCTGATGGCCTTTGACACTGCTGATCATACACTCTCCTTCTGCACAATCTTCATAGTATTGGTATCCTGGATAAAACTTTGGCTTGGCTCTGTTCTTATCTCACTTGGCAGCCTTGCGTGTCTCTTTCTCCAATACCTCTTCCTCCCTATAAACCTTTCTGTTAGTATGCTCCTCATCTCTTTTCTCTGCAATCAATACCTAATACAGCTACTTGTATCATCCCTTTCTCTTCTAAATGTCTTCCCATCCTAAAATCCCGCAACTGGTTTTCAATCAAGTCAAGAACAGTTTATGAAATATCCTTCTCTGATTCAAGCTATTTTTTTATTTTTCTTATCTGTCTCTATACCCCAGCATGTCTTCTCTGCTCTGCTCGGGAAAATCTCCTCGCTGCTTTGATTAGTTCTAGAACTCCTTCTCATCTAAAAACCTATCTCACTAGTAGGACATATCTCTAGTACTACCACACAATATCAATGAAATCTCTAATCTTGTTGCTCTCAAGATACAGCTTAAAGGTCACCTTTTAAAATGTGGTTCAAATTGCACCCTTAGCTAATGCACTTGGGTATATTTAGCAGTATCCTATTCCATACATACTTACCCATTACCTTAATATATCTGTATGCATCTTTTCTTCTATATTCGTAGATTGTAAGCTCTTTGGGACAGAGATAATTAACCCATTAGTTGTTTTATAATAATTGTACATATATTGTCATGTAATTGTTTTGTACTTGCTCTGTGCACATTGACAGCACTATAAAAATGAAATGCTTACATACATACAGTAGATAATAAAATGTAGACAAACTTTTAGTAATAGCCGCACAGAAAACTTTAAATTGTAAAGATTAGGTTTTTTCTTTCTAAAAACATTTTGCCCCTTATGAAGTTTAGCTATTCAAAATACAAACTGAAAAATATGACCTGGTCCTGTAAAATTGAAAGAAATAGAGTATGCCTCTATCTCACAGCAAACATGGTTTATAGGTACAAAAACCTGTATAAAATCTGCAGCAGTTCTTCTATCTTTGTATAAATGAATGACAATGCCCAAGTCTCCTTCATGGGAGATTTCCAGATTATCTGTTTATCACCTAACCATGCATTCTCACACAGTTATACGCATGTACATTTTTTAAAAGTGTCCTTGTTTTATGTTTTGTTCATTGTTTAGTGAATGAAATCATCATTTGTACCTTTCTCTGACTTCCTGATCTTTGTTACATTAGTTCGAGGTCTTTGTCTGCCTCTTTACAGTATTTGTTGTTCATTATCAAAGGACAGAAGGTTGTTTTTTTGTTTGCCCTTGTAGGACTTTCAGATGCAGTCATACTGAATTCAGGCTTTAAAAGCAATTTATTTCCATTGTTAACCCTTATTTTACTACGTGCAGGCTTATCCACTGGTCCTGTACTGTGCAGTCTCATTATTATGTCCTAACTGTGATAGTAATTGATTGTCCATCAGTTATTTGTTGTATTATGGAGAAAAGACAGTCTAGTTCCAAACAAAACATATTTGTGGATAAAAAAAAAGTATTATATATTTTTTAAGAAAATAAGACACATGTTGCGAGGCTTGTAGGTCCTTAAATTAGACATTTGTCTTTTTAAGAATACAGTCTATTTAAGATTGTGATCTAATAGATCACTATAGTTTGTTATATAATTTACAGCAAAATCTGTGAATTTTGTAGCTAACAACAATACTGGCTGTGTACGTCATGAGTATTAGTAGACTCTGCTTGTGTCTGATGTCTGATGAGTAGGGTGCTTCTACTTGGACATTTACAGCCTTATTAAATTGTGATTTGGCACATTTAAAATGGGTCTATTTAAGCACATAGCATTTTTTTTTTTTACAGAAGTTTTTTTTTTTTTGCTTTTGGATAGAAGTTCACTAACTAAAAACGTCTGTAAAAAAATATGCTATGTGCTTAAATAGAGCCCTTCTAAATTTGCTGAATCGCAATTTAATAAGGCTGTTAATATTACAGCTAAGTGCCACTTCCAAACTGCTGTGTTGTAAAAGACCTGAATGAAGATCTAATCTATATCCATTATCCCTCCCGGCAGAGTAATTATATTGGGTACAAAAGCAAATGGCAACTCTAATAAACCCCCCCCCCCAAAAAAAAATCCCCAGACAATTATCGTTAATCAAATTAGACAACTGCCTAGGGGTGTAGAGGCAGCCAAAATTCTGGTGGGGGGGATTTAATTCATTGAATACAGAGACCACATTACACCTTCTCTACTTGTACACACACAATTTAAAGTATGGATGGATTTGTCCATGCTACACCCATGGGTACTTCCCTCATATTGTCATTTGTCAGTTTTGATATGTAATGCAGCTTTGCAGGCAACCCCCCCCCCCCCCCCCCCCAAGTTATATTTAAAAAAAAAATGTCTAATGCTTCAGAATCAAAGTTACATTAATTAATTTCGAAGTAGTTTAATTTCATTTACAATAAGCACATGCTTTTCAGACCACCTTTGCATTACACATGCTTTGCAGACCACCTTTGCATTCTTAATTAAACACCATCAACAGGAGTGGTGAAAGGACTACAGAAAGCAGAGCTCCTGCAAACTCAACAATACCAACATACCAGATGTGGAGTCCTTGTCCCAGGAGAACCATTTTATTTACAATGTACCACAAATGCCACTGATAGTTCCATACAACATTGAGGCCTAGAGGACTCTTCACCCTGTGACCTCAAGTAAATCCACAAACATCATAGAACCTCATCTGCTGCCAATGAGACTTGGGGTCTAAGATTTCAGCCCAGACTATCCAGCAACCAAGTGTCCAGAAAAGCAGCATAGAGCCCCTAGCTTATATGGCACTGGTGTCTTATAGTAGAGTTCTTATGGTGAAGAGAATATTCCTCTACCCACAAAGTTCCTGCTCCCGGCATTAATGGGAGCACCTGCAACCCGCACCAAATCAGCTTCCTCAATAACATCTCCTATGCCATACAGCAGCAGTCTACTGTCCAAAAGATCCAGGGGAAAAAACATGAGAACAAAAATACTCCCCTAAATAAGTTAGAATAAAGAGAGAAACTACAAATAGATGATAAAAAGTAAAAGGAACAAGGTACCTAAAGTTTTGCGGCTAGAAAGAAAAAGGCTGCGAAAAATAGCAGAAACATAAAAAGTATTTGCTTTTCTTCTACAATATGAGTTTTATTACTCCTGTTTTTCCCCATTTGAATTACCTGAGACCTATAGGATACAAGATTATTACATAGTAATTGAGGTTAAAAAAAGACTTTTAGCCCATCAAGTTAAACCTTTTTAAGATCTCCTCTGATCTGCAATATGCGGATTAATTGTTAATTGATCCAGAGGATTATTATCTCCTCCTGTTTGTAGCTCTGTATCACTTTTCCCCATGTAGAAATGGTTGAAGTATCCTTTACCCTGCACCCTTCACAACTTCTTACACTGCACAACTTCTTACAGTGGAAATCATAATAATCGGCTACCTACAGCCTCAGAAATGTATCAAACCTGACACAGCTTCATGATCAGCATAACTAACAAGCTTCTCTAGAAGTTTGCATCATAGCTGCTATATTAAATATACTAAACATAGCTCAATTTCCATCAGGGACCCAGTTACAGATTTCCTGTTTTGGAGAGCTTTACCAAACTTGAATTAAGGAAAAGTCAAAGGTACTAGACATGGGGGATAAGGCACTGTAGGTACTATGCTTATCCACTCACATATGGGGCAAAAATATAGCAAGGCTAGGAGTGCCCAATCACTGTAGTGGAAAAAGTACATCTGATATTCCATAACAGATATATGCCCTATATTCAGGGAGAGTAAGATTCTATCAGATAGCAGTCATAACCACTATGTATAAGTGGGGATCTCCTCACATAGAGCCTAAATACTAGCTAGTAGTGTAATATAGACAATTAGAGAATAAAGAGAAAGTACACTCTTTAGAACTATCCAGTAACCCCAAAGTGGTACAGAATATTTCAATAAAACAGTAACAGGAGAATGGACAGACCACGTAAATAAAACTTAACTTTTATTCCCATAAATTAAAAAGTCAAATATTGTCTTATATTCTCTCTTTTTGATTTATTTTTTGTAAAATTATTTTGTAATGTTTTTTTATCTAATAGAAAAAGCAACAATTATTTACAAGACAAGCTTTGGGAGTACTGATTGGATTGCATTAGAGTATGAATGTCTACAAGCGTACCCCAGTGTAGGGACTAGAGTATAATCAGCATTCAAAAGTCCACTTAGTATGCTCTAATAGTGTAGCTAAACACTTACAACATACAGTAATGACCCACTGACAGTATTTGAAGGATAGGGATATAGATTAACAGGTAAAAGGATGGGTATTATGGGTTATTGGTCAATGTATATTACATTAGCAGGTTAGCATAACTCTTTGTGATGTAATGACACACAACTTTATTTGTTCAAATAAAAGTCCTGTTTCTGATTAGTTCTCTTAAATTGGGAATATCTAGTTAATTATTCAACTTGATCTAGTAATCCCAATCTCTATAAATAATTATAATTCACTTATACTATCTACAGGAAAAAATATTGATAGATCATGCCCACGGAGTTCTCATACATCCACCCCCAAAGTATATGATCAAAAAACTGGGAACCCTATCCAACTAAAGATCTTACAGCTGGTTTGACAATTTGCCAACTCTCCTCTAGAGTCTATAACAGATTATCAAACTTCCCTAAATACCTATACTGAACTATGTCTAGTCTAATTACTGCGGACAGCTCCACTTCTCAGTATTCCTACTCAGTGTCTGACGTCACCAACAAGCAGACGCCAGACAGAGCAGCCTGACATTCGCAATTGGGATTTAAAGGCTTCCACGCAGGAATCTGTGACTCTGCGCTCTCAAGGTTTACATCATACCTACAAGGCTGAATATTTAGCTTTACCTCACCCTCTGTCTGTTGGCGTACCGCAAGGTTTGATCCTAGGCCCTCTCCTTTTCTCCATATATACATCCTCACTTGGAACCCTTATAATTTTTTTCTTGATTTATTATCATCAAATCTACCTCACAGCACCAAATCTATCCCTCTCTCTTCTAGCATTACATTTTCCACTCCTCAAATATCTATTTGTTGATAATTCCATCATTGCTCCTAACTTCCAGGCCCAAAATCTTGGGTTCTATAGGAACTCTGCCCTCTCTTTCATTCCTCATATAATATCATTAACAAAATATTGTCATACTCAACGTTCAGTGTCAGTCACTCCATTGGCTTCCTGTAGGCTGCAGAATTTTTTTTAACATCATGACCCTAACTTACAAAGCCCTCAATAACAATGCACCCCCTTATACCTCTGATTTTGCCTCAAAATACTGTCCCAACAGCCCTCCTCATTCTGCTAATGACATTCTTCTTTCCTCCTCTCTTATCACCTCCTCCCACTTCCGCCTTCAAGACTTTTCTTGTGCTATCCCTATACTTTGGAACTACTCATTCAACTACTTCTCCCTGCCTCAAGAACTCACTAAAATCGCATCTGTCAAAGAAGCCTATCAACCGCATCCAAACTCTTTAGACTGTAAGTTTGCAAGCTTTAATCATGAAAGGTGCTTTAGGGAAAGCACTAAACACGCTAGATGTTAAGCTCAAAGACAGGGCCCTCCACTAGTCTGAAATCTGTTAATATTGTTTTGCCTTGTACTTAACCCATGTACAGAGCTTCAGAATATGTTGGCACATTACAAATAAAGGAAATAATAATTAAAATAACAAACAACTGATAACACCTAGATTATACCCTTCCCCAATCCCACATCAACTATGGTCTCCTTTGATCTTGTAACAGATGATGAAGTCTCTACTATACTATCAACCTCTTGCCTTACAACTTGTCCACATGAACCTATTCCATCACAGCTAATCGGTCCCCTCTCTACAACACTTATACCAGCTCACCACCAATCCACACTTAGCCCTGCTCACAACAAAGTCAAAGGGTCACTTCTATATTCTAATTGTCATGGATCTCTCTGCTACTGTTTCTAATCCAAACTCTCCGCTCTCTTGGCATCCATGACTTAGCTCTCTCATGGTTCACATCCTACCTAGAAGATCAAAGAGTTGGCTTCTCCTACTCTGGCACTTCTTCTTTCCTCGCCCTCTGACTGTTGGTCTACCCCAAGGTTCAGTCCTAGGCCCCCTTCTCTTCTTCATTTATACATCCTCCTTTGGCATGCTAATAATTATTTTGGGATTTCATATGATTTATATATGCAGGTGACACTCAAATCTACCTCTCAGTGCCAGATCTATTCCCCTATCTTCTAACATTTTCACTGAGAAATAAAATAAAATAAAATCTGTAATAGGCTGCCCACTTCCTTTTTCACTACTGCAGTCAATCAGTTTACAGGGGTGTGTGTCCCATTCAAGTCAATGGTAAGACTGCTTACAGTTTGAAGGGAACAGACCTTTTCTAATTAGAGATTAAAAAAGAAAAAATAATCCTTAACAAATCTATTTGTACAGGAATGTAATGCCGGACTCACCTAAACAGGTCAGTTATGGGTTAACTGGTCAGTGCAATACTGAGTCCAAGGAAAGACTGCTATCAATTACTGTCTTCTCTATAGACAATCACCACACCTCAGCTATTTGTTATTACTCCTGCAACAGTTAGTAGAGGCTTAAACATTAGATGTTTTATTAGTGTAATTAAAAAATTGATTATTTAAAATATAATTGGGTAATCTTTCACACCATGAAGAGCACTTAAAGTGGTAAAAGGCTCTGTTGTTAAATACATTTTGAAGCTTCTTGGATGACCCTAAAACCACTCTTTTGTGCAAAGCAAAGTCCTTAAGTAATCCTTTATAGTCCCTCTAGGGTTCAATTAAATGACTCCCCTAGGAAATCACACGTCTCAAATGCTCATGTAAGCTCTAGTGTAGCTATTACATGCTGCTCAAATCATATGTTTCCATCGTCACTGCTTGCAAAATGTTCATTTCTCTGTGTGTGATTTTACCAAAAGTATGATTACATGACTCCCGTGGGAGCTTATGAATAATGCTCTGTGGTCTTGGAAGGTTCTGCAGGAGCTTGTAGTGAGCCAAAACCTTACATGTTCAATAGAACACTTATGAGACACAATAGACATGAACAGCCTAAAGAATAATTTTACATAACCATAATACAATAAAATTAGGCCTACATATATTAAAGCACAAAAGGTTAATGGTTAATATAGCCATCGACAACAAAAAATACTAAAGAACAATTATCTAGCTCTCAATATCAACTACACATGCCTGCTAACACAAACACTGTCACCCAACTAATGTAAATCACAGCTGGTTAATACAGAGCCCCAGGGGTTATCACATACCCACCTTCCTTTCAAATATATTTATAACTTTACTCAACAATAATTCTATCATAGTTTTCGATGCCCTGACCTTTAATATTATTTAATATGTGTGAAATCACATATTATAATTGTCTAACTGCGAGTTGTCGTCACGCTTTGCGGCCCTCGCAAAGGAAGGGCCGCAACTGACGACAACTCGCAGTTTCACCGTGGCTCCCATCAGCCCTACTGCAGGCGTGCACGGGTAGCCGGCAAGCGTGTGTGCGCGTGCGCGCGCGCACACACACGCGAAGACGTCGCGTGCGCGGGTAGCCGGGCAGACGAGCGTGCACGCGCACGCGAAAACGTCACGAAAGCGTGCGCGCGCACGCATCTACAGCAATGAGGTGAGGGAGAGAGACACGGGGGAAGAGTGACAAGGAGAGGAGAAGCAGGGGAAGAGATACATGAGGGAGGGAGAAGAGGAGGGGAATAGAGACACGAGAGGAGGGGGGAAGTGAGAGACAGGGGAGGGGAAGAGAGACACAGGGGACAGGGGAAGTGAGATACAGGGGAGGGGAAGAGAGACACAGGGGAAGTGAGATACAGGGGAGGGGAAGTGAGATACAGGGGAGGGGAAGAGAGACACAGGGGACAGGGGAAGTGAGATACAGGGGAGGGGAAGAGAGACACAGGGGAGAGAGAGGAGGGGGAAGAGAGACACAGGGAAGGGGGAAGAGAGGCACAGGGGAGCAAGAAGAGGAGGGGGAAGAGAAACACAGGGGAGGGAGAGGAGGGGGAAGAGAGACACAGGGGATGGAGAGGAGGGGAGGAAGAGAAACGGTAGGGGAGGAAGAGAAACGGGAGGGAGAGGAGGGGAGGAATAGACATGGGGGAGGAGACACAGCGGAGGGGGGAAGAGATGAGGGTCAGGGGTTGGAGAGACACAGGGGAGGGATGAGGGGGGCAGAGACACAGGGGAGGGAGACGGGGTGAAGAGACACAGGGGAGGGAGACGGGGTGAAGAGACACAGGGGAGGGAGACGGGGTGAAGAGACACAGGGGAGGGAGAAAGACACAGAAGTGGGAGAGGGGAAGGAGAAACAAGGAACGGAGAGGGGGGAAAGAGACACAGGGGAGGGAGAGGGGGAAGGAGAAACAAGGAAGGGAGAGGGGGGAAAGAGACAGGGGAGGGAGAGGGGGGAAAGACACAGGGGAGGGAGAGAGGGGAAGAGACAGAGGGAAGGGAGAGGAAGTAGAGGGCGGGAGAGGCTCACAATGAGTTCCAAAGCCACTCATTGCAAGGCCCGAGATGAGCGCTGAAGGAGCTTATCGCAAGGCCAGTAAAGTAGAGGGGGGAGAGGTTCGCAATGAGCCCCTCCCGTCAAGTAGAGGGGTAGAGAGGCTCGCAATGAGCGCCGAAGGCGCTCATTGCGAGGCCCGTGATTAACGCTGAAGGCGCTCATCGCGAGGCCAATAAAGTAGAGGGGGGGAGAGGCTCGTAGTGTGTGACAAACACCATTGCCAGGCTTCAATTTATTGCCGTCATTTTTGACGGGCAAGTCGCTAGTAAACATATAATGGGATGTGTCTGAACTACAAATAGTTAATATACAATGATCCCCATCAATGTGTTGTTAATTACGTAAAGCTTAATACACTGGTGGTAAAGTTAGTACAATGAGTGCCGCCAGCAGTTCGGGATTACAACAGTGTTCTGCTTATGACTGCAGTAAATACCATAGAGTTACACTCCTTGGATCAATCAAAGAGAACTGAAATACACAAACAGAAAAATGCTACAATCCTGGACTGCTGGCAGCATTCACAAGACAGACCTCACCACCACTGAGCTAATATATGCACACATAAGGATTACCCATCACAAGACACTGTGAATCAGTTTCACAAGTATACTGAAAAACTATCAATTTACAAGAAGCATGGTCAACAAAGACCAAGCAGAAATATACAGCCTTATTAAATTGTGATTCGACCAATTGAATAGGGCTCTATTTAAGCACAGGGCATATTTTTTTATAGAGGTTTTTAGTTAGTGAAGACCTTGCTTTTGCATAGAAATTCACTAACTAAAAACTTCTGTAAAAAAAATATCCCCTGTGCTTAAATAGAGCCCTATTCAATTGGCCAAATCCCAATTTAAAAAGGCTGATAGTGCAGTGCAAATTGATCATGAAGTAATAAACATATCTAACCAATATCACTGTAGAAAATACATAGTATTTACATAACAATCATATATAGTCAGAACCAGAATAACCATAAATTAAGAGAAGCAAACTAACAGTAATAGTGCATAGCATGGACATATTTTCTTTATCTGGTCAGTACACCAGAATGACTATCACCTAAGAGAAGGGAATCCAAATTACCAAAACACTGCAAGTTTCATTGAAAACAATACAAAATAGTATGATACTGCTCTGGGATGCTCTGTGTGAGGGGAAAAATAAAAAAAGAGGGGGATGAGAAAAATGGATATGTACTGTTAAATATTGTTTACATTTTAGTGATGCAATAATCAATCCTACCTCCTGTTTTCTCTTGATCTCCAGGTAATGCTACCAATGCTGTATTAATTGTCAAATCATAAAATAATATTATAGTATGTCCTTTTTATTACTGATCTGTAATCTTACAATGATGCATTGGGATCACACTCTAAAGAAAAGCATTTGCTTTATACAGTCTTTATCTTATAAGTGCACTGGAAAAGACATCCTGTAAATAAATATGGACATCACAGATCCACAAAAGTAAATTATTACAATAATATATCAATAATTGAATGGTACATGAACACTGGCACAATTGCATGTGTGTTTATTAAATTACTTCCAGTTACATATCTTTAGGAAGGAATCATATAACTGCTAACAAGCATGATATGGCTATTTAAAAGTGATATTAAGCATATGTTGAAGTGACAATAATAGGCATCTATGACATAATTTTAGCCATTATTTTTTTCAAAGATTATTCTTGCAAAAATAAAATGAAATGTGTCATGCACTGTTTGTTTCACTTATAGTATGCGGTACCGCTGTGACCTGGGTTTGGGCACCAAGAGGCCACACCACCCTGAAGCCAAGCAGGGTTTGGCCTGGTCAGTGCTTGAATGGGAGAACACCTTGGAATACCAGGAGCTGTATGCTGTGGCTCATTGGAGAAGCAACTGGCAACCCACTGCAGTATCTCTGCCATGGACGCCAAATGGATCACCATGAACATGGACATAAAGATGTTTCTGGTGTGTTGCCATCCATGAGGTCACGGAGAGTTAGACACGACTGAACCACACAGCAACAATAAAATGATCTGGTATTTAAGAATACATAGATTTACAAATCTTCAATCACTCATTCAAAAAAGCTTATTTGAAATATTACAAATGTTTTTGTTGACTTTATGGAAATAGGGATTTGAAGTTTAGAAAACATTTTATTAAAAAGAAATCATAAAGTTTCAAAATAAATATGTTTGGTTCCTACTCTGGCCTGGCCTGATAATAAAAATATTAGCATTGAAAAACATATCCTAAACACAAAACCATGGCGCAATGTCCGTTGCATTTTGAAAATATGCAATTAAAATAATTGCAACATGTCTGGGTTAGCAGAACTGTCCTACATCAAAGGGAAGATCTTGGCAGTCAGATCACAAATATTGCTGTTTCCTTTTCTTAAGGGGACAACATCTCCATAAGACCAAAGTGTGCCAATACCAGTGACCAGTTTGATTATTTGTTTTCATGTTTTGTGCTCAGAATTTGAAACAGTAATAAAGAAAGTTAAAGTTGATCTAAGATCTGGGTGTAGTTATGTTTACTTTATACTCTTAATTATAATAACGAGATTTATATTAGAAAGCCAATAGATAATTAACACTCTTTCTAAAGGACACCTATACCTATCACTTTAGCAGAGTCTACAACTAGGACAGGAATACAAATTTAAGAAAGTAAAATGATTCTTGGAACAACAGCAAATGCAACAACACAGCTGGAACGCATTAATGTGGGTCCCTCAAGAGAAGATCCCGATAAGAACCCACCCAAACCCCATAATAAATCTAACTTTAACAACATGGAAATGGGCCAGATCTAAAAATAAACTGGACATAGGTACATCCCCCCTTTGGTCGGTCCTTTCCTCACATGATACCTGGGCCTCCATGAGTACTATGTCTAAACACTGGTGGGCTTCCAGAGATCTAGATCAGTTAGGCTCCTGGATTATGGGGAATCGCCTGGTGACCCTGAGACAGTTCGAGGAAAGACATACTCTCCCCCCAGGGGATTGCTATAACTATTTAAAAATAAGAAGCTGGGCTAGTGAAGCATTTAAAAAATTTGGACCCCCGAAATCCTCCTGGTTCTCAGTAATCTGCAAAACTCTTCCTTTAAAGAAAGGAATATTAGGCTCTTTATATGACACATTCACTAAAGCAAATAATACAGATAAACCATCATATATCTGTAAGTGGGAAAGGGAGCTGGGAGATGTATGGGATTGGAAAAAATGGCAGAAGTCATTCTCCAACCCACGCAGGGCAACAAGTAACTACACGCACATAGAGACATCTATAAAAGTTCTCCAGAGAGTATATTGCACCCCAGACAAATTAAACAAATTTGATCCCAGAGTGAGCAGTAATTGCTTTAGGGGCTGTTCACACATAGGAGACCACATTCATACCTGGTGGCTATGCCAGAAAGTTCACAGGCTGTGGGAAAAAATAGCACTAATGGCAACATCGCTATTTGATATAAGAGTTACAGCAACTATGGAGTCCTGCCTGCTAGGGATTAAACTCCCTAGCTTATCAAAAAAACAGAATAAGCTATTCCAGATAATGGCCGCAGCCACCAAAGTGCACATAGCCAGCCAATGGAAGTCAGACAAGTTAAATGTGCAAGAGGTTATAAAAAAAATAAATTACATAGCAATAAACGAAAGGTTAACATCTGCTATTCTAGATACAGTGACACAGTTCCAAGAAATCTGGAGGCCTTGGCTAGAGTCTTCGTTAGGTTTCCCTCTGTCCTGAAGGGTCCACAGATAGCATTATAACAAAAACTATATAGAACTAAACCAAAAAGAGGCTTGGGGTGGAGGAGACTCGAGGACTGGGTCTGGAGGCTCCGATCTGACTGGTACGTCTGGAACACAGCACTGGAGGTGAATGTATGCATAATAACTGTATAAACTCAACTTGATCTATTGATTCCTCCCTTATCTCCATAGTTATATATTTACTTGTTTATTTAAAGTTTCAGTTTTTATGTAAATAAGTTTTGTTTGTTCATGCTTCCCTTGCTTAAATTAAAAGACCGAAATTACTTGACAATAACGTCAAAATTTAAGGAAAAAAAAAAAAAACGGAAAGGAGAGGCTAGAAATTTGATCACGAGGTATATACGTTTACAGACAATCTTATGTGTTAATGTACCTAATACCTGTCTTTATTCTGTATTCCTTTCAATAAAAATTTTATTATAAAAAAAGGAAGTAAAATGACCCAGAGCGGTTGAAGAGACATTACAAAATGGAAAAAGGTTTTATAGAGAAACTGAAAATGATGGTTCCAGACATATACCTTTAGACTATAAGTAGCAAGTTTCCAATCTTGTAGGGTGCTTTGGAAAAAAGCATTCTCTACAAAGATTCTAAGCTCAAAACAGGGCCCTCCACTCTCTGCAGTTTATCATTGTATTCTTCCTTTTACCCTTTACAGCGCTACGGAATATGTTGGCGCGATACAAATAAAAAGATGGTGATAATAATATAGGGAAAGGTATATTGAAGGTTACAGGTATACAGGATAAAATGTCAGGTTTCTGTGCTGTAAAAAAATTAGACAAAGATTAATCATTTCAGAACTTTTTCCACCTTTAATGTGACTTATAAACTGTACAACTCAATTTAAAAACAAACTGAAATCTTTTAGGTAGAGGGAAGAAAAAATATAAAAATAAAATAATATGGTTGCATAAGTATGCACACCCTTAAACTAATACTTTGTTGAAGTACCTTTTGATTTTATTACAGCACTCAGTCTTGGGTATGAGTCTATCAGCATGGCACATTTTGACTTGGCAAGATTTGCCCACTCTTCTTTGCAAAAACACTCCAAATCTGTCAGATTGGGAGGGCATCTCCTGTGCACAGCCCTCTTCAGATCACCCCACAGATTTTCAATCGGATTCAGGTCTGGGCTCTGGCTGGGCCATTCCAAAACTGTAATTTTCTTCTGGTTAAGCCATTCCTTTGTTGATTTGGATGTATGCTTTGGGTCGTTGTCATGCTGAAAGATGAAGTTCCTCTTCATGTTCGGCTTTCTAGCAGAAGCCTGAAGGTTTTGTGCCAATATTGACTGGTATTTGGAACTGTTCATAATTCCCTCTATCTTAACTAAGGCCCCAGTTCCAGTTGAAGAAAAACAGCCTCAAAGCCTGATGCTGCCACCACCATGCTTCGCTGTGGGTATGGTGTTCTTTTTGTGATGTGCAGTGTTGTTTTTGCGTCAAACATATCCTTTGGAATTATGGCCAAAAAAGTTCAACCTTGGTTTCATCAGACCATAACACCTTTTCCCACATGCTTTGTGGATACTTCAGATGTGTTTTTGCAAAATGTAGCCTGGCTTGGATGTTTTTCTTCTTAGAAAAGGCTTTCGTCTTGCCACTCTACCCCATAGCCCAGACATATGAAGAATATGGGAGATTGTTGTCACATGTACCACACAGCCAGTACTTGCCAGATATTCCTGCAGCTCCTTTAATGTTGCTGTAGGCCTCTTTGTAGCCGCCCAGACCAGTTTTCTTCTCGTCGTTTCATAAATTTTGGAGGGAGCTCCAGTTCTTGGTAATGTCACTGTTGTGCCATATTTTCTTCACTTGATGATGACTGTCTTTACTATGTTCCATGGTACATCTAATACCTTGGAAATTCTTTTGTACCCTTCTCCTGACTGATACCTTTTAACAATGAGATCCCTCTGATGCTTTGGAAGCTCTCTGTGGACCATGGCTTTTGCTGTAGGATGCGACTAAGAAAATTTCAGGAAAGACCTACTAGAGCAGCTGAACTTTATTTGGGGTTAATCAGAGGCACTTTAAATGATGGCAGGTGTATGCTGACTCCTATTTAACACAATTTGGAATGTAATGTGAACACAGCTACATCCACAGTTATAAGAGGGTGTGCAGACTTATGCAACCACATTATTTTTCTTTTTTTTTTCTTCCCTCCACCTAAAAGATTTCAGTTTGTTTTTCAATTGAGTTGTACAGTTTATAGGTCACATTAAAGGTGGAAAAAGTTCTGAAATTATTTATCTTTGTCTCATTTTTTTTACAGCACAGAAACCTGACATTTTAACAGGGGTGTGTAGAATTTTTATATCAACTGTACATACCACCACCTATCAAGACATGTGTCAAGTATATGGTATATATATACATTTTTTATCTGATAGGTTTTCATTAATTATAATTCCAATTTTATAATCAGCATTAGTAAAAATATTAATAAAGATGATGTATATATGTAAATTCTCATAAAAAAAATACTTGTGTACATTCAGTCAGATTAGAACTGGCGGGTTTACAAATAAACTAAGACAAGAAGCACTGGCTTGTCTATGGAAGGACAGCTGTTCCTTTATGGATCTTTCAAGACCTGCTAAGCAGGAGGAGTGACTATAGGAGTGTATACTCTATGATTACTAACCAACTTTTTCACATCATCGGCTTTTTAGAAAGCACAAATATACAGTACTGTGTTTTACAGGAATCCCAGCTAAATACTGTTTTATCCTCTTGCATGTATCTAATTGCAGCAAATTCACCTTCAGGCAGAAGCAAAATGGATTAATACTAAAGAGAAGGTGCTGAATATATTTTGGAGCACTTTGTCCCTCTGAGTCTTCCTCAGGAACATTTGTTTTTGGGAGGGGGCTGTGTTCCAAGAAGTGCAGAACATATTCTGTCTCCCCAGGGTGCTGCAGGGGTTTCCTCCAAGTTTGGAGACGTCTTTAACCTTATGAATGCTGGGGAGCTTCACAGGTCAGTTTTATATGTTATTGATCATTTTAGTATTTAATAGGTTAATTAATCAGCCAAAACAAGCATCCAATGTGAAATAGTATATTTAAATGTAACTATAACATAGGAACAATATAACAATAAGAGTTGAAGGTTTCTGTAGGTAGTGAAGTTTTATGCTGCTGATCTGTCTTTCTCTTTATATATAACTCCTTCTTTATATCCTGATATTATCTAGGTTTTCATCTCTCAATTAATTGTGTACCTAATACTGATCATTTGTTATTTCTCTGTACACTTGTATTCTTTACTGAATATGTCTGGAGATGATTTTTACTCTGATTGCCATTTCTTCACCCCCCACCTTCCTGATTCTTCTTGCTGATTTTATGCATTATCTTCAGTTTATATCTCATTGTTAATGCTACTCTCACTTTCCTTTTAACTTTCTCTTATTTATTCTCCTCCCATTCTTTCCCTTCTCCTTTTCTGTTTGTGTTTCAATCTCTTTTGCTGCATGTCTTTATCTCATCAGATGCTTTTGCTCCTTTGTCTCATCATCACACTTTAATCCCCTTTCATCTGTGCCTCCTGTTGCATAGTCATCCAGTTAGCATTCTCTTGCACCCTCCTCTGCCACTCTTTGCCACACCCATCTCTCAATGTAAAAAGGGGAGCCCAGGACACATCCTCACACACATACACCATGGGACCTAAGACATCCTCAGGCTTCTACCTGAGCAGGACCTCTGCTGCTCTGCTGGCATTGCTGCTGGCAGCTCTGCTGTTGGCACTCACTGTTCTGGGGGCTCTGTATGCCAGGTCTAGGGCACCAGAGTTAGGAAGCAGCACTTTCACTTATAACATCACAACACTTTGTCCATTCCTAGTAAACCCTGCATCTGGTACCACTGAGCTCCCAAGTGTCTGGGATAAACCTCGCTTGCCCCATCACCTGGTGCCCCTACACTATGACTTGGAGCTATGGCCAAGGATGCATCCTGATGGTGAACAATATCCATTCACTGGGCAAGTGAACATCACTATAAAGTGCCTGGAGGGGACAGATCTGGTGCTATTACACAGCTCCCAGCTGCACTTTTCTCGTGTAGAGCTTAAACTACTGGAGAAAGAGGAGGAGGAATATCAGAGTTTAGAAGGGAACACCGGCCATCAGGAGGGGATATCACATCTACAAGGAGCTCCAGGAATTGGAGCCACCTCACAACAGCATATATATAACATTAGCATTAAGGAGGTGCTGACACCTCAAGAGCTCATGCACTTAGCAGTGATCCTGGAGGAGCCACTAGTAGCTGGGAGGCTCTACCTGCTGCACCTGGACTACTCTGGCTTCCTGAGTGATGACTTCACTGGCCTCTTCTTAACAAGTTACACAGACTTTAATGAGAGCAAGTAAGTAGAACATGCTCAGACACACAGCCTGGGTACATAGATTGGATTAACTCAGTTATATCCTGAAAATGGCATATATGGGAGTGAAATGTAGAAAGATAGATAGATAGACAGGCAGACAGATAAATGGATAGATAGATAGATAGATAAATGAATAGATAGACAGGCAGACAGATAAATGGATAGATAGATAGATAGATAGATAGATAGATAGATAGATAGATAGATAGATAGATAGATAGATAGATGGATGAATAGATAGACAGGCAGACAGATAAATGAATAGATAGATAGATAGATAGATAGATGAATAGATAGACAGGCAGACAGATAAATGGATAGATAGATAGATAGATAGATAGATAGATAGATAGATAGATAGATAGATAGATAGATAGATGAATAGATAGACAGGCAGACAGATAAATGGATAGATAGATAGATAGATAGATAGATAGATAGATAGATAGATAGATGAATAGATGAATAGATAGACAGGCAGACAGATAAATGAATAGATAGATAGATAGATAGAAAAAATAAAAACTATGATAAAAAAGATTAAATTGCCTGTATTTGAAGAATATAGCATTTTATTAAGTATCATTATAATTTGTGGTAATGAATTAGTATTTTTGTATACATAGGAATGCACTGGCTCAACTTTTTAGGCTACAAGACCTTTATCCAGCTAAATATATAAACTTTTATCATTTCAATATAAATATATATGTTTTACATACCTTTGTTACCTGTTCTTTAACTTTGATTTTTTTTGTGGCATTATTTTTATAAGCAATACAATGGCATACCATGTAACTGTGCATTGTAAACCTCTGTGTAATTGTGCATCTAACTCTTTCGTAGCATGACTGTAAATCAGCTGGAAATAGTTTCTAGAGATCTGGTTATGACTAGACAGGCTGTGTTTGGAAAACTAATGTGATCCTGGTGCTATTTTGCTCCATTGTTTGTTTCCAAATTTGCTGTGCAGTTCTGCAGAGGAACACAAGCTAGTGGTCACAGGGCATATGTTTTGGTGATGAGAAGTATTAAATGTCCTCATTACTGAAATGCTGCACACACTGACAGTATCAGCTAAATGTTGTATTGGGTATACCTATACATTGTATAAGAAGATAGCATGGATGACAATTGCACATTACTTGCTGAGTTCAAGGTCAAGAATCTAATTCACATATAGATTTATATTTATAGGGAAATCAAATTGTTACATGCACTTTTTTAACTTCAGTAAAAGCTCATCAAAACATTGGGAATATCTTACAGTTAAAACCTGTGTTTTGTATTATAAAACCACAGCAAAACAAGGGCTGCTAATACAGGCATATTGTAAAAACTGATTGAAATAGAAATGTCTGTCCTCTTACTTTATTAACTACAAACCTCTATTTTTGCAAAAGCCAATCTTATAGACTAAAAGGGGGATAGAAAGAAAAGTTTTCTTTGTGACGGGTGAAAGAAATGTTTGTAAATGTGTCAAAGTGTGTTTTCTTTTTTCAAAAGAAGGTATAATAGCAGAATAAACCAATTGTAATGTTGACTGCTGAGGGAGCTTAACCTTGGTGTGTTAGAAATAAACAATAATAATGATCAGTATTATCAGTAATTTATGGCAATGATCTGTCATTAACAAAATATATTAATGTATTTTGGGTGGATCAGAAAGGTTTACTTACAGTTCAAAATGTCAAATTTAAAGTTACTTTATTAGAGGAAAATACAATTTGTTATAACACTCAATTGATAAAGTACTTGTTATATCCTATAGTTTTACATTATACCATGCTGCTGCCCATTCTTTTTGTCAGTTGTTCAGCAACAGATAAGTTTCAGAGAGGAAAAATATACATGCAACAAATATTATAACATACTGTGTTATGTCTCCATATGTTCTAAAGGGAGAAGCATAGGAGAACCTTTCCATTGTTATTTTAATATTATGTGGGAGATATGAACTATGGAATAACATCTCCAGGAGGGTTCCATCTTCACACTTTAGCACATGTTACCCTTGTATTAAGAATGTATTAACCAAGTGAGCTAATTGGAGGTTTACCCTTGGTATTAGTTTCTAAGACTAGTAGGTTGACAGTTAAAGCAGAAACAAAATGTCATAGCTAAAAAAAGCTAAGGTAGCTTATAATGATAGCACAATGAGTTAGAATTGTATTTGTAAGTTCCTCTGAAACTATATTCAACTTTTGTCTGCGTCATAGTTGTAGATATGAATTCTTAAAACAATTAACCTTTAAAGCATGCAGTGTTATGGGCTTTTTAATACAATGGATTTCTACCTTGTTGTGATGAAGGGGCTTGTGTACTTCCATAAAGCTGTGAGCTATACCATGTAGGGTTACCCAAGATGGGTAGGTCATAGCAGAGAGTTCAAACAAGTTGTGGAACTTGCAACCCGCTCCAGTATCATTGTCATGTCAAACCTTGTGGATCAGTACAACCAGACACAACATGTGACTGAAGTGCTGCGGTCCATAGGATCATGGAAAGTCCGACATGACTAAACGACTAAACAACAACAAAATGATATAGTTATCATGTTGCCAAGTCTTTAACTTAATGTCCCACTTTGGAAAGTTATTATTTGTCTTCGTACACTTTATATATGACATTTTTTAATGCACCAAGAAAATAGGTCTACTTGACCAAAAGTTCTTCGAGTCTTACCGATTTCTACTCACTTTCCAAAAATGCTCATTACACTAATAAAGAAACTCTTTGCAGGCTTAGTTAATCTGGACAAATGTGAATACACACTGTTATGTAGTGTTAAGTTTATTATGTATTTAGTTACCAAATACAAGACGTGTTCCAATTCTGTATAAAAAGCATATGTGTATATGATGAAAACATTATATACCTAGTGAAGAGAATAATACCAAGTGGGGAGGATTACATCTGGTGAGGAGTGTAAAGTCTAGTTAAGAAGGGTTAAAGCTTGTGAAGAGGGTGTTCAAGCATGGGTGTAGGAGTCAAAGAAAATCTGGGGGATACCACATATAGTATAAAAACTGCTTCTCTACACATAAACACACACATTGAAAAAAATGGGGGGATTTGTCCCCCTCGTCCCCCCAAGTTCCTACACCTATGTGCTCGAGGGTACAGGCCACTGCACTATTCTGTAAAGTAAAATGTTTTATTTTTGAGAAAGAGACGATTAAAATATATGTAGCTGGATAATTTATGTTTATAGGACAGGGGTTAAAAAAGCTTGTTTCCTTTTCCATCTCTTGTAAGCTTTCTCCAGTCCTTACCTTCTTTCTTGTGTGCTTATCAAATGCTGTTTTAAATCATATTTACATTCCTCTCTGCTATTTCCTTGAAGCTTTAATACATTTATTTGAAAATACACATTTATGGAATAAAATATAGGAAGTGTGGTATGTTTTCTATGTGTAATACATATTGCACTATGTTCCTGCTTTCAATTCAGTTGTAGTTTCTTTATTAGTGGAAAACCTCAGTAACCTAATTGTCTCTGGACTGGTACAATACGTCAACAAGTTTGCTGCATTCACTTTTTTTTAATACTAACCTTTAGATTGTAAGTTTGTGAGTTTTCAATCTTGCATGGCGCTTGGGGAAGGCACTAACGACACCGGATTCAAAGCTCAAAGACATGGCCATCCATTCTTTGCAATGTGTTAATATTGTATATGTCTTTGCCTGAAAATTATCTTTTGATGTATAGCGCTACGGAATATGTTGGCGCGTTACAAATAAACTCTAATAATATTAATAAGGGATAAACTCATTCAAGGTTACTCATATGACTCATTGAACTTGCAGCTGTGTGGGAAACACTTTAGGAGAGATCAGAACCACTGTAATGACCTAACAACATGATGTTTTAGCTAGACATTAGTAACAGAAACCTACACCTCTCCTCCTAACCTAGGTGTGTGTGAAATAGATAACCACAAACCAGTTTATCCAAGCTAGCAGTCACCTACAATGACTATAAAAGCCCAAATATCAATAATATGGTGTTTCCACCACTTGGCAAAATATATATCCGTAACTATAAAAGTTATTCAAACCCCATTTAGATCACAATGGAAAACCTTAAACATACTAAAAAAAATGTCTACAGTAACATGGGTTTCTTAAGAGAACAGAAGCAGAACTTAATAAGTGAATGTATTAATTATGCATAAGTACCTATGAAATATCAAATAATCATATATGGATAGTTAACAATATTTCATAGAATAGATTAAAATTAAAATAAAACAGGAACAACAATACAGAAAATCTTATAGTTCAGTTATAGTTACTGGCCAGGGTGTCTGATTCTGCAGATGGGTTTTTGAGGAATTTTATATAGTCTGGTCATGCCCACAGTGTATCACTTGTATCCTTTGCTGGTTCCCCGAGCAAAAATACCTGAGACTTTTATAAGAGGTCTGGGATGTAGTGTTATACCTCTCATTATTTGACATCACTGATGCTGTCAAAAACATTATATAAAAAGAGGGCCTGGATATTTGTGTGCCAAGTATTTTCTGGCACCACCTAAGATTACTTATTCACAAAAAAATACTTAGAAGACACATGTAACCCCTTAACTACTTAGCTGCTGCAAGTTTTGTAAACTCTTCACATCATTGTTCATGAGAGCACTGATCATTAATAAAATTACTATTCAATGATTTAAACACAAGCTTGTGTCCATACATCAGATGCTTTTTATTGGCTGGATATTTGGTGTGTTAAATTAATTAGTTTACCTTGGCAAGAACTAAAGTGTGTGTCCGTTTAGGACTGCCTCCCAGTTAGAGCTGGTCCCCACATTGATGATCTCATAAGAGAGGAGACAATCAGCTCAACTAGAGGTTGATGCCTGAAATTAAATTTGGTATTGAATATCGCTTTTCAGTGTCATTGAGTAGGAATTTTATTTTATGATCAATGCCTAATTAACAAATATTTTCTATTTTGTTGGGCATTACAGTGGTCCTTTAAAGAATGAATGCACTTTAGGATAAACCTTATAAAGTTTTAAAATAACATATATATATAGTTGTCGTAATTGCGAGTGTGTCTATAACGCTATATTAAAAGTTACAGGCTTGTGCTTGTGCAATGAGGGCCCGAAAGTTAAGGTTTTGACAAGCTCATCGCGAGGCCCGAATATTAGAGGGGTTGGAGAGACCAGCAATGAGCGCCAAATGGAGGGACGTTCTGAATGGCTTCCGAGTTATGGGCTTGAAAATTTAACTGATGACATTTTTTTCCACACCCATAAATGCACAGGGAAGGGAGAGGGGGGAGAAAGACACAGGGGAGGGAGAGGGGCGAAAGAGACACAGGAGAGGTTGTGGGGGTAAGAGACACAGGGGTGAGAGGGGGGGGGAGAGACACAGGGGAGGGAGAGCAGGCCAAAGAGGCACAGGGGAGGCAGAGGGGGGAAAGAGACACAGGGGAGGGAGAGGAGGGAAAGAGACACAGGGGAGGGAGAGAGGGGAAGAGACAAAGGGGAGGGAGAGAGGGGGGAGAATCTGTTGCTGGGAAAAATTGAAGGCACACAAAGAAGGGGAAGGCAGAGGCCAATTGGATAGATTATGTAATTGAAGCAATGGGCATGAGCTTGATGGACAACAACAATAGTAAATCAAAACTGAATGCAATAGCTAAAAATAAATGCTGTATTTATTTGGTATAAAACAGTTTGCACATTATCAAATAATAATCTTCATATGAGTATAGCTATAGTGAGAGGATAGATCAAAGGCAAGTTGGGTCACCGCCAACTAAACAATTTCAGGAACGGTTGTCAAAGCCTGTGATCCAAAGTCAGGGCATGCAGCAAACAGGCAGTATTAAACATAATTAAGGATACAGTATGTATTAAGGTCACATCCAGTTACATATTTATTTTGACACTTTGAACTGATTATTAATTGGTCAATGAAAAAAGTAAAAAAACACAGAGCATGGACACCATTTAATACTGTTCCATGTGAGATAATATACACTCAGGGTGTAGTATCTCATGTTTGTTAACTTGTGCCATTACAGAGGAGAAATCTCCTGACGTATATCAGTTTTGTAACCCTATCAAGAGGCCAGGGCCACATTTCCAGAAAATTCTCCTCTGGATTAGAGAACTAGCAACTCTCATATGTATTCTTCAGTCATAACTGTTTTTTATATGTTGGAAGCTACTGATCTCCTTAGCACAATGGATCAAGGGAGCCACTAAGGGATTTGCATTAAAGGTATCAAGATCTGCTACTTCAATTAGACTTGGTAAGAACCTTGTTCAAACCTATGCAGCAAATCGTGCGGTCCTTGTACACCTCTTATAGCAGAAGATGGACCATACACCGGAACCACTCCCAGGAACTTGCTTCAGCAGACCAGAATATCACCATAGAATTAGGATTAATGTGCAGAATGACACTTACACCTTGTCTATGTAAGTACAGATACCACTGTCATACCTTTATAAATTGGCACATTTTATACAATTTTCTGGCACACAGGCCTGCCAATCAATAAGCCCCATCCCTAAATAATAGGCTGCCCCTTCTTACTGGAATCCTCTGTACCTCTGATGAGATCAGATCTTTAATCTCATCCTGTTGATTATATTTAGGTGGGCTGAGTGAGTTATCACCAGATAACAACATTGTAACATAATAGGCTGGTGTAATAGCCTGCAGACTAGCTAATATATTTCTTAACAACAACATCCTATAACATGAAACATAATACATAAACCAAGATACATACAGTATAACAGTGTAATCATTTTTTAAACATAAGCACTAAGAAATACATAACCATAATAATAACTCTGGCCAAATGTAAAATAGTCCAGTCAGGCCCTGGGCATGTCAACTCCTCCCCCTTCTTTCTAGTGGAGACTGGGAAGCTATCCTGCCACAATCTCCAGGATCCAAGAACCCAGTCCCAGCTGGTACTGGTAAGTCTAGGGAGAGCAGGAAGTGTCCATAGTCCTATCCCCCTTTCTGTGGCTCAATTCTGTGGTTGCCCTGGGGGCTTGCCAGGTTACTCCACCTCTCCCCCTAGCAAAATCAATCCAAGTGATAAACTTGGTGGTTCTCTGGGCAACCTACCTCCTCCTGTCCAGGGTGAATTCTCCCTCCTTCCCAGTGGTGTGGTGACCTTTTCAAGCCCCGGGGGAAACATATAAGACCACTGGCCTGGAGAAACCTTCAAGGAAGTCCAGGGGAAACAGTACATCCAGGAAAGTAGGTCCAGCAAAAACTTGGGAGGGTCCTTCTCCAGCAAAACCCTCTCATTCCAGCAAAGGGAGACCTCCTGACCTGCTGATTCTGGGATGGTACCAGGTATCCTTGGTAAAATATAAGATCCCAAACTTCCCCTTGCCCATGATCCCAGCTAGTGGCCCATCCTTTCCAGTGATAGAGGCATACAAACAGTGTATTTGGGCCTCTGCAGGGGATTCAATGCAGGTAGGCCAGGTGACAAACCACATCCTGGGGTATCCTCTGTGAAAATCCTGGAAAACTGGCCCATCCACTGGTGAACAAATCTGGGGTAATCCTGGGGCCTCCCCAGCCAAGCCAGTACAAACTGCTGACTGGTGGTATTTACAAAAGTCCATGGGGGACCACAAGTGGTCACCATTCTTCCCCTCCCCATGTCTGCTACTTCCCCTGTCCAGTGTTTGAGTCACAGGGGAATTTAATGGGCTTTCTGGCTTAACCAATTTAAGTGGTCCCAGGGGCCTAGCCAGTTCCAGTAACTGCTCATCATGGATTATCCCTATTCCACCCCCCAAAAGCCAGGACCAATGCCCCTTCTTTCCCCTCAATTAGGGAAAACATTATTCTGGGTCATCCCATAAAACAATAGTTCCACTAAAGGCTGTACCTGCTGCATCTGCAAGTCTGTTCTCCTCCTGATGGCCTTGTCTTGGATCTCTACTCCTTGGGGCTGCATTGTGCTCACTGTCTCCCAGCCCCCCTCTTCTGAAACCATGGTCTGGGCACAGCTCTCACCTTCTTCTGGATCTTTAGTTCCTGGATCCTTGGGAAAAATGTCCTGGCTCTCTCCCTCAGATATTGCCTGGCATGTGATGCAGGCAGTCCTTGAGTACTGACTGTTACTGTCTCCTGCACAGTAGGATGGCTCCTGGACAATGGATATCTAAGGAACCTCCCCACTAAGCTTACAGTCCATTGGTAGGGCCCAGTGCTCATTTGGTTCTTACCTGACTATAGGGGCAGGGTAGATTTCCCCCAGGTCTTCCCCTGGGCCTGACACTGCTGTGATTAGGCCCTGTCCCCGTGCCTCTAACTGGGTGAGGCTCAGCCCCCTAAAGCTAGGGAACTAGTTATTCCCCCTCTAGGTCAAGCCATGGCATCAAGGCAGCTTTGCTACTTTTAATATCCATGAGGCCAGAATTCCCCCCAAATTCCATGCCACCCTCTCCCCGGACCTCTTGACAATTTTTATGGTCCTCTGAGGGCAAGTCCACTGTTGTCCCAAAGTCTAAACAGTTTCCCTCTGACCCAGAAGTGGAATAAACTAGCTGGGTCCCCTTTGTCTCGGGAAGGTGACTCTCCTCCATGCCTGACTGACAGGAGTCCTCCCAACTGGGTGACCAAATTCATCCAGTAGGGCCAGATAGCCTGCTTCCAGTTGTAATTCCTGCCGGATCAATGGCATCAGTGAAAACACATTATCCAAAGATTGGGTCACCCCCAGAGAGTTACAACGTCTCTTGAGCACATCCATTGTACGCTGTGCAGTGCCCACCCCACAATTCAGATGCCAGCTCCCAGAATGACTTCCTCAGCCCTACTGACAAATAGAGCTCGACACTAGGGATTCCAACCTCTTCCATCCAGGCTGCATACTGGTCCTCTAAGTCACTTTCGTGCACCACCAGGCCCTTCAGCCATTCAATTAGCTTGTGACCCGGCCAAAGTCCCAGAAACACCACCCATTGGTTTAGAAGCACCCTTTCTTGACAGTCTATTCCATGGACAAAAACATTTTCTGTCTCCACTGGGGATAAGCATTCCTCATCCACAAGAGCTGGGAAAGGGCCATTGCATACCCTTATCCACTCCCACTGTCCCAGGACAGTCCTCTGCTGATCCATGCTTAAATGTGAAAGCATTTCCTCTGGTCTCAGCTCCATCATGTCCTTGTAAGTTGCCATCTTACTGTTTTCCACAGAGGTCCCACGGCTGTCAGCCAATTGTCACTCTGCTACTTCCATTGGACTTGGTAAGAACTTAGTTCAAACCTATCCAGCAGAATCATGTGTTCCTTGTACACCTCTGATTGCAGAAGATGACCATACACATGAACCATGTCCAGGAACTTGCTTCAGCAGACCAGAATATCAGGAACACCATATAATCCCTTAGAATTAGGATTAATGCGTAGAATGACACTTACACTTTGTCTATGTAAGTACAGATACCACTGTCATACCTTTTATAAATCTCAGCAGCGCGGGCTTGCCAAAAAACGTTGGGAACGCAATGTTAAAACTGCGGGCTCGCGCAGCGAAGCGAGGACCACGGTTGCGGCCAGGCAATGAGTGCCAAAGACGCTCATTGCGCTGGTGGAGCTGAGCGCCGCAGGCACTCATCCCTACGACCCCGTGCGACCCGCAGGACTACAGATGAACACAAAGCTCAATTATACAATTCACAGTGCGAGACCCATAGCAGTTTGAAAAAATCGCCTGCAAAAATTACGTCCCATAACACTTTAGAAAGAAAAGCGGGACTTAGAAAAAAAAATACAACCCTCAGGACTTTGAGAAACAAAAAAAACAAGGTTGAAAAAATACAGAAAAAAAACATAAAGTTAACGACCGAACCTCGCACATCAAAAAACACACACAAAAAAAAAGCATACAAAAAACATCACACAGCACGGGGGGACAGCAGGATGTCTGGTACTGAGGTTGCACACCAATTTAAATCGAATTTGCCCAGTTGCGGCTGCGAAAATCACTGCGAGGCATGTACGAGTTAGCCAGGAACATAGGAGATACACAATATACAATTACAACGGACGGAAAATGCTAGTGAGCCAAGTAACACATAGAAACAAAGCCGCCATTTCACAACACTAACTTGCTGCTTTACCCGCCTAAACAAACGGTTTGGCCTCGCACGCAGCCTATTTACACTGCACACTTGCCAAATTGCTCACACTTTCTCCTCAGCTGATCAACAGTCCAACTGTACATTTTCAGATGCAGGAAAATCCAAAGAGATTGTTAGCTCTTCAGGACATTGATTGCTGCATATTAAATATAAATAGGTAAAGTATATTAATTTATGAATTCATATTACTTTATTAATTCACTCTACTCACATTTTTTGATGTTTTACACTCTACTTATATATCTGTCTTTGCGATGAGCGCTAAAGGTGATCGTTGCAAAGCAGGACACTTGAAGTACATGAGGGGATAGGCTCACAATGAGCGCTGAAGGTCCACAGAGAAGCAAAAGCCTTACATGGTGTGGCAAACAGCATTGCCATGGCTTAAAATGTTATTGCCGTCATTTTTTGACCGGCAAGTCGCTAGTTGTAACATAATAGGCTGCCCCTTACTTACTGGGAACCCCTGTACCTCTGATGAGATCAGATCTTTAATCTCATCCTTTTGATTATATTTAGGTGGGTTGAGTGAATTATCACCAGATAACAACATTGTAACATAATAGGCTGGTGCAATAGCCTGCAGACTAGCTAATATGTTTCTTTACAACAATTCCTATAACATGAAACATAATACATATGTTATGCAGAGCATAAACCAAGATACATACAGTACAACAGTGTAATCATATTTTAACCATAAGCACTAAGAAATACATAACCATAATAATAAAAACAGGGTAACTCTGGCCAGTCAGGCCCAGCCTATGGTGTAAAACAGTCCAGTCAGGCCCTGTGCATGACAAGGTATATGGAAGTTTCCCTTGTTTTAAATGTTTCTTGTCTAACAAACACTGTTAACAGAAAAATATGTATTATATTAAAAACTTTAATTAACCCTTCAGATTTATTTGCAGTAAAATGAAATCTTGATTTTCACACCCCACTGCTGTATGTGGGCCATATTCTATTAGCTGCTCTCAAATGCCTCAGTCCCGTTCTTTTGGCTGCTGGTGTTTTTTTAATTTTTTTAATTTAGATGTATGTTATTGACTCCAGCTCGCAAATTCCGACATCAAGGCTGAACCTATAAACCCTACTTTTTAAGTTTGATTTCAGGGGGCGTGATCATTTAATCTGACAATAGTTAAACAAGCGCATAATTTACTTCTTAGACAGACAATAGTAAATTAGACCGTCATCATGATGTCAGTCAAACATGAAAGTTACATGTAATCTGCAGTCGGAGGCTAAGAATTAATTAGTGCCAATAAGTAATATTTGCCAATCAGGCTTGTGTCACGACCCAAAAACTGAGGGGTCCATGCATCCCTACTTTTTTTACTTTAGCTTAAGGGACCATTAATCGGTTGTGACTTTGTTCTCATCTCAGCACACCAGCTATCTAGAACCGGACATCAGTCACGGGACCGCAGAGAGATCAGACCACACCGGTATTTAGTGTATGGAAGACTGAACACTATTGTTACAAAGATACATAAAACACAAACAGATCTCACCCACACCCCTTTCTATTAGAGCAGGTCTGAATTCTTCTTGTGACCTCCTCACCCCGTCCAGCCATAACCCTCCTCCCATTGCCAGATACACAAGAGCTTGGGTCATCTGGCTACATCACCAATATTCAAGACCTATGTTCATCCTGAGGCCTGCAAGGGGGGCAGAGGGCATTCCAACCTCCTGGTCAGAGGCCAGATGCCAGGCAAGTTGCTCTATGTGGTTTTACACAAGTTATTTGCTTATATCTACTATTGGGGGGAGGGAAACACCTAGGATGGAAGTGAGTGTATCAAGCATAGTTTAGAACATAAATGTTTTAAACAGTATACCTTATTCATAAAAGGAAAAACACCTATGAGAGTCCTTAGTTCACATCCCATGTCCATTTTGATAGCCTTTATGTTATCAATGAGATGTGTATGAGTCTCAGATAACAGTGGTACTTGTTGTGGTGCAGAGGGCCTCAAAACCATGACCAAAGTCATCACAGCTCGCAATCTAGCAATCTTTAAAGTGCATTAGATCATCTGTTTTAGTCCATGTGAGTTTCATGATATGTATACACCCCTTGAGTCGTGGAATCGATATTACTCAGAAATAACTTTTTGAAACAATATTTTTTAATCGCATATTTGTTGGTCAGAGACTGTTGTGTAATTGATTCTAATGTCTTTCAATCCCTTCTCATGCTCAAAGTACAGTATTGTGTGTTTAATTGCTGCTAAGGCTCTAATATTTGTTGGAAAAATGCCTATTTCATACTCGTAATATTTTTGACAGAAACATGATACTTTTTTAAATTTCAAGTTATGCGATCTAGTGCTATGGCTAAAACCAATGGAGTTCTAAGGCCGGTTCTGCGGGTTTGGCTGGCCCGTAGTGATTGTGGGCGGGTAACTCGTAATCAGATTGCGAGTAGCTAATCGAATTTGTGGCAGTATTAAAAGCAGTTTTAAGTATAATTTTATGAATGAAACAATAGGGCCCTATATTGGCAGCCCGTACGTATCTATAGCACCACAACATTCAAGTATGTATTTTAACCTGTTTGTTACTTACCTAACGGCTGCACAGTGCTCTTTGCATGTTGTAACCACTGTTCCCTCTAAGCTGTGTATTTCAAATTTGATATTAGGAATTCTTGCACAATACTTCTTTGTAGGTTGGCAAAAGATATAAAACAACTTCTTTTGAAATAGATAAGGGTGCAGTGAACCACAGATTGTGGAGTATGTGTCGATAAACATTTTATTCCAGCAATTAAACAAACTGCTCTGACAATGTTGAAAGGACTAAGCAATGCTCTGTATATGCAGTTTGTATTTATTTGTTCCATCATACTATTTCAGTGCAAGTAAATGCCACCATCTGTGTGGGGATAAAAGTGATTATAGGCTGAAATGGATGTAGAGAAGGGATCAACCTATTAGGGGTAAATGGATATAGGGATAAAGATCATTTTCAAGTGTGGAAGAGGCTATAACCATTGTGGTGCCATCCCTTACTTCTCTGCAGCCCTAGCCCTGCTTTACCTGATATTTGTAGTTCAGGATATCCTTGCAGGCATTTTTACATGGTCTCTCTTCAAAAATCGATATGCAACAATGGAGCTTGTCAATAAGTTGTAGAAATAAAGTAACATTTGTACAAGTATAGACTGTAATGTATACTGATCCTCTTTACATATTTACACTACTATTTATGATGTAACATCCACTAATCTGCTTTACTGTTAAGCCGTATTTCATTGTAGTGATATTTTGATTGCATTTAAGCAATCATTTCTTATACACTTGTTTGCTTTTACAAATCTCATAAATAGCTTTTTAAGTAGAGGGAAATGATGCAGTTGAAATGTGTATTTTTTCTGCTTATTTAGCAAAATAGTCATTTCACACTGTGCTTGGCAAGTTCAGAAATAGGATGAAATGACTAACGCTCATACTGGCTGGATAATTTCAATTTGTTGTTGAGTGCAGGGAAATATGAGCTTAATAATGGAATTTCTACTTCAAGGAAAGTCCCTGATTTTCTATCAAACCGCTAACTATTTTGTTAGTTGTTTTCTCCTATTGTGGCAAACTGCATACATATGGCCCGATTCAATTGAGCAATCGTAAGTTACCGGAGCCCGTGAGTGACGCTGTAAGTTCATTTGATATTCAATTGGCGTCTTTTTTGCAGGCTCTGAACGGTTTACGGGTTAAGGGCTTGAACACTTTGCGATGATTAAACCTGGAACTTACAGCCTCTTGAAGCCTTTGATCTTTCACTTCTGCAATAGTTACGATCGCTAAATCGCAAGTCGCTATTCAATTGCTCCAATTCCCCAAGCCTGCCAATGTTTTCACACTCTGGATGGCTTTCATAACTCATGGATGTATTTTTCATAACTGACTTTCATTATGTGGCCCTATGTAATTAAAGGGTAATTTAAAAATGTTCACAACCACCTTTAATATCTGTTCATAAAGGTAATGAACACAACTGTTTCTTTCAAGCATTTAAAAGAGCAAGTTTTAAACAAAAATAGTTTTTTTCATAAAAGAATATTAAGTAAAACATGTTTAAACTTCATTAAAACTAACAGGAAATGCATGGAGCAAATACATATATGTCTGGTCTGTAGATCTCATTGGCTGGCGAATGCAAGCTCCAAGAGCAGTTAAACTTCTGAATACGTTTTTGAGGCTTTTTTCAAGTAAAGAAAGCACACCATGATACATTATCAAATATCCTCTTTTGGATGCAACAAAGAAAGTTATTTTGTGTCTCTTTATTTATTTATTTCGCTCATGTGAGAATTCATTGGTATAATTCTGACTATGAATCTCTGGTATAATTGTGCATTATATACAGTACAAGCTGTGTGATTGTAACTAACATGAGAGCCTGCAGTAGTTTAATGTCTACAGTGCAATGTGATTGTCAGCCTAAATGTGAGATAATGAGCCAGTAGAAAGGAAGTGCATTGGTGGTAAAGATGGGTAAATAGGTACATTGTATAGTGAAACTGTTTCCTGTTCATGTCATTTCTGCACGCTGACCATTTAAGTGATTGAGACGTTAATATAATTGCCCATGTTCAGTAGCTGAAAGCTTAAAATAACATCCTTTCTTTCAAAATGGTTCTGAAAGTCATTAAAGTGCATTTTCACTTACAGTTTAAATTGTCGGGTTTGTAGAAGGATCTCAGTCTACCATCTTCAACTGTGAAACCAAATATATTTTTTCTTTCTGTAAATAGTTCCAACAAGTTATACAGTAGAGGCAAATCTTACATATGCACTGAGTGCAATCTAATTTGTGCCAACCTCAACTGTTGGGACCGTGTTCCAGTTATCTATTACCATTTTCCCCCCTAATTTTTTTTTTTAGCATATTACCTTAAATCTTATAGTCTCTAATTCATGATCTTGTGTTAACTGATCTTAAATGCATGACCCTCTACTTAAAGATTATTTATTTATTAAATCCTTTAAAGCAGAAGTGGGCAACATGCAGCCCCCAGCCTGATCTCTGAAGTAGGAGAGAACTTGTTGTATTTTCCTATGACCTCTAGTACCAATTAATTCCTTTTCTATAGCAATTTGAATATGTAGCTTGAGAAAAATAAAATGGTGTAAAGCACAGTGAGGCCCTTTTAAGGACTAAAGGGCATCATTTGAGGCCCTCCAAGTTAAACAAGCTACCCGTCACTGCTTTAACAGATCCATGTGGTCAATATATTCCTGTATTGTCTTTTGAATAACTAAACTTGATAATGTGCAAGAGAATAAACAATCATTGACTGGCTGCCTAAACAGTAAAAGATTGTGGTCAAGGAAAACCTCAAGTATCCAGCTAATGGACATCATTGTGTCTAAAGATTTACAGCCTTATTAAATTGCGATTCGGCCAATTGAACAGGGCTCTATTTAAGCACAGAGCATATTTTTTTACAGAAGTTTTTAGTCAGTGAAGACCTTGCTGTTGGATAGAAGTTCACTAACTAAAAACTTCTGTAAAAACATATGCTATGTGCTTATATAGAGCCTTATTCAATTGTCCGAATCGCAATTGAATAAGGCTGTTAGCATCTACCTGGTATACAGTATGTTTAATGTTGCTTTATAAAATCATTGTTTATTAATTTGTTTTGTTAGGCCTCAACAGTGTGTCTAGATTTTAGATTTTATTATTTACCAGCGTACATGTTTTATTTCAGTATAGTCTAGTGCATTATAAGAAGTGCTCCATCAAATCACAACCGCTACTTGCATTGAACTTGGAAGCAGTGTTTATCAAATAAATAGACCGATTGTCCAATATAAAATATGCATGCTAATGTCAATCTAGATCTTATCAGTAAATAAATAAAAGCTAACAAATAACACTAATGTTTTCTTGAGATATGTAGAACTATGATTTAACTCTTTTTTGGAAGCAAGCTTAAACTTTTTTTTAGCAGACATGAAGTATCTTTGATACTTGTGATCAATTGTCTCTAAAATTGGAGGTGATAAACCACATGAACATAAAAAAAGCTGATGATATGATAAGACTTTGCTACATAAAAGTCTCTGTGACTATTATTATTTATCTAGCTGGGCTGCTAGTTGCTGTTGGGTATCACTCCTCTTTTTACCCACTGAAACTTTCCAAGCAGTCACTGCAGTAGTCTGCCCCCTGCAGCTCATGCACACAGTGTTTCTTTTGGTATTGGATGTACTAGCCAATTACAAACTGTTTCTCAACAGCATGTCTTGAAATGCTGCTGAGATACAATCGGTGATTGGCTAGTACAACTATTACTACAGAGAACTGTGTGCATGAGTTACAGGGGGTGGACATTTGTTTGGACTATTTGGAAGGATTCAGTGAGAAAAAACAGCTTTTGAGCATGTGTTAATATTTATATGTTTAGATAAGGAAACAAACAATTAGTTTATTTTAATATTAACAACAAGGAAGCTTCCATATATCTTTAATATACCTTAATTCAAGTTCAATAATCCAATATTTCCACTAAGCATTTAACTATTTGTAATTATATTTATCTATGTGTACTTTTCATCAGTGAAATTACTGGGGCGTTTGTTGTGTAACTTCAAGTAGAAAAGCTGATGTGTATTTATTCCTTATCGGCCATTTCAGGGAGGGTGGACCATTGACGCACGTGAAATTTCCATTTGTCATATACTTCTGTTGTTTGCAATCTCTTGTAAACTACTTTTCCTGAGGCAATTGTCTTTTAGACTAGAATAATACTGTCAACACCATCTCAATAAATTAGTATTATTTTTATCACGACATCTTAGATTGACACATCTGATTTTGTTTCTTGGGATAACCTGGCAATTTCAGCACAAGGATTGCATCAGGAACAGAATATAAAATTGATATATATGGTACAGACCTTAGAGAAATGTAATTTATTTGTGTAACTGTGTTCCGGAGTTCAAGCCTGCTTCTGTATTTCATCTTTTGTTATTCATCTTATGAGGGATCTAATTCCATTTTACTTATAAAGTTGTACTGAACATTGATGATCATATATACCACGGTTTGATCAGTACTGGAGAGTTAATGTGTGCCATATATTAAAGAATTGAGAAGCACAAATGCAAATAAACATCATTACAGTATGTTGTAATTGTATTATTATTTGATGTGGAGGTGCCTTAAAGGTATATGAAAGTGAGCTGGGTTATTATGCATCTGATAGAGGAGAATTTATAGTGTCTGAAAAAAAATGTTTCCATGAAAAAATTCTAAAGTAAACAGTTAAATCTGAAGTTTGCTGCATTTCTTTAATGTGCAAAGAGTTTTCTCTCAATATTGACACCCCCTGAAATTCCCAGGCATAGTTAGCATAACTTATACATTGTTTCTTTTTGGCCTGGGGATTGTGCAGACATGCTCAGTTAGCTCCTGTAGTCTGCCCTACTGTGGCAAGTAACATGATTTCAGACACTATCCTTTCCTTTATCCATTCACCATGCGCATGTGCTGCATATTGAATATCTAATTTAAAATGCGATAACCAATATGCAAATCTCAGTTGCTGTGGGGGTCTACATCCCCCCCCAGCACATTTTTTTCTTTTCTTCAAACATTTTTTTAATTTTTTCATGCAAACATTTTTTGCTAGGTGGGTTATGATGCATTCTATCGGATGCATTCATAACCCACCTCACTTTCATATACCTTTAACATTTATATAAAAGTGACAATTATGTATAAATTAACTGTGATAGATAAATATGGTTGTAGTAGGATTCAAACTCACATCCACCATTTCACAGTCCAAACACTGTAATAATGGACTATGGCCTCCATTGTAATCCTGTAAAAATTGAGCAGAGTGAAGTGCATTCGTAAATCTCTACTAAGCTATCACACCACACACCTAAATCTAAACTCCAAGAAATGCCATGCTAAAAATGTCCCTAATATCGTACGCCCTGAGAGTCTGTCCCATAACTATTTTAAAAATCCATATCATATGCCTTCCGTAACAATATCCAATCTTGATGAAGTTTACTAAGAAGTCTTTCGGACTGCCCAACATTTTAAAACATCCTACGGGTACTTTTAACCACTCTGTAAAGATTTAAAAAATGCAACTGAATAGCCTGGATGTTTCAAATATGTCTCTATGAACAAGCTAACACCTTAATTGCATTGAATATTTGGTCTGATTGCTCAAATCCAATACTATTAATTACTGCTACCTTCCAAGAGCCCGGAAGGTACTCTATGGACCCCCATGGCACCTAATATATACCCATATACCATTGGGGTCCCCCATGGTATACTAAGTATTAGACTTAAATCCTAATTCACATACTGAAATCTCTGAATTATGATTGGTTAGACCAAGGGAGTAATTCAACTACTCAATTCCGATTGATTGAAATATGATTGACAAAGACATGTTCAAGAAAAACATTAGGAGGAGGAGCTCCATTATTTATAGATATTCTATAGAGAGGTGTTTTTTTTAGGTGAAGATACATTTCAACAAGTCACATGAGGACCGACAGCTTCAAACAAGACATAAGAGGACCTTTTCTTCAATCAACATGGAAGTGCCCTCATATCTAGGTCTGAAGAGCGAGGTTAAGGGCTTGTCAGATTGTCGCTGGAGGGTGTCAAAGGATAGGTGATGTATTTTTTGTCTCCTTACAGGTTTAGTTTGTTTTATTTTCAGTAGCATTTTCTTTTTTTTCTAATTTCTCTATTTTCATGTATTCTATGTACTCCTTGGGGAGTTAGTGTCCAAGGGGGACTCTTTTGGTGGTAGGAAGGGTGCCATAGGAGTCCTTGATGACCTCCATGGTATAGAAGTGAACCACAGGGGCCATGGGACTTCAAGAGGAACCCCATGTTGCAGGGTTTAATGATAGGTGCCATGGGCCTAGCGAGTATGAAGGATGTATCCCGGGGGATCCAGGGCTCATAGAAGGTAGCAGATATTGATGAGCGATCCAGGGATCCCATGGCTAAAAATTAGTGAGTATTAAGAGAGAATTCCGGAAGATACCCAGGATCAAAGGGAGTAGCAATTCATATGAGGAGGGGTCATAATTCCTCTGCATTAGTTTGTATTTTATTTTACTACTTCTCTTCCATGGGAAGGGTTAATATAAATAGATAGGGATAATGAATGATGTTAGGGCTAGTTCAGTGTGTTCACGTTAGCGCTCACCATTCAGAAACATTGCTATGGTGACTAATGAGATTCAGAGTGTGAGCAGGCTGTGAAAACAGGTTAGAGCTAGGGAGCCCCTGAAATAACACTGGGTAGGAGTCAGTAAGTTTTACAGGTATCTTTTCTTCCCAGTAGCCATAGAATAATTCTGGTACTTTTTAAAACTGCCATATTTGCCTTCAGCCTTCCCAGAAGTTTTACAGGGAGCCATGGATGTAGTCTTATGTGTCTTCTTTCTGTAATAGTGGAAAAGAACAATATATGTAACAACTGGAAACATAACACTTTTAATATTCAGCATCACTAAATTCATATGTGTTATATCAACCATTTACAGTTAACATATATATATTCAATTTTAAAACAGTTATGGAGCTTGAACTCACAATTGGTACTATAAAGTAACATAATTTGCACTGAATGAAAAAGAATAGTATATATAATCTAGATCTATATTGGAAATGTAATAGTTCACAGCTTGCACATTTGAGTCTCATTTGTACCATAGGTTGATGCACCTCATTATATACAAAAGTTAAAACCAATACCTTCATTCATAACTCAATAGACCATTCCACTTCTCCCACACTAAGAGGTGTGAAAAAGAAGGGCATGACCTAGTCTCCATAATCTACAAAACAAAAATCTGACTAAAGTAAAAAAAATAACTGAAATTTTTTTTTTATTTTTTTTTTACCATGGGTGTGGGAGGAATGCGATGATCATCCAACAGGCTGTATAGACAGTCTTTAAATACATTTTGAATTTCCAAAAAGAGAGATTATGCCTCTAATAGAGAAACAGTTAGGAAGTATGAAGGCTGATAATTTAAACTTTCTGTTTTTGATAATTAATACATAGACAAAATTTAATTATACTTGTAATAGACTCATTGTTGGAATCAGGTAAGATTTTACACATTGTCAGTAAAAAGCAGCCGGCAAGTATACTTGCATGCCTTTCTGCCCTGTCCTGTACTTCCCCCTTCATGTCTTTAAATGAAACTATGAGTGTCATGGCAACTTCCATGCACTAGCAGAGTCTGCACATATATTTGCGTGTAACCAAAGAAAATACATTTTGTGCTTGTTTTTTTTTAAGTATGTATCATAAATGTCTAGCATAGATACTTAGACAGGAGATTAGTGAGATGGAAATTCAGTCTGCAGACATGGGACATCTGAAATGAATATTATCGGTTTACTCCTACATGATTCAAAAGAAAGTAAGGCAAATGGAATTACAAAAGTCCCCTTTCTGTTATAAAATAGAAACCCACAGATGTAGATTGATACTGTTATTAACCACATACAGATACAATTATAGACTAAACATTAAAAGTTATATTTTAGAATGTTGTGTTCTTTCATACTATGCAATTTATATAATGAGATATGATAATCCATGGTTCACAGGTTTTGGGCTTAAAGATTTATAAGGTACAATATCATTAGCTCAGAAACACTAATTTTAGGAGCCATGTCACAAAACGAAAATTATAGACTAGGATAAAATGGTGTTAGTAGTATGGCGTTAAGAGCCTACACAGCAGCTATTATTTTAAGATTGCTTAGAGCAGATGTTTTTATTCAAAAATTCCTGCTGTTGTGCATTATTGTCATATTTGTGGAGGATTAAAGTTCCTGTTTCTCTTTAGCACATTTTGTACATTCAGTGATTAGGAAAACATAAGTAGTTCTATTCTCAACTATTTTCATCCACTTCTTTCATGTGGTATTGCACATTTCATGTATAAAACATGGTAAAGGAGCAGATGTCAGTTCATCAAAGTATTAAATGCATTTTTCTTAACTTCATATACATGTTTTAACATGTACAGTATATGACAACAAGTTTTGACAAGCCAATAAACTAACCATTCAGCTTCTAGAACCACCACCCTTCTCCCTATATGCTGCCATCTTTCACATCTGTGACTCCAGGTGAAACGGTGGCTATGGCATTTGGACAGATTTAAAAAGTTTAACTTTCAGAAATATTTGTATGCCACTTTACCAGTAAGTGCTTTTATTTTACATTTATTATATACATTCACTGTAACACTGTGTATTTCGAGCTATGCAACATTTTGGCTCTCTATCACATCTCTATCACATATATAGTTGTCAGCAGCAGGGCTTGCCAAAATCAGTTGGTAACGCAACGGGGAAACTGCGGGCTTGTGAAGGCGCTTCTTGCGCTGGTGAAGGTGAATGCTATAGGAGCTCATCCCTACGATCCCGTAGCACTTTACCATCATACCTACGACCCGCGGGACCACACATCGACACAAAACTCAAATACACAATTCACACTGCGAGACCCGTAGCACTTTGAAAAAATTGCAGAAAAAAAAATACTGCCCGTAAAAAGGTTGAACCGTGCACACCGTAAAACATGAAACCCACACTAAATACAAACAAAAATAAAATAAAAACACACAGCAAGGGGGGACACCCAGGACGTCTGCAAGTCATCTTACACGTTAATTTAAGTCCAATTTCCAGAGTTTAGCCACTTCAAAATCCCCTAAGCGAGAGACAAAATGGCCACCGAAAAAAAAGGCACTCACTGTACTTGTGCAGATGAGCGCCATAGGCTCTCATCCCTACGACCCCACACAACTTAAGCATCACACCTACGACCTGCGGGACTACAGATCAACAGAAAACTTGAATACAAAAAAAAAATCGCCTGCAAATTTATGCATCTTAACACTTTGAAAAGGAAGCCGCCCCTTACCAAAAAAAATACGACCAGCAAAATATACAAAGTTAACGGCCTTACCGCAAAAAACACAAAAAATACAAAAAAGTAGTGAGAGTGAAGTTGCACGCAAATTCATGGTCAATTTGCAGAGTTTCGCCACTCGAAAATCGTCTACGAATGGCTGTCGTAAAAAACAAAAACGAGGCTACAGGACCCATAAGAAAGCAAAACACCGCCAGGATTGTACAAAGTACAAAATACACTATTACAAATTACGCTAACACATACACATTCGCCGCCATTTTACAACACTAACTTGATAACATTACCATTCTAAAATGCCCCTTTACACAACTAAACAAACGGTTTGCACTCGCGCACGCAGCCTATTTATATTGCACACTTGCCACATTGCTGACACTTACACCTCAGGTCAGCAACAGTCCAAATGTACATTGTATGCTGCAGGAAAAACAACAGCGATTGTTAGCTCTTCAGGATATTGATTGCTGGATATATTAATTACAGATAGGTCAAGTATATTAATTTATTATTTAATTAATTAATTATTATTATAAAATATATATAAAAAATAAAAATACCATTGGAGAGGTTTGCAATGAGTGCCGAAGGCGCTCATTGCGAGCCACGCGATGAGTGTCAAAAGAGCTCAGTGCGGGGCTCACACTGAACGCACAGGGTGCTCACAGAACCAAAAGTACACCAGGGGAGAGCCTCGCAATGAGAGACAAAAAACAACTCAGGTGCATAATACATCTCAACATTTTACTGTAAGTGTCCAAAGAGGGACACACATTCTTGAATACAAAAAGTCTATTTTCTCGCACTAGAATAGGGAGTTGAAAATAGGGATAGTTAGGTGGTATGCAAGTGCCTAATTGCACTTGTTGAACTAAAATATATTTGACCAATTACATTGATTCTACAAACAATTAATTGATCCTAGAAACAATTAAAACAGTCAATCATCTCACTTTATGGTCTCATCAGTCAATTATATATCTGCAAACAGTCATAAAGGCAAGCCTATGCATTACTAGTATAACTCAAAAAACTGTAAAGATGTGCAGATTAGGAATCACCATGCACCCCAAGATGGATGTGAAAGTCACCATCTGCATTACCCAACAGCAACACTGGGTCCTGAGAGAAAAGATTGATAACAACATTTAAATGAAAAATGTTTAAATGTTTTACATTTGTTTTAAGATTGATTGGACCAATATGAGGATTTATTATCTTATGGAAGATTGATTTATCAACTAAAAACATATCTATTCTTGAATATGTTTTGTGAGGGTTAGAAGAAAAGGTGTAATCTTTTAAACTGGGATTGTGGGTCTGCCTAATATCTATTAGGTTTAAGTTAATAATTATTTTCCTAAGAATCTTGTCTCTATCAGTTTCCTGTCTAAGATTTATGGCTTTAGGTGGGGTGGATCTGTCTAAACTAAGAACTAAAACATATACTCCCATCTTTCAGGCTTTAAAATAAATTCAACAAAATCATTCTCACCTTGCATGTTCCTCAACATAAAATTAAACTAATTGAACTTAAATGTGGTTTCTGTTTAAAAGAAAACTCCTTCAAATATATACAGTAGGTGTCAAACTTACAAATGAATACTCATATCTATATAAAGCAAACAATAACCCCTTACTAAAGAAAATGTATACAGATCTACAACAAACTATTAATATCCTGGCTTCGTCGCATAGTCTCAACAAAAATGAATGTCCTTCCAAGATTGCTTTACTTATTTCAAACTCTTACCATGCACATTTTACAAAGTAAACAAGACCGCTTTATATGATCCTGGTAATGTTCCAGAATGGTTAAACACAATGTAGAACCACAAATTTTGAGAGTTAAGTATCCCCAATATACTTCTTTATTATAAAGCTGCACATTTGGCCCATGTACAGGCATGGCACTTACAAAACCATAAACATTTAGTTAACCTAGAAATGATTTAGCCTCATCAAATATATTATCTTATTATATTTGGCTTCCAAAGTCATCTAATTTCCAAATAGACATTGCCCAACAATAAAACATACTTTATTATTAAGGGATTCCTCCAAACAAAAATATAACTTAACAACTGATCCTTCACCCATAACTCCCATTTTTCTAAATAAGGAATATCCCCCCAGTCTGGAGGCTTTTCATTTTAGAGATATTGAATTGGCCGAAATCTCAAGATATACAATGATATATATATATATATTTTACACATGTTTTTGTCAAAACTATTTAAAAAAAAAAAAGTTATTAAAAAATGTTTTAATGTAATTTACTAGTTGACCACTTACTAGTTGCAATATTGCACGCACAGTGTATTGTGGCATAGAATTCCCATCAGTATTGTTAGACATACATATCAGGTGAAGTGTACCTATTCAGACTGACAGCTTGATGCAGTAGGTGTTGCCATACGAGTCAGGGAAGGCCGTCCCTGTACATAAGATGCCCCTAGGTAAATGTCTATGTCACATTATTAGCAGCCTTATTAAATTGCGATTTGGCCAATTGAATAGGGCTCTATATAAGCACAGACCTTGCTTTTGGATAGAAGTTCACTAACTAAAAACTTGTGTAAAAAAAATATGTTATGTGCTTATATAGAGCCTTTTTCAATTGGCCGAATCAAAATTTAAAAAGGTTGTAGGTATTTAGCCCTGGTTAAATGGTTTCTTTAATCATTGTATACTTCACAGATTTAAATAGGAGGTGTTTAAAACATTTCTAGATGATTTATGTACCTAACCCTAAACTGCCCATAACAGAACATATAGTCAGTTCTCATTAGCTTTTCTGAGCCCATATGATAATAAAGCTATGTAATTGTTGCAGCAGGAGCACATGTTGGGATTTTTGCACTCACAATGCTTGTTCTCTTTTGTTATAATGTGTATTGTAATACAAGACTCATTATGTACTCCTCACTGAAGCAATTAACAATGACAGTGGCCATGGGGAGTAGTCACATTTTGCCCATGATTTCTGTATGGCTAGTTTACGCAAATGCTCTAAATATGTTTTAATTGTTTCCTACTCATATTTGTGCTTGCTCTTCTGTGCTCTTAAACACTCGAAAAAAATTATTCCAGAATCTTTGTAGTGCGGATGGATCATCTGTATGTATGTATATATGTACGATGTGTGGGAAAAGGCATTATGAAATTATATTATTGAGCAGCAACTGGATAATGTTAACATTCAGATATTTGACAATATTTAGACACATATTAACATGTTTGACATTTACCAGTATCTCTGGATAATGTTGACATTATCCGGATCATTTTACATTATCCTTAAAATAATGTCAGACAAATATAATTAAAGCCAAAGCGTTAAAGAACTCTTGGAGAACCTCTCCATACTTATGTTGCTCTGTGGGACATATGTATATCTCCAAGAGATGTCCAACACTTCAACATTTTGTAGACAATCCAGGCTCTTCTTATAAATTGCATTTATTTTTGTTTCAGAAATTATGTCTAGTTAGCAGATTAGCGTTAAAAAGAAAGTACACTTGCCAGGAGCTCTTTATGTTTAAAAAATGAGTCAAGACTGAATCTGAGCAAAATATCCAGCTGAATGTTATGAATCCTTTAAAGTTCATAACATGAGAGCAACTTTTGTTCCAAAATTTTAAATGCAGGAATAACATCACTAATAATGTTGCACTTTCTGAACTGTTATATAGTGGAATTTTTACACACAAAAATAATGATCTTGTCTACTTGTTCTGTCCACAGAGTCCTGGTTGCATCAGAATTGGAGCCAACCTATGCACGGGCTGTCTATCCATGTTTTGATGAACCTGCAATGAAAGCAACATTTAAAATTAGACTCGTCCATAATTCAAGCTATGTGGCTCTTTCTAATATGCCTGCAATAGGTAGGTCAATATATAATTCACTAAAACAGCATACTATTTTTTTGTAGGTGGTCTGTGTTTTTTTTATTTCACCTTTAAAAGCAGCAGCTATTCTTTGTGTGTTAAAATGCACATGTTAAAATATACAGGGGAGTTAATATCGACAATATATATAAATAAATAAATAAATAAATAAATAAATATATAAATAAATATAATGAGTTTGTTAGCTCTCACGTGGATGCACTGAGCAGGCTAGATACTGAGCCATGGGGAGAAGAAAAGAACTGTCAAAAGACCTGCGTAACAAGGTAATGGAACTTCATAAAGGGATGGAAAAGGATTTAAAAACATATCCAAAGCCTTAAAAATGCCTGTCAGTACTGTTCAATCACTTAAGAAGTGGAATCTCTTGATACCAAGCCAAGCCAAGGTCAGGTAGACCAAGAAAGATTTCAGCCACAACTGACAGAAGAAATGTTTGGAATACAAAGAAAACCCCAAAGGTAACCTCAGGAGAAATACAGGCTGCTCTGGCAAAAGATGGCGTGGTTGTTTCAAGGAGCACAATACGACGACACTTGAACAAAATTAGCTGAATGGTCGAGTTGCCAGAAAGAAGCCATACTGCGCCAATGCCACACAAAAAGCCCACGTTCAATATGCCTGAAAACACCTTGACACGCCTCACAGCTTCTGGCACACTGTAATTTGGAGTGACGAGACCAAAATAGAGCTTTATGGTCACAAAAAATAAGCTGTATGTATGGAGAGGGGTCAAAGAGGTCTATAGTGAAAAGAATACCATTCCCACTGTGAAGCATGGGGGTGGCTCACTGATGTTTTGGGGGTATGCAAACTTTTGAGCACAACTGCATATATATATATATATATATATATATATATACAGTATATATATATATATATATATATATATATAAAGATACCCCTCACTTGCTGATCTTTATACTGATTGAAGGGGATCTTGCATCCAAAGAAGCTTTCATCAATTGTAATTTTGCAATCCTTATTTCAATCTTTTCAAAAGAACTAATGAAAATCTCATTAATTTACAAGGACTGTTCTCATTTATATCTTCGCATGCAAGATAAAAGATGCAGACAGTAGAGAATATGTGCTTATAATTGTCCATTTATTTAAGTGCACATTTTTTGATAATATAGATGATATACTTACTTTCTCAAAACATTATACCAGATGTGAAGTATAGATTACAGTAACCATTTAATTCTTATTATTTATTATGGCAGGGAGTATCACTTTTGGTCAAAAATGGCCATGACCATGCACATGTTTTCAAGAGTTATATCCCACTATAAGTAATTTGTGATCAGTTTCTTAGCTCGCCTTCATTATATTCCTTGGTTCCCAGTGACAATTTTAGCTTGTTAATACAAAACCAACTTTTACATTTGTATAAAAACTGCTTCTTTAACTGCATGACTAGGACATTTTGAAATAAAACTGTAAATGATAATTGGATAAAACAAGTAGCTCATCAGTGATAAGCTAAATAATTCATTCATGTTAGTACCTAGGGTCTGGGCATGCTCAGCCTTTTCTGTTGCCCATAGAATGAACACATTGGATACCACAATATTACTGAATTATTTTGCAAGACTGAGCCTAGTACTTTGTCACATGTATATTTTCAATAGAGGTGGTGCATAACATTATATACTTTTGTGTAGGCTGTTGGTACAAGTACATGTTGTTTTATGTACTAAAATGTATTTATTTCCTTTAGCTATGTCTGAAAGGGAAGATGTAAATGGAACTATATGGACTGTCACCACATTTAACACAACGCTGCCAATGTCGACCTATATAACTGCTTTTGTAATTTTTGACTTTGATTACATCAACACAACTGAAAGAGGCCATGAGGTAAATAAAATGCTTATCTACTTTACACAACTCATACTCGGCAATGTATATTACACAGATACAAAACAAAAGATGTTGTAGTTAATATTTCAAAGACTATTACACAAGATAGGAACAACATCTATCATACGCTTAAATATATAGGAAAATTTGAAATGTTTTTGTTCCAGTCATCATAAACCCCTAATAATATAAATATATATATATATATATATATATATATATATATATATATATATATATATATATATATAAGAAATTAAAGTGTTTAAGCTTACGGTACTTTGAAATAGTTCAACAGAAAAGCACTGAAAACAAATGCTGCCCCCCCCCCCACACACACACACACACTAGTATTTGTTTGAAGTGAACCAGCCAGTCACAGTGGGATCATGGGAAAAGACATCCTGGGATGTAATATGTCTGAATACAAGCACTTTTGTCTCACTATAAAAAAAATCACAGTGGGAGGAAGCAGCTTGGTTACCCTGGGCACAGATTAATGGTAAACATAAATTATTTGAAATTATTTTTTTTTAATGTTTTATAAGAGGATTGTACATGCTGGTCAGATGAACAGAAATTAGAAAATGTGCTTTTGTTTAAATATTTGCTGTAGAAAATAAACACACCTTGATACACAAGCCTTGATTTACTACACAAATATACTTTTGTCTGAGACATATATTATTGATAAATGCAAGGTAAGGTCTGAGGGTGATTTATCAACCAGTGAACAGACACTGATAATTTAGCCATTATCGATAGAATAATTTTCTGATTTCCAGCGCAACTACATAATATGGCACAGGGGAGGTGGGTGAAGAGACACAGGGGAAAGAGACACAGGGGAGGGGGTGGAGAGACACAGGGGAAAGAGACACAGGGGAGGGGGTGGAGAGACACAGGGGAAAGAGACACAGGGAAGGGAGAGGGGGGAGAGACATGGGAGAGAGACAAAGGGGAGGGAGAAGGGGAGAGAGACACAGGGGATGGCGGGGGAGGGACATATCACATATTATACCGTCATTACTAGTAATTTAATATTGTTTGTAGTGATTCCATTTTTCAGAAGGTCACTAAAGGCAAATATGCCCCATGTTATGTGTTACATCATATATCATATTAAACAAAAAGCTTAGAATAAGAATCAGGTAGTCCACAGTTCCATCTTTCTTCAGTTTGATGAAACAATTTTACCTTATCCAGCCAATGAAAATCTTAATTACTGATTGATTCATAGCTGGCAATGTTATATCTGCGTAGGGCTAGAACATACATTTGTATGTATAGTTGTAAGGAGACAGCCACTTGTTTTTGTACTATGAAGCTTGTGTGTTTTCTGAGTTGCTTACAGCTTGTACTCAAGTCAATACACCGATTACAGGAAGGAGCCATAATAACGAGCAATAATAAAGATATAATAGAGGCAGGCAACACACAGCAAAGCACCGACTGCCTCGCTAAGTACTGCATGTTGTATCTGTTAATCAGAACATTTCTAAACCTTGTTTTAAATAACTTGGGCATAAAAATGCAATCATGGAAAAAGCAGATGTTCCTAATTTATGCAACAAATTAACTCTGTAGAACATTTGCAAAACCAAACATCTGCTTACATACAGGTACAAAAGATAGTTTATTTGTGTCAGGTTAGAATTTTTACTTAATGTTTCAAATACAAGGAAGCTTTTTAAATATGAATCTACTATTGATAAAAGGGGTAGGCAAGTGATGTGCCAAAATAACTGAATTTACAGTAATACATTTTAATCGTCAGTATTTCTTTGTCTCTGTATAATTACATTTATGTTGCATGTAACCATATACGGTATATTCAACAAAAATATTTTCAAGTGCCCGATCTTACCATTTACTGTATGTTAATTATTCCCTTACTAAGATTTCTACTGGAGGACTCAAATTTGGATACTTTAAGATGCACACACTTGTAAAATGTACCCATCACCCCTTAAAGCCATCTAATTAACAGGATCTACCCTCTTCCAATGTCATCAAATACATAACACCTTTCTTGAAAACGAGTCTTAAGGGCTATAAGAACAATCTGATTAACTAGAGGCTATTTTGAATTGATATAGCCATTCATAGGTTTTCTTCCAGCCAGACCTTTTTGCCAAGGGAAACTACTTGAACACAGCGAGTCTACGATCAGTGAAGAGCATTGTGTTGATACAGTCTTATGCCTGAAAAAGTACTACTTTAATATTAAATATTCAATTTTCTAAATATATCTAAGATATCTAAATAATTGACTATGAATTTGATTATCATTTCTCAATTAATACATCTAGCTTATGTTGCTAGGCGACAAAAGTAGTCTTACATAGGATGGGCACAGCCAAAAATGCAATTGGAATGGGAATGGAAATAGAGAGGGCGAAACACCATCAGTTTGCACCTTATAAAAACATCTCTGTAATATTTCAATACTAGTAACTAGTACCTGTTATAAAGGACAGTATCCTATGTTCAATCATCTGTTCTATCTCTCTATATGCTGGCTCTCTCTGTGCTGTCTCTCTTTGTGTGCCCTCTGTCTCTCTCTGTGCGCCCTCTTCATCTCTCTGTGTGCCCTCTCCATGGTCCCACTCTCTATGTGCACCATCTGCCTCTCTGTGCTCTCTCTTTCCCTGTGTGTTGTCTCTCTCTCTGTGTGCTGTCTCTCTCTCTCTCTGTGCATCCTCTCTCTCTCTCTCTCTCTGTGCACACTGTCTCTATGCCCTTTGTCTATCTCTGTGCCCTCTCTCTGTCTGTATCCTCTCTCTGCGCACATTCTGCTCTTTGTCTCTCTCCTTCCCTCTCTGCCTCCCTCTCTCTCTCTCTCTCCCACGCTCTCTGCCCCTCTAACTCCCTCTGCTTCCCCTCCTTATCTCTTCTATTCTTCTCTCTCCCCCTTCTTCTCTCCCTGTCCCCTCCCTCTTTCCCCTCTCTCTCCCCTCCCTTTCCATTTCCCCCTCACTTTCTCTTCTTCTGCCTCCCCCTCTCTTTCTCCCTCTCTCTCTCTCTCTCTCTCTCTCTCTCTCTCTCTCGCTTCCTCTCTCTTCCCCTCCCTCTCTGTCTCTCCCTCTCTCTCCCCCCTGTAACTCCTTCTCTCTACTCCCCTCCCTCTGTACCCTCTCTCTGCACTCTGTGTGTTCTTTGTCTCTCTCCCTCCCTCTCTCTCTCTCCCCCTCTAACTCCCTCTCTCTACTCCCCTCCCTCTCTCCCCCTCTTTCTCTCTCTCCCGCTCTCTCCTCCCCTCCCTCTCTTTCCCTGTCTCTCCGCCTCTCCTTCCTCCCACTCTCTCACCCCTCCTTCTCTCCCTCACTCTTTCTGTCCCCCTTTCTCTCTCTGCCTCTCTTTTTCTCCCTCTCTCTGTCTCTCCCCCCCCTCCATCTCCCCTTTGTCTCCCCTCCTTTTCTCTCTCTCTCTGCCTCTTCTCTCTCTTCCTCCCTCTCTCTCCCCCTCCCTCTGTCTCTACCTCCTCTCTCTCTCCCTCTCTCCTTCTCCCTCTCTCTACCTACCTCCCTCCCAGTCACCCAGACTTCTGCATGTGCGGCTCACCTGTAATTTCTCGTGGCATTCCCACTCACAAGCATTTACGAGCTCTCTTTCTCTTTTCCTCCCTCTCTCTCTGCCTCCCTTCCTCTCTCTCCCCATCCTTCTCTCCCTCTCCCCTTCTCTCTCTGCCTCCTCTCTCTCCCCCTCCCTCAATATCTCCCCTCCCTCTTCTGTTTCTGTCCCTCTCTCCCCATCTCTCTGCCTCCATCTCTCTATCTCTCTCCCTCTATCTCTCTGCCTACCTCCCTCTTCCTCTCTCCCCCCCCCTCCTTCTCCCCCTTCCCCTTTCTCCCCCTCCCCTCTCTCCGAATCCTCCTCTCTATGTTTCCTCTCTCTCTCATGAGCGACTCTCCTGCACATGTGCACTTGCGTGTTTCTTCTGTGCATGCACAATTGTGAGGCTTTTCATGTGCATGCTCATTACCTGGCCCCGCCGATTGCCCACACTTACAGATAGCGATTGTGAGTAACGCCTGCGCAGAACACATCTCACAGGCATTACTCACAACTGAAAACTATTATAGGTGTTTATAGTTTAGAAAATCTTTTAGAACGTCCTAAGTCCTGGCCCCTTATCCTCTAAGTTTCCTCTCCTCAACCAATTGAGGACTATACAAAACAAGACAATCTGTACTTAGGGAGAACGCCATATGGAAAATTATTTGGTATTTAGTAATAAAATAAATTAATTTTAGATTTAATTTATTAGATAAATAAATTAGAACTACACTATAGCAGAAGCTTATTGAGATATCAATATGGCTTTCAGCACAATCACTAGGGAGCAATAAAATAAATACTGTTCATTGTAATACTAATTATCATTTAATCCTAATGTACATGACATTTACTTGATGGGGAGATTAAAGAATAAGAAATCAGCAACAACTAATAATACTCTATTAACATGTTGGCAAAAAAAAAAAAAGGAAACAAAATCACAAAAACAGTTACAAAGCACATTAATTTTTTTTTATTAAGGTCACCAAAGTCACCACAAGAAAGGCTTTGAAAGGCACATGGAAGGAATGTTTTCTTTTTGAAATTGCTACTGATTTGATGTTTATAGAGACATTTTAGTTGTGTGGTGTAGAGTACATGAAGCAAACTAAACATAAAACATAGGCACATACGTTACTTAAGAAATATCAACACTAAAAGAAAGTGTACTGTACACAGTTGCATTGTGAATTAATTTGTTATTGTTCTTCCAAATCTGGCAATTATCTCAAACCTTAGATCTTTTTGGAATTTAGCAACACCCATATATTATTATTATTATTATTACTTTTATTTGTAATGCGCCAGCATATTCTGTAGCGCTTTACACGGGAAAAGAACAAAGAAAAATATAATTTTAACAAACTGCAAAAAATGGAGGGCCCTGTTTTGAGCTTAGAATCTTTGTAGAAAGTGTTTTTTTCCAAAGCATATATCCTACTGTACGGGACAAGGCCATACCTCACTGAATACAGTTGTTCTGAAACTCCAAGCAGAGATGAAACTTGATATATATTATTTCTGATTCACTCAATATTTAGATTTTTGTGGTTTGTGTTGTTTATTATAGTTTTGAAGCCTTTCTTGTTATTACTCTAGTGTTGTGATGACTGTGGTTTATGGTCCATTGTGTGGAAGTTCAGGGGAATGTGCCTTTTCACATGCATTCAATTTAAGAGACAAAAGTAATTAATTTTTTTCTGGGTGTAATGTGCAGCAGCCAAACCACAATCTTCTGGCAATTACTAGTATCCAGAATAGTTTACATTAACATCCCTGATCTATCATATACTGTTAGAATATCAACCCTGTAAGGTGTCTCAAGAAAATACATCACTAAACATATCCCCCTCTGTATTAGACGCAATTGTGAATATGACCTCCCTGCACATGAACATACACACTTCGTACATGTCCTTCTTGTATTAACTCATATATCTTTTGACCTTCGCAAATTCAACAATTTTTTCATCTTACATTGTTATAGATTCGAGTTTGGGCCCGTAAGGAAGTAGTACAAAATGGATATGCTGACTTTGCCTTGAGTATTGCAGGCCCAATTCTAACATATATGGAAGATGTATTAAATGTTTCTTACCCTTTGCAAAAAACAGGTAAGATTGACTAATCTATTTTAAACATTTATGTAAAATACAACTACTTTGTAACTTTTGTTTGGGGAAAAAAAAACATACTCACATACCACTCCGAAACCCAGTCATGATACCAATACACAGAAGCCTCTGATAATTTTCTTCTTATTTAGACAAAAACGTGGCCACAGACTGATGACGTCACAACCCGGAAGTTGCCAAACACTCTGACAGAGAGAAGCGTGGTCTAACAAATAGATAGCTAAAGGCAGGCAGAGGTATTGAATCATCAATATAAGTATAAGAGATTGCCAGAACTAAGAGAAACTCCCCAATAAGACTGAATTTATAAATATAAGTGTTTTATCTATTGAGATTACAATATCAGAGTAAGAGCAGTGGAACTAGTAGCTCCACTGCCACGGAGTAATTCATAATACAAGCAAAGGGTATATATGTAATATGTACTAAGACGTATAATTAAAAAACTGCGTCACACCTTAAAAGCACTTTAAGGTAGTCTTATTTAAATAACTCCCATTAAGCACAAAAGCACTATCTATAAAGTCACATTGATATGTACAAAAAGAAGTATAAATTAAAGACATCACTAAGGAAAAATTCAAGGATAAGACACAGTGTGCTCTTAATAGCACAACACTGAGAAGTTTAAGTTTCAGTATTAAGAGATATTATCAATTTATTTACTTAGCACCTTTAAAAGCACAAAAGCCCTTTTATACCCCCAAAAACTACTATAAACCCCTGCCTAAAAACAGGATAACCACTAAAGGTGTGCTACCATTTTTTTTAGAGTAGACAGTATCAACCTATCAGCACTTAAAAAAAAACACCTTAAGGTTAAAGATAATAATATCAAAGAGGTAAAAAAGTGGTCACCAGATAAAGGTAACTAAAAACATGGGTCAGTAGCAAAAAACATCCAAAATGGCTGCTACTGGCTCACTGACTGACTGACAGAAATATATCCAAACACAGCTTTTATAATTGTTTACATAAAGATAATGGGATAATCCATCCCCACCCCCCAGAAGCATAGTATAACCCACCAACAACTAATGAAAGTTTATTTACATTATGATATCCAATAAGCTATAACACAAGTGATCAGCACATATCAAGCATGTCTTGGCACATTACACAAGATGCGTAAAAATACTTTATTTCTTATCTTCTGCTCATAGGGCAAGAGTTGACCTTGTATATGACTAAAAAACATATTTTGTTTATGCTAAAATGTTGTTTAATGTCTGCAGCTGAAACTGCTAAATCATGGGTCATGCAGATTTAACTATTTCATAACGTATATCTTACAAAATGGGAAATACTGGTTCACAGCTTACATCTTAGCCAAATATCACACTTACTGAAAAAAGTGATATATATATATATATATATACACACAAAAAATTTAAGGATATTTGTATTATTTCCACAACACTTTGGATAGCTTTCGCTTACATCATGCTTAATTGAAAACAGCTAAGAAATACAGATTCCATTTATAATGTTTTGTATATTCCATGTCAATATTACTTTATGAATAATCAAATTGCACATCTGGTGTAATTCCAATTAGCTTGTCACTAGCAGGGCCAGATTTAACCTTTTTGCTACACAATGTCAGTTTTCATCACCAAAAACTTATTGTGTTGAGAGGATGTACTGTGGATAATAAAGAAGCAGACAGATCATGTTTAAACCAACACGTGCAGAGTAAGTAATAAAAAAGCAAAAATGACAGTAAGAAGCTTATCTCATACTGAAGTAGACAAGCTGCTGATTTGAAGACTATATCATACACAGATGAGTAAGAGGAGATCCAGTTGAGACAAGTAAATGCTCCAGGAGTGCTGTCTAACAGGAATTTGTATACAAAGATAAGCTGTGCAGGATAGATGATCAAGAAGCCAGGAAGCCCACAATCTTTGCCTAGAGCCAGAAGGTTATACATACTTATTGTGCTAGCATTCAGTCACTCAGTTCTAAGAGAACACTAATGACTTGCCCGTCAAAAATGACGGGGCAATAAAATTTGAAGCCATGGGAATGCTGTTTGAGACATAATTGAAACCGTTTTGTACTGTGAGGACCTTCTGCGTTCATTGCGAGGCTTGCGCGGAGAGCCTTCTCCTGTTGTGTACTTATTCAATCAACTAATATAGTTTAATTATTTATAATTGATATATGCAGAGACCAATAGGCTGAAGAGCTAACAATCTGTTTGTATTTTGCGTCTTCATAGAATATACATTTTGAGTGTTAGTGCCCTGCTTATAAAGTATAATTAATGTTTGAAGTGTGCATTCTAAATAGGCTGCGTGCGCGAGGTAAAGCCGTTGCGTGCGCGAGGTAAAACTGTTGGTGTATTGTTTAAAGTAGCATTGTATAGTCATAATGTTATTAATGTGTTACGCATCTCGTGAGCATTTTCCGGCTTTTGTAATAGTGTATCTTGTGGGTTGTAGTGTGATGTGTAAAGTGCTACGTGGTTTGCAGTGGTTTTCGCGGTCCGTGAGCATTTTCCGTCTTTTGTAATAGTGTTTCTTGTAGGTCGTAGTGTGATCTGTAAAATGCTATGCGTTTTGCAGTGTTTTGCGCGGTCCGGGGTCGTGTAGCCTCATTTTCATTTTTTTCGGCGTCCATTTCCTCGCTTAGGAGATTTTGAGTGGCGAAAATCGTCTAAATTTAGTTAAATTTGCGTTCCACCTCACTCACAGACATCCTGGCTGTTGCCCCATGCTGTCTGTGATGTTTTTGTAATTTTTTTGGTGTATTTAGTGTGTTTTTGTGTTTTTTGTTCGGCCGCTAATCTCGTACATTTTTGCGTCTCGAATCTTTTTTTTCTAAGTCCCGTGTCTCATCTTTTTTTTTTCTAAGTCCCGTGTCTCATATTTTTTTTTTCTAAGTCCCGCGTCTTGTATTTTAATGTCTTGCCTCGCTTTTCAAGGCTCGGATGGGCTAAGTGCTACGGTTTAACGGCTCGCCTCGCTTCGCAAGGCTCTCAGCGATAAGCGCCTTTGGCGCTCATCGGCTAAGTTCTACACGTTAACGGCTCGCCTCGCTTCACCAGGCTCGCAAGCAATGAGCGCCTAAGTCTTATGCACCACGCAAAGTGTGAGGAAGTCTTGCAGTTTGACAACTATTATATGTGATTGCTAATGAGTCCAGCACAACCCAGACAGAAGTCAACGGTCTGATGAGTTCAGCAGTATCCTAAATGGAGACCATGGTACAGAGAGCACAGTTGTAGCCCAGACCTGTAAGTGTAAAGTGCTTCGATTCATTGTAGGAGTTGGGCAAAAGAGAGAGAAAAACATGACTAGGGAGTACCAGAGAAAAAGAAAGTGTAACATATGAAAATATGCAATTCACTATGGGTAGCAATATACTTCGCTGAAGGTTGCTATGGCTGTTTCCATCGCAGTCCTTCACACCTCTTTGATATCTCAGAGAACCCTATCCCAATGGCCTCAAGATCAAAGTATAGATGAGGATCAGCAGGCACTCACTGCGACTAGCCGTCTACATTCATGCATGGCCCAAGGTCTAAAGGGAGGTTTAGAGTCATAGTGTATAATCTATAGAGTATATCAGTGCTGGTTAAGTGGCTGAAAATAATAAGGTAGCGTCAAAGTCATCAATTTCACAGAAATTGGATAACCTGTGACTCATGCCTTGCACCAGTATATAATGTTTTCTATAAGACATGAAAATATTAGATGGTGACTATGACTTTTTAGTAAAATTTACTCACATTGAACTTTTGTTTTTCTCTGTTTCCTGAAGGGACATGGAAGGTCCCTGCATTTTTCTAGCTATATAATATACCTATGTATCTATTTACTTTTATGTACATTTTGTTGATTAAAAAGTGTTTATAAGCTCTGTTTTGCTGCCTCAATTTTCAAACAAATAATACTTGCTTGGCCTGCCCTCTTTAGCTTATGAAGACCCTTTAGCTCACGAAGTCTGCTGTACTGGCGGTGTAGCGTTTCCTACTAGCACATCAGTGACCATTTCACAGCAGTAAATCTTGAAGCATGTTGCTGAGACTTTGCCCCAATTGATTAGTATGAGAGGGTTGACCCAAGCATGTACTATTTGTTTGATTTAGGCTGTAAAACAGAGTTTATAAGCACGTTTCCTAATAAAATAAGGTCCATAAAAGTAAGTAGATGCGTTGGTATATTCTATACCTACTTAAATCCAGAAACCATCTATGTCCCTTAAATCATTTTTATCTGCAATTTGCATATTTTAACAAAGTTACATGTTTATTCTAAATTAATGAAATGTTAGAGCAGGCAACCTATGGTCAATACAATATGCCTTCTTGATGAAGAGGAGTTGGCTACATTTGAAATTTTGATATTTAAAAAATTTACAACTTTTGATATCAAGTCACTAATCATTTTTCGTTTGTTTCTGCTAGATCTTGTGGCTCTCCCTGATTTTGGAGTTAGTGGAATGGAAAACTGGGGATTAATTATTTTCTTGGAAGCTTCATTGAGTTATAATCCCAATAAGAAGTTCAGCGATTCAAAAGCGTTGATTAGCTTGATTGTTGCTCATGAGATAGGACACCAGGCATGTGGTAAAATGTCCTAGACTTTAATCTATCTTTACTCTGTCAGTTACACTTTACAAAAGCTAGTATTGATAGCATATTGGAGCAATATATTACAAACACAGCAGATATAGGGTACATGCTTCCCATTCACATTAAACAATTCAGATGATGACCTTTTTAAAATACACAATTCTACATGTGCTTTCAGGTTATGTTAAAATTCAAGCACTTTATCATCACATATTCACCCCATGTTTGAAATAATGTATTTTTGTCTTATACAACATATAGTATTATTTATATATTATTAATAGTGATTTGTATTGAATGGAGATATACAGTATATATTGTAAGCACAATATCCTGTAAGGAAATGTCTTTTTATGTCTTTTCTGTTCAAGTGGTTTGGAAACCTTGTTACCATGAAATGGTGGAATGATATTTGGTTGAATGAAGGTTTTGCATCATACATGGAGTATTTAGGAGCTAACTTCATTGACCCGAAACTAAAACTGGTAAGTTTAATCAGGTTACTTAAAATCACTTGCTGCAGTGTACATATAGAAGATGAAGTCAAAGGTCAAAAGCAGAACCAGTTTTATGCTGGTGTTCAGGGTGCATCTCATCTGCATTTTTACACACTCAGCACAGGACCACCCATGTCCCTCATATGTCTTCAGAATCTTCCTACATTTCACTGCTATTTTAATTTCAGAAAAATAAAGGCAGCATGCACCTTAATGCATTCTTTTTTGTAATAAAGTTCAATAAAGAAGCTGAAATATAGCCCTTATTTGCAACAAAGCAACAAGAATACACAAAAAATACTAAAAGCTAAAACTTCCTCGGTAAGAAAATTTGTTAGTTATATTATGACCACCAAAACAAGTGACATTCTAGTGATTTGGCGAATACACAATAAAAAAAGGTATATTTAAAAGGGATCTAGTGAAACATAATAGATACTATAACCCTAATGGTAATTGAAGATGTTATATACCCTTAATATACTGAATAGTATTTTTTATTTTATTCTTGGCACAATAATGTTTACACCTCTAGTACGAGTGCAGATATTATGAAACAGGAATACATGATTCCCATGATTGTATTAGCTATATGTGCAGATATACCCTCTACATAGTTAGTATCTGGTAGTGATATGACAGATGATTCATTTGTTGTCATGCACTCTGCCCAGAAGTAGTGTTTCATACATAATTGATGGTCATAAACTGGCAAACATATTTCCTTCAGCGGATGTATTATAACAATGTGGGTAAATATAATTTGTTAAAGGAACACAGTTGAATGAAAAAATCTTCCTATGATTGTGAAATTTTAAGAAATTACCAACCTTAGCAACTGTTTAGTCAGGGGCATAAAAGTGTTTTTAGCCAAAAAGGTTATTTTAGTAGACACTGTTTGTGCCTGAATGATGCCATGTTTGTGTTTTCTCATTTCCTGCTTGCTTAGAAATTGACTGGGAGTGTTCTCCTTATTTATCTTATCTATTCACTAGTGGAGGGATGAGGGAGTAACAAGGACTTATTGAGTTATAAGATTTCAGCACAGGACGCCTCTCTCCCAGGTACAGGCAGATTACACGTATACTTGCAAGTTTTGCTTTTCATGGTCTGTAACCTCATCCTTATGCCTTGAAAAAGAAGTAAGACTTTAGCAGAGCCTGTTAAAATGTATTATTTTCTCTATGCCAATAGCTCTTAATGTTGTTAGTTTCTTGCACACTTCATAAATATGCAAAGATTTTGCTAATCTACAGTGGTCCTTTAATGAGTAATGATAATTCCTCTTTACACATCCCATAACGGTTTATAGACCCGATAGTAAGCAATTGTTTTTACAGAATCAAACAATAGTTGACATAATAAGACATTGTACAATTTGGTGAGAGATGATGACCTGGACTTTTGGGTCAATGGCAAGCTGAGCCACTGTTTTCTCTGCTATTGCAATATTTTTTGCCTTATGTAAGATATATGAGTGTAAAATATTATAAAGTATTTTGAATGACTTTTGAAATTATTTGAAAGAGTGTTGGGTTAATAAGATGAGAGGTTAATGGAGGGAGGAAGACAAAGAGAGACAAGAACCAAATCTTCCTACCAGGAGCTTAGGATAGTATGCTGATTTTTATGAAATGTTCCAAAACACATTTCTAGTCAGACACATACAATACTGTGTTCTACTGTGGACAGTGGGGGCCACATAAAAAGGCTTAAAGTGGCCCTTCTCAACACAGCTATAAGTCAGACCACCTTGGTTCAGACACAGGGACATGGTACCATACAATACATTCACAGTCAGACTCCTTTAAGGCAGTGGAAGTGGAGGTTTTTTGTTAGGAAAATGTCCCTTCTCACCAGCTTGGAACAAAATTACTTTCTATAAAAGTATGCAAGTTTCAGATATTAAATTGACAAAAGAATTGGAACTTAAATTCCAAAGGTCTGATCTCAATTTGAACATATTTATCTCCAAGTGAATAAGCCCCACACAATAAAGAAGTCATTTCATATTGGCACTATTTGACTTTTTACGACCATAGATGGTGTCTTTCCATCAGTACTAAGCATTTGAGAGAAAAGTTTTATCATTTCAGGTATTTATAAAAAATAAGCAGCACTGAGAAATCAAAAACTCCAAGGGGTTACTGAAGATGTCAAGTGGATGTCAAGCGCGTGTTTAACATTTCTTTAAAATGGAAACAATTTGCAGAATATTTCCCTTTTGCCATATGTGAGACATTTGCTCCGGCAATTTTTATGGACGATTATTCTGGTTTATCTTTATTCATCTGCTTTATGTCACAATGGTTGTTTCCTCCAGGTTTTAGCAAGAAGTCATTCACTTAAGATTAGGAACAAATTTCAGCGCGTAAGAGCATTTTGGAATAATTAACTCTTATTTACTCCATAGGTATAAGCTTTGCAATTTCAACTGTTATGTGAATTTTTTCAGGTTTTATTTATTGCAGAACAATTTGCTACAACTTATCTTCACTTCAGATAAGTGTTTTCACATTAGAGGTATGTTTTTAGGCTTTTTCCCTGTTCTGGGCCATTTTAGTTTGTGTATTCCATTCTTTTCTGCCCCCTTGGATACTTTCTTTCCCCGCACGCTACACACCACATAACGTATGTAATTTACATTCACACATTAGCAGCTAGCATTTTGGAAGGTTCACCTGATGCATAATGTGATAAATGTGTTTTTGAATGTCGTGTTTAACTATGTTAGTATATTTAATTGAAACATAATAACAAACTTGTCTTTAATATCTACAGAATGAGCTGTTTGTCATGCATAACTTGCAATATATTTTGGAAAGAGATAGTCAAATTCATCGACGATCGGTTTCTGCAAAGCAAGAAGATATTAATGCTATGAGAGATATAATATCATTATTTGATATGTTCTCATACTGCAAGGTAAATTGTCTTTTGAGCTTAAAGCCAGTTATATGCTATTGAGACTCAATGTTTGATTCATACATTTCCTATAGAATATATAGCAGAGGTCTATGTATTGACAAGATGGACTATCTACTATTACATGTACTGCACAGGGTCATGTCTACCAATAGACAGATACAGTTGATCATTTAGGGTTAAATCCCATTGTTGTTGTTCAGTCAGTCAGGTGTGGGTGACTCTGCGTGACCCGATGGACCGCAGCACGGTCCATAAGGTTTTCATGGCAAATCTATAAGGTTTTCATGGCAAAGATACTGGAGTGGGTTGCCAGTTCCTTCTCCAGTTGACCACGATTTGCCTGACCCCTCAGTTATGATCTGCCCATCTTGGCGACCCAACATGGTATAGCTCACAGCTTTATTGAAGTGCACAAGCCTCTTCACCATGACAAGGTAGCAATCCAGAAGGGGAAATCACATTAGTACCATTAACTACCAATCAGATTTATTAAAACCAATTTAAAACATCTTTGTAATGTCAAAAGAGCTAGAGCTGGATAGAGGTTACAAGGTAATAAGAAATCAGTTGATAAGAAGAATAATCAGTCAGCATGTCTACATTTCTCCAGGAACATTCATCAGTGCAGTTCAATAATTTATTCAGTAAGGAATGTCACTAGACTTGTAATCTTTATGTTCTGGATAAATAATAATCATGAAATAAAAACACCAGATATCAACTAATAAATCTAGTCACCCAATAAAATTACATATCTTAAATATACTAGTGTTACCAGTGAGAATCTTGCAATCTGACAGATTACAGCAACTCTAGATTTACCAGTATTAATGTGATTCAGTTTTTTTTTTTTACAAGAACTTTCCATATTATTATAAACAAAATCTCCACAGTCTAAATAAACGTATAGCCTCTGTAATTTCTATAATAGGTCCTGGTATAATCTTAACTTCAGCCTTAGTGCACTTGGTCTTGATCTTAGTCTTTGATGTTATATGAGATTGTTTTTATATTCAACTTCTACAGTGCATGATTTACTGATTGTGTTTCTCCAGCTCCCATGGAGTAGACAAATTGTAACATCCTGCATAGTTGCTTGACTTGACAGGAAAAGACGGGCAACTATGAAGTGAAACCTGAACAGCATCATATTACAATTGTTATCCTTTCTGTAGCTTTGACTATTAAATATTGCTTCTTGACTGTCAAAGAAAACACAACTGAATACTTTACGTGTTTCATACTTTATTGTTTTTCAGGGAGCCGCCCTTATCAGAATGATACCTAGTTTCCTAACTGAAAAACTGTTCAACAAAGGCATCAGTGTAAGTTTACAAATGTGATTCTTCAATTTATTAAATAAATATATATATTTAGATTGACAAAGACGATAATCTGTTTCATTGTCGATATATCTGTTTTGTTACTTAATGAATCTTCACTTTATTTTATCACAGTCATACTTGAAGACATTTTCATTTTCAAACGTTGACCAGGAAGATCTATGGAGTCAATTACAAATGGTACTTCTTATGATTTAATATGTTAATTTAACTATATCTCTGTTACCATTATTAAAGGAGCATGGAAAGCATATTTTTAAAATTGGGTGTTTGAAAAACATGGGCCCCCTATTCAAATTTGCAACTGTTACAGAGCGATTCAATTGAACAAGCCCACAGCTACCCGGCCGAAAGCCTGAACCAAAAACCATGCACTATTAAGTAGCATTTAAGCAACGACGTAACTACCGATTAAGAAACACCCAGTAAATGAGACAGTCATCCTTATGTCAGTAAAACATGGAGGTTAAACGTAAATCAAATAGCGATTAGAAGTCCTATATGCGATTGGACTCGCAATCCGCTAATGTATAAAATAATAAAAATGAATGACGATACTGTTCTAGTCCATGTGGGTGGCCTGATATGTATTAACTCCTTGATTCCTGGGATCAATATAACATGGAAATAAAACGTGAGAAAAATACTTTTTTATTGCAGATGTGTGTGCTTGAGACTGTTTTCTATTCATTGCATTTACAGTGCTACGATCAGGTGTTTAATCCCCTTGCAAGTCCTATCTGGTACTCATAGGAGTTTCTTCTGCATTTGACATTTACAGGTCTGAAAACATTTGCAGGCTTGAGGAAGTGTAGCAATTGAATAGCGATTTGCGATAGTACCATTTACAGGCTCGAAAGATTAAAGGCTTAGATGGGTCAGAGTTACGATTTTTTGAACAGCAATGATTTTCAGCCTGTAACCCGCAAATGGTTTGCGGGTAGCTAAAAGACACAATTGAATAGCAAATTAGTTTACGGGCTACATTACAGACTAGAGTAACTAACAATTGCTCAATTGAATCAGGGCCATGGTGTTTTATTTTAAACAAAGGTCCCAGTGATGAATAAACCACTTATAATGTATAACTACTACAGAGAAAATGTTTCTGTTAACAAGAGAGAGTAGTAATAGACCTGTGTGGGATATCAGCATCAGCCAGTACAAACGACCATGCCTTGCAAATTTCAAGCAAATTTAAACATCACATATAATAGTTGTGGTAATTGTGAGTTGTCGTCACGCAATGTTAAAAGATGCAGGCTTGCGCATATGCAATGAGCGCCAAAGGCGCTTATTGTGGACCTCGCGATGAGCGCCTTAGAAAAAGGCTCCCAATGAGCTCCAAAGGTGCTAATCATGGGGCTCCAAAGGCGCTCATTGCAAGAACTGCCATGAGTGCCGAATTCCGTAACTTGGAAGCCGTTCGTAGGCCCCCAAAAGACGACAATTGATTACCAAATTAACTGACAACCTCACACACAGCACAGGGGGAGAGGCAGGGAGCCTGTAAGTGAGGTACAAAGCTAATTTGTTACTCAATTGACTGTCTGAAAGCGGCTAATTGAGAAAAAAAATGGTAATTTTTTTTCAAGCCTGGGCTTAGGGAAACTGATCAATTTACCAAGCCCGCAAATGGTTTCAGACCCGTAGAGCAAAGAGTAGGGAGAGGGAGGATAAAGACACAGGTTGAGAGAAGGGGAGAGGCCCGCAATGTGTGGCAAACAGCATTGCCAGTCTTAAAATTTTATTGCCGTCATTTTTGACGGGTAATTCCCTAGTAGTTAATAATGTTTTTTCATGCTGAAAAGAAATGTTTGTAATGTTCAGAGTTTGGACTTTTAAATGCATTATAGAAGTTGTTTTTAGCTCCAATTAACATTTCTCAAATGTTTCTGATCTTATCTAAGAACCATGGCATGGCAATGTTCCCAATGTTAATTTAGTTATTTCTCTGTGTAAACTCAAAAAAAATAATATCACTTTTATACATTGTGTGATTCCTATTTTAATAGAAGCCTGTGAGTTTTAAATATTTCAGCCCTGCAGCTTTTATTAAAGTAGAAATCAATGTTTGCTTGTCCATGTCTCATTACAAAATGTGTTACAATTAAGGGTATATGCATGTTGCAAGGCTTCAGGACAATGTTGGATAGCACCGTCACAGTTGGCAGAGGGTAGAGAAATACCTCAGTGAATATTGTGGTGGTCATTACATCTAGTGTTTTACATATAACACATTCTTAACATGACTATGAGACTCCCAAAATATGCCCTAATGGAAATAGATTGCAATAACTTGTAATTGCGTGCATAGTAACTGTCCTAAAATGAATGGTTTGAAGGCATGGGATGATTTTTTGGGATGTATTGCAACCCATCACGACTCATGTGCGGAATCTCCCCCATATTAGATGCTTTTACATATCTGTATACTCAAAAACGTGGGGAAGGGGGGCGGGATATAGAAAACATTGTGACTAGTGGAGATATTATAGCCTATTGGAAAAGTATTCAAATCAAGCCATATATGCCAAGTTTTTTTTTTATAAGACATAAAATTTATTAGAAATTCATACAAATAAAATATCCACAAAACTGGAAATAACAGCAGAATAAAAGTGTAAAAACAGACAGGTTATTAAATGCTATTGTACAGTAGTGGAGTTAGGATTAGGACCCCCTACTTGCCCTTTAGCTAAAGGAAGGAGAGTTAACTACTCTAAATACAATTGTCTTGGGGTGCTTTTGGAACAGAATTCAGCACATATTTTTTCTACAATTCCATAAATTTTAACCCTCATGTTATTTTCACGTCTTTCACTTTTTACACATTCACCTACCAAAATCGTAACGCTCGCGCTATATTCTGGTGGCGCTATGTTCAAGTATCTACGCTTAAGGGAAACTGAAATTAATTTGAGAAGTGAAAAAGAAGGGATAGGGAAAGAGTGAAATAAGAGATAGAGTGGTATTTTTCCTTTTCTTTTACTTACAACTAAAATCAAAAATATACCAGCAGAAAACTGAACTTCTACTGAAATATCATTTTCATATGTGTCATGACCCAGATTTGGGGCTCAGTACCACTACTACTATACTACTATAGCTTATCGGAGCAATCTGCAGGTTGTGGCTTTATATTCATCTCAGCACCAGCACATGAGATCAGAACATCAGTTATGGAGAGACAGGGGAAAACACATCACACCATTTCTTAGTTAAGAGAATACTGACCACTTTTATTATTAACACAGATATTTCAAAAACACCCACACCCACCCACCTTCCCAACATGAATTTCTCTCAGATATATCTGGTATATTTCTCCTGTCCATAGGTTGTGGAGGGGGGATTAAATGTCTCTTGGTCCCCCCACCTGGATTTCTGGTGGTGGAGGGCACTCCTATTCCTAGGTCAGAGACCAGATGTCTGGAAAATTCCTCTATGTGGTTTTACAATAGTTGTTTGCTTATATGTGCAATTGGGGGGAGGGAAACAACTAGGTCGGAAGTCAGTTTATCCAGCATGGCTTACAACATACATTTATTAAACATTATACAGTATAAATAAAAGGTCCTTAGACCACATCCCACGAGATGTGTAAGAGTCCCAGATAATAGTGGTACTTGTTGGGGTGCAGGAGAGCTCCCAAATCAGTCATGACAATATATAGAGTGGGGGGGGGGAATACCCTACTGATTTTGAATGTTTGTACACTGACAAAGAAATGATCAGTCTATAATTTTAATGGTAGGTGTATTTTTTACCGTGAGAGACAGAATAACAAAACAAAAAAAACACAAGAAAAACTCATGTCAAAAAAGTTATAAATTGATTTGCAGGTCAGTGAGGGAAATAAGTATTTGATCTCCTATCAATCAGCAAGATTTCTGGCTCCCAGTTGTCTTTTATACAGGTAATGAGCTGAGATTAGGAGCACTCTCTTAAAGGGAGTTCTCCAAATCTCAGCGCGTAACCTGTATAAAAGACACCTGTCCACAAAAGCAATCAATCAGATTCCATACTCTCCACCATGGCCAAGAACAAAGAGCTGTCTAAGGATGTCAGGGACAAGATTGTAGATCTACACAAGGCTGGAATGGGCTACAAGACCATCGCCAAGCAGCTTGCTGAGAAGGTGACAACAGTTGGTGCGATTATTTGCAAATGGAAGAAACACAAAATAACTGTTAGTCTCCCTCGGTCTGATGCTCCATGCAAGATCTCACCTTGCAGCGTTTCAATGATCATGAGAACGGTGGATAATCAACCCAGAACTACACTGGAGGACCTTGTTAATGATCTCAGGGCAGCTGGGACCACAGTCACCAAGAAAACAATTGGTAACACACTACGCCGTGAAGGACTGAAATCCAGAAGCGCCCGCAAGGTCCCCCTGCTCAAGAAAGCACATGTACAGGCGCGTCTGAAAGTTGCCAATGAATATCTGAATGAGAACTGGGTGAAAGTGTTGTGGTCAGAGGAGACCAAAATCGAGGTCTTTGGCATCACCTTGCCGTGTTTGGAAGATGAAAAATGCTGCCTATAACCCCAAGAACACCATCCCTACCGTCAAACATGGAGGTGGAAACATTATGCTTTAGGGGTGTTTTTCTGCTAAGCGGACAGGACAACTGCACCGAATCCAAGGGACGATGAATGGGGCCGTGTACTGTCAAATCTTGGATGAGAACGTCTTTACCTCAGCCAGGTCATTGAAAATGGGTCGTGGATGGGTATTCCAGCATGACAATGACCCAAAACACACAACCAAGGCAACAAAGGAGTGGCTCAATAAGGAGCACATTAAGGTCCTGGAGTGGCCTAGCCAGTCTCCAGACCTAAATCCCATAGATGATCTGTGGAGGGAGCTGAAGGTTCGAGTTGCCAAACATCAGCCTCGAAACCTTAATGACTTGGTGAGGATCTACAGAGAGGAGTGGGACAAAATCCCTCCTGAGATATGTGCAAACCTGGTAGCCAACTACAAGAAACGTCTGACCTCTGCGATTGCCAACAAGTGTTTTGCCACCAAGTACTAAGTTGAAGGGGTCAAATACTTATTTCCCTCATTGACCTACAAATCAATTTATTACTTTTTTGACATGCGTTTTTCTTGTTTGTTTTTTTGTTATGCTGTCTGTCACTGTTAAAATATACCTATCATTAAAATTATAGACTGATCATTTATTTGTCAGTTGACAAACGTTCAAAATCAGCAGGGGATCAAATACTTTCATCCCCCCACTGCAAATACAATTAAGCTGAAAGGAAGCCTATCTAAAAAGATGCATAGCAAAATGCTGCAGAAAATGGCCTGAATCCCTGGTACTGAAAGTGTTCACAACACGATAGCAAATTCAATATCCCTTTAAAAAACAGTATCAGTATATTCTATGCAATCCTGATAGTCACTTGATGCTTTTTGTAGATTTCAAACACTTTCTATCAAATATCAAGTCAGTTAGGAAATTTGGTTACAGTTACAGAGCTATTAAATTAGAACAGGGCGCGAGTTACAGGCTTGAGACGTAAACCCGTAAACCATTTGTCGAACGTTGGATGCGTGACCGTGAACGTGATCAATTAGTCAAACCCGTAGTTACAGGTTTAGATGGAGCCAGTGGCAACAGAGATCATCATAATTACGTCACTGAAAAATGGAGGTGGGATTTCAAAGTCTTACAGGTTTCAATTATGAGTTACAATCGGACCCACATTCCAGAAACAGTGCAATATTGATAAAGCCGTAAATATGATATTCTAGTCCATGCGAGTTCCATTATATGTATTAACACATTGATTGCCGGGATCGCTATAACATGGAAATTAAACATGAAATAAAGTATTTTATATTGCCGATTTGCGAGCTTGAGAATGTTGTGCTATAAATTCTAATACCTAACATCACTTTATTTTTATTACATGTACAGTAGTGTGTGTATATTTGCATTTACAGTGCTATGGATTGGACTTTACCCCCCTCGCGGGTCCTCTCTAGTACCCGTTGGCTACTTGGCTCCATTTGCGGGTTACTGGCTTGAACGCCAGTGAGTTAGTTGCAATTTAATAGGGAAAATGGAACGTAGCAGTTACGGGCTTGACAGAACAAAAGATTTGCAGGAACAAAGTTCCACGTTCCACATCTCATAGGATTTTTTTGCTCATACCCCGCAGATTGGCAACGGCTTGCTATACGGGACCAATTTAATAGCCGCTAGTCTTTTGGGCTACATTACGGGATACGGTTTTACACGTTAGGGGAATTTAATATGGATGAAAGTGTTTAAAATTTGCATGTAAGGAAACACTTCCTGATACAATACTTTCTTTATTTCAGTTTCTTATACTTTAGGTGTACAGATCTTGCAAACCTTTAAGTGTTTTCAAGAGATGTATTTTTCCTACAGTTTTACACACAACAATTAAAAGGCATCTACTACTTAACCTAACTTGGACAAATATGGCAGCCAGTACTCCTGCACAACTTTTTCTTTGTAATATTCTTGTTCTTTGTCATCTATGATTTCTGCATGCTCGGTGTGAAACATCAGTAACGGAGAACTTATTCTAAGGCTATAGATGATCAGAATGAGGTGCAGCTCCCAACTTCTTTAAAGATGATCATGGACTCCTGGACATGGAAAGAAGGAATGCCTCTACTAACCTTAAACACATCTACTGGCGAAATGACAGAGGAGCAGTTCACGATTGACACTCCAGATAACAACACAAGTTATGATAAGTATGTTACTCATCTGCAATATGCTATATGCTGTGCTTTATATATGATATGATAACTAGTTACCTTCACAATTTTTATATATTATGTTACAAGTTAAATTAGCATGATGACCTTCATGCAAATTCAAAATAATACTTCTGAAGGTGCTTGTCTAGCTTTATATTTATCAAAGAACCACTTTATAATGGAAAATGGTGAGAATATGAGTACAACTAATTAGCTAGGCAAAATGTAATAAAGTTTTTAATTAGTAAAAGAAAAATGTGATGCTTCTGCTGGTCCCTAGTGGCATCCATGATCGATTGGTGAAGACTGCATGTATATTTTTTTATGCTTAGTGCTTACATAGCTGCTAATGTTGTTAGTTTGTTGCATACATCAACAACATGTGAAGTTTTTCCTGAACACAGCTGCAAATGTAGTTGGTCTGTTACATAATTCAACAACATTTGACATTTTTCCTGCACCACAATGGTCCTTTAAAGTGACTTTTTATTGCATAGTTTAATCCCATTACTGCTCAATGGAGTAAGACAAATTAGGGAATGATAAATCTTAGGAAAGAGTTCTAACTAATACAAGTAATTACTAGAAAACACCATAACATACCTGTCAGTTCACAATGAGGTGGAGAGAAGCAGACAAGCATATCAGCATTATTTTTAAATGCATTACAGTGGTCCTTGTCTACTACATACTGAGAGCTTGATAAGTTGACCCCTTTAAAAACACTTACTATGTTGTTTTCAGCTCTATTACATACAGTTTTTTTTATGTTCACACAGGCTCTGGGGGTTGTCCTTGCTAATAATTTGCCTAGTTATGCACCCTCTACCCTAAGGATTACCGTAGTGTCTAACACTACCCCACAATCCAATCCAATCACATATAATAGTCGTCAAACTTTGCGTGGTGCGTACAAGCCTTGCGAAGCGAGGCGAGCCGTTAACGCGTAGGCGCTCATAGCCTGTGAGCCGGAGCTGTTAAGGCAATTAAACTCGCAGCACAAAGGCAATGAGCGCCGAAGTGAAGGCAATTAAACACGCGGGACTTAGCCACAAAACACTTAGTAAACGAGCAATCGCATTAGCCTTCAAGCACTTGACAAACGCGGGACTTAGAATAAAAAAATACGAGACGCAAGACTTTGAAAAAAAGAGATAGCAAAAATACGAGGTTAACGTCCGAACCGCGAAAAACCAAAAAACTCAAACAAAATACAAATAATTACAACAAAAACATCACCAACAGCACAGGGGAACAGCCAGGACGTCTGGAAGTGAGGTAGAACGCACTTTAAATGTGATTTCAACAAGTAATTACCACACCAAAATTGCCTAAGTGAGAAACAAAATGGTCGCTGAAAAAAATGTAAACAAGGCTACAAGACCCCGGGACATGCAAAACACTGCCAAATGCGTAGCACTTTCACACAGGTCCGAATGAAATACAAAATACACTATTACTAATTATGGAAGATGCGTAACACATTAATAACATTACGAATCTACAATGGCGCTTTTCACAACTACACCAACGGATTTCCCTCGCGCACACAAACCATTTAGAATGCACAGTTGGGACATTCATTACACTTTATCATCAGAGCACCAACACTCAAACTGTACATTGTATGGTGCCAGAAAATATAAACAGATTGTTAGCTCTTCGGACTATTGATTGCTGAATATATTAATTACACATAGGTAAAGTATATTAATTTATTCAAGAAATAATTAATTAATTATTAATTACGTAAATATAGATAACTATATATATCTCTTTATAATGAGTGACGAAGGTGCTCAGAGGAGCAAAAATAGACGAGACAAGAGGTTTGCAATGAGCGCCGCAGGTCCTCACAGTGCAAAAAGGTTTACATTGTGTGTCAAACAGCATTCCCATGGCTTCAAATTTTATTGCCCCATAATTTTTTATGGGCAAGTCGCTAATACTAAATAAAACAGCAGTACAGGAATACCTCTTGCACGCAGGAGTGCTATGTGAAATAGCCCTAAATAGGGCAATTTAACACCATAGAGTTCAGAAAGCACTATGGTGAATCAACGAGCAATTAGCAGGGATTTAAGGGGCCAAACGAGATTTGGAGTGTAAAATTGTGATATTACTGGATTTAGTGCTTAGTGGGGAATTAGAGGGGAAAGGAGCCCTATGGCGAAACAAAGCTCATCAGGGCAGCTTTAAGCGGGGTTTCCCTGTCATTCATTTATAGTTTGCCCTCCATGGATCCAGCATAGTCTATTAAGACCCCAGATCCTCTCTTCAGCCCTAGTATGCGAACATTTTCATGAAGATGAAATCTTGATTGAAGCCACTGATTTCTTTTTTCAACCTAAAAGAAAACTGCCTCTTTTAGATTGATACATACCCATGATCCCCAACCAAAAAGAACAGGCAAACAAAAATAAATAAAAACAAGTAAACTTCAATAACAGAACCTCTTCCAATTACAAAGGACTCATGTATATACAGACTTTCTAGGTCAACAAAAAAACAGCATGAATAATAATTACAAAAAAGTTGGAAAAAACACGAAAACTATTAAAATAGCAGCTATGACCCAGTACAAAAAAGGGTTCTTAAAAGATTCCTGATTCCAATATTTACAGTATGTTCTTGAACTAAACTTGACAAAAAATAAATACAACTTTTACTTTATTAAATGATCACTGCAGTGTGGTAAAAACTTCCCATGCTTTTGAAGTAAGTAACAAAATACCAAAATTAGCCGATATGGAGGAGTGGAACATAAAAGCATTTTATAGAAAACCTTATATATAAATGTCTCTAATTGTGTCGTGGGGATTTCTATCTTAGACTGAGGCGAAGGGCCTACTCTTCCATTGCATTGCATTGTTGAGTATGCTTTTTAGAAAGCAGTTTTCAACAGAAGTGAAAAGAGATCTTATTTGATTCCACAGTTCCTTTCATGGAACAAAAACTAAACGTTTAATTAATTGAAAACTTTGAAAAATATTTAGCAAATTATCTAGTCAAGTTCCAAAGAGCATGCTTTAAATGTGACACTTCAGTAGTCCCTTAATAAAAAATATGCTTTCCATGTCCCTTTAATGTTAGTATGTATGTATGCCATACATGGGGCATATACTGCTAATGTCGGCCTTCTCACACAAGGGTATTTTGGATATGATTCAATTTACTGCTTTCACTGAAACTAATAGAAACCTCATAGGTATCAAATATGTAATTTCTATTGACAAACAAAAGATAAGCAAACAGGTAACAAGCTGCTTCCTGTACAGTGTAATTGCATCTAAATGTAAAAAAAATGTACATCTCTTTATTTTCTAGCTTACTAAGAACATTCCCCCATTATCAAGGCTAGTTCTACTAAAGAATATAATCTAAAAATGGGGCTTTAGTTGTGATTTATGCTACTCCTCAAACATATTTTCAAGTGTATTCAATATTTCATTAGTTTAGCAAATCCAATTAAGCAACTATGTTTGACTGATAGGCTGATTTTCTATAAGTTGTTAAATATTGATCTATTCTGCTTATTTCAGTCATACGTGGATTGTCCCTGTCACCTGGATAAAGAATGGGCTTCAGCAGCCAATAGTCTGGCTAGATAATAGAACAAGTAAGTTTCAGTGTACATTATCATATTTTCATATCTATCGTAGTTTCTTATTTCCAGGAAGAAATCTGAATTATTGAAGATATATCTTTTTCATATTTAGACTTCTCTGCTTTTTGCCATTGATATCATATACAGTCGATATAAAAAGTCTACACTCCCCTGATAAAATGTCAGGTTTCTGTGCTGTAAAAAAATGAGACAAAGATAAGTCATTTCAGAACTTTTTCCACCTTTAATGTGACCTATAAACTGTACAACTCAATTGAAAAACAAACTGAAATCTTTTAGGTGGACGGAAGAAAAAAAAAGAAAAATAATGTGGTTGAATAAGTCTGCACACCCTCTTATAACTGGGGATGTAGCTGTGTTCAGAATTAAGCAATCACATTCCAAATTGTGTTAAATAGGAGTCAGCATACACCTGCCATCATTTAAAGTGCCTCTGATTAACCCCAAATAAAGTTCAGCTACTCTAGTTGGTCTTTCCTGAAATTTTATTAGTCGCATCCCACAGCAAAAGCCATAATGCACAGAGAGCTTCCAAAGCATCAGAGGGATCTCATTGTTAAAAGGTATCAGTCAGGAAAAGGGTACAAAATAATTTCCAAGGCATTAGATATACCATGGAACACAGTGAAGACAGTCATCATCAAGTGGAGAAAATATGGCACAACAGTGACATTACCAAGAACTGGAGCTCCTTCCAACATTGATGAAAAGACGAGAAGAAAACTGGTCTGGGAGGCTACCAAGAGGCCTACAGCAATATTAAAGGAGCTGCAGGAATATCTGGCAAGTACTGGCTGTGTGGAACAAGTGACAACAATCTCCCGTATTCTTCATATGTCTGGGCTATGGGGTAGAGTGGCAAGACAGAAGCCTTTTCTTACGAAGAAAAACATCCAAGCCAGGCTACATTTTGAAAAAACACATCTGAAGTCTCCCAAAAGCATGTGGGAAAAGGTGTTATGGTCAGATGAAACCAAGGTTGAAGTTTTTGGCCATAATTCCAAAAGATATGTTTGGCGCAAAAACAACACTGCACATCACCAAAAGAACACCATACCCACAGTGAAGCATGGTGGTGGCAGCATCATGCTTTGGGGCTGTTTTTCTTCAGCTGGAACTGGTGCCTTAGTTAAGATAGAGGGAATTATGAACAGTTCCAAATACCAGTCAATATTGGCACAAAACCTTCAGGCTTCTGCTAGAAAGCTGAACATGAAGAGGAACTTCATCTTTCAGCATGACAACGACCCAAAGCATACATCCAAATCAACAAAGGAATGGCTTCACCAGAAGAAGATTAAAGTTTTGGAATGGCCCAGCCAGAGCCCAGACCTGAATCCGATTGAAAATCTGTGGGGTGATCTGAAGAGGGCTGTGCACAGGAGATGCAGGAGATGCCCTCGCAATCTGACAGATTTGGAGTGTTTTTGCAAAGAAGAGTGGGCAAATCTTGCCAAGTCAAAATGTGCCATGCTGATAGACTCATACCCAAAAAGTCTTGAGTGCTGTAATAAAATCAAAAGGTGCTTCAACAAAGTATTAGTTTAAGGGTGTGCATACTTATGCAACCATGTTATTTTATTTTTATATTTTTTCTTCCCTCTACCTAAAAGATTTCAGTTTTTTTTTAATTGAGTTGTACAATTTATAGGTCACATTAAAGGTGGAAAAAGTTCTGAAATGATTTATCTTTGTCTCATTTTTTTACAGCACAGAAACCTGACATTTTAACTGGGGTGTGTAGACTTTTTATATCCACTGTATAATACTAGCAAGTTTTACTAAAGAATTTCCAATTATGATGTAATGTGCATAAATTTGTGAAATGTAGCAGCAGACAAATGGGATTTCATGACTAAAATGTGTTATGTAGAGTAGGGAAAGGAGGGGTGGATTTGTAAAATATTACATGTAAAAACATTATATTTTATTTTGTGAAGATTGTTACAGGTTGCAAAGTCTATGTCTTATGGGAACATTTATTATATATCATTAAAATAAGTATTCCCAATAGTACCCATAGATTATAATAGCGTGGCCTGAAATAAATAAAACCACTTAAATATATATAAATGATTCAAAGTTCCATAGTAGGGCCCCCATTTAATTGCAAGCCAATAATTACCTTCAAACTGAACTTTTGGCTCTGGGTTACAACATTTTTACATATATAGATGTATTTATTGACTCAAGCCCGCAATTGCATGCTCACGCAAGCCGTGAACCCGTAAGTAGAATTTCAGGACAGGATCATGATCAATTAAGCAAGCCCATAAGTTTCATTCTAGACAGAGCCAATAGTAACTGAGACTGCCAACATGATGTCCGTAAAACATGGAGTTTAAACTACAATCAATTAGTGTATAAAAGTCCAATGTGCAATTGGACTTGCAATCTAGAAATGTAGAAATCAATAAAAATGAATAAATAAAGCAACTGTTCTAGTTAAGAGCTAAAGTGATGAACAACTAAGGAGTACCTAACACTTTCAACCCCAGTGCCTGCACAGTGTTAAAGGCCCAGAAGGAAGGTACAGAGAGCTGTTACACAACAAGCCAGCCTCCCAGGGGTTAAAGGAAAGCCCTAATCTATTGTATCTGGTGATTTACAGTATTCCAGGACTATAAGCCCAAAAGAAAATCTATTGTGATTTGTTATCTCTACAGTACATTCTTGCCAGAACTGTCTTTTATCAAACATAGTGGCTGGGAATTACTCCAAGGACTGGAAGACTTGCTCTGGGGTGGACGGCACAACCTAGGGTGGCACGCCCAACATGTGTTGGACAAAGGTCTGAACACAACAACTTGACTTGGTGATAGATAAGTCACTTTATATATGATCTTATATGTTTTTTCAGCAGAAACACACATCCTCTTTCATATATTATAGCATTGAGAGATAAGCTGCTGGGTCTTCTCTTAAAAAGTAATACAGTTAATTGTGTACTATAAATTTAGATTATTACACAGACTAGATCTCCAGTAATGTAAGGCAAAGAACTGTATAGGTTTGAAACAGACAGGCAATATGAGTCATTACCAACCTTAAGTAGGCATGTTGTTTATCAGTGTTTCAGAGTCTCCTTTGTTCTGGTTCAGCAGCAAATCTCAGGAAAAAAAGTTGCCAAACTTGATTTTTAAAGCCAGCTGGGTCCTCCTGTGTGCAATCCTGGTTAAATATGTTGATTTGGTGATAGAAAAGTTACTTTATATATAATTTTCATGCTTTTAAAGCCTTATTGCTGGGAGCTCTGTTGTTTTGCTTCCTCTGCCATTTACAGGTTTGAAGGCAATTGCGGGCTTGTTGACATTTTGTAATTGAATATCGATTTTGCCACTTTAGGACTAGAAACATTTACAGGCTTGGAACATCCAAGGAGTAGATGGGACAGAGTTATGTTTTTGACAACTTGCAGTGCTTTTGAGCCTGTAACTCGCAATTGGCATGCTAGTAGCTAAAAGCAGCCAGTTGAATATCCGTAACATTTACAGGCTCTATTATGGGCTCATGTAATTGCGTTTTGGACAGTTACATGGGGGCCTAGGTTTTCAGAAAGACTTTGTAATCTGATATTAATACAATGTCTTTAATTTTTCAATTTCTTTATTGCTGAGAATATCAGCTATAGTGCCTTATTTAATATATATGTTTTTTTTATAATTTTGTATATGCCTAAAAGGACACAGCTAAATCTTTTATGAGTTACAATATTGCTTAAAATATCTGGAAAATTATTTTTTTTGCGAAAACTTTTACAATATTTGGTTTATTATTGTCATTTCCCCATCTTTCATTTAAACCCCTGCAGAGGATCCATTAATTGAAGCCTCAATAAAGGCTACATAGCCCTCAGGTTTCCTGTCATATACAATGGAATACCCACCGTAAGCCGATCCTACACACAGTGTCTCTATCCGGTGATATTTAATAAAGTCTAGTACTTAAATAATTCTGTATTACATAGGTATGCTATTGGAACCCCATTTCTTTGTGGTGGCCATATTATACCTAATGTATTTATACTTATAGGAACGTTCAAGTGTGACTTGTAGTGTAATGTTTACCATTTCAGAACAATTCCCAGAAATGAAGATTGCTCCTGGAGAAAATTGGATTATTTTAAATATTAATATAACCGGATATTACAGAGTAAACTATGATGAAAAAAACTGGAACCATTTGGCACAACTGCTTGAGAAAGACCCAAAGGTAAGACAGTTGTTAAAGGACCACTGTGCAATATAACAAATTATATACTTGTGAAAAACTTCAGTCTAAAAATTATTTAAGTAGGATTTAAGTCATAAAGCTGGACCCTAGATGCATCCACAATACTTTGGTAGAAGTGTCTCTTTGAGAGAGGCAATTTTCTATTTCTTGATAGCAGTTCTTGCATCTATTAATGCAAACTTCCTGCTTCTGGGCTTGTAAGGGAAAAGTGGTCATTTTCAATCTTATTATTATTATTAACTTTTATTTGTAACGCGCCAACATATTCACCCTACAAGATTGGAAGCTCTCTACTTACTAAGTTTTCCAACTGCTCTCTCCATTTTTCCTCCTCCCCATCTCTCCTTCCACTGACAGATATTATTATTACTTTTTGTTTATATAAATAAAGAAGCACACCCTCATGATCTCAGAAGCAGACACAAAATGGATTCCTGCAAAATGTTTTTATGTCCATGGCATCTGTTAATTTTGTTAGTTTATCACATACCTCTTGAATTGCAGGGGTCCTTTAATTAAAGGACCACTGTACTGCATTTAAAATTTTATAAGCTCATATGTTTATTTGCTGTGCATCAGCTATTAAAATAAATAAAATAAAATAAAGTTAACAATGTTTCTTAGTTTTTAAATTGTCTGCTTTATGGGGCCTCTGAAAGACTGTTATAATAGAGCTGTTACCTCTATATAGGAAAAGGGGATGGAGCTGATGACTGCTGGGGTTGGCCCAGTGACAGAAGCCCAGTCTGCTTCCAAGCTCCATGATACTCCATAGATAAAGCTGACCACACACCCTGATAAACAATGGTAGGAGGAGATACCCATTTCTGCCTTAGGAGAAAACAGACGGTTTAAAAGCTAATGAGGTTTTTTTTAACTTTTATTTATCCTAAGCTTCACACTGTTTTTAATGGCATATGCACAGCAAAGAAACACATGAGTGTTACTTATAAATACACAGCTGTGTACCCTCATACATTTAATTACAACATGCCCGGTAAACCGTGTTACATGGACTCTATGGGAATAATTGATCTATATTTGTATCCACAATATTTGACCTAAAATGAACATTTAGAAAGCCACTACTGTGGCATTAGTGGAGTTTCTGATAGTACAGCAGATACAAAGCACCAGAGCCCACAACAGGATATGGGTCCCTGTTACCAGTAAAAGGTATCTCTCACTTTATTATGAGGAAGGGACATATCATTATTTTTATCTAGGGGTGATCTAACCACCTACATATATTTACATAATATTGGCTGCTTTCTTAAATCCTAGAGGCACCTAAAATGGAGTGGGGGGACAGTTGAAGTATTTCATCCCCTGCTGATTTTGAACGTTTGTCCACTGACAAAGAAGTGATCAGTCTATAATTTTAAGGGTAGGTGTATTTTAACAGTGAGAGACAGAATAACACACAAAAAAAAAAAAAAAAACGCATATCAATAAAGCTATCAATTGATTTGCAGGTCAATGAGGGAAATAAGTATTTGACCCCTTCAACTTAGTACTTGGTGGCAAAACCCTTGTTGGCACTCCCAGAGGTCAGACGTTTCTTGTAGTTTGCCACCAGGTTTGCATACATCTCAGGAGGGATTTTGTCCCACTCCTCTTTGTAGATTCTCTCTAAGTCATTAAGGGTTCGAGACTGATGTTTGGCAACTCGAACCTTCAGCTCCCTCCAAAGATTATCTATGGGATTAAGATCTGGAGACTGGCTAGGCCACTCCAGGACCTTAATGTGCTGCTTCTTGAGCCACTCCTTCGTTACCTTAGCTTTGTGTTTTGGGTCATTGTCATGCTGGAATACCCATACGACCCATTTTCAATGCCCTGTCTGAGGGAAAGAGGTTCTCACCCAAGATTTGACGGCACATGGCCCCGTCCATCATCCCTTTGATGCGGTGCCGTTGACCTGTCCCCTTAGCAGAAAAACACCCCCAAAGCATAATGTTTCTACCTCCATGTTTGACGGTGGGGATGGTGTTCTTGGGGTTATAGGCAGCATTCCTCCTCCTCCAAACACGGCGAGTTGAGTTGATGCCAAAGACCTCAATTTTGGTCTCCTCTGACCACAACACTTTTACCCAGTTCTCCTCTGAATCATTCAGATGTTCATTGGCAAACTTCAGATGGGCCTGTACATGTGCTTTCTTGAGCAGGGGGACCTTGCGGGCGCTACAGGATTTCACGGCGTAGTGTGTTACCAATTGTTTTCGTGGTGACTATGGTACCAGCTTCCTTGAGATCATTAACAAGATCCTTCCGTGTAGTTCTGGGTTGATTCCTCACCGTTCTCATGATCATTGAAACTCCACGAGGTGAGATCTTGCATGGAGCATCAGACCAAGAGAGACTGGGATTTATGTTGTGTTTCTTCCATTCGCGAATAATCGCACCAACTGTTGTCACCTTCTCAAAAAGCTGCTTGGCGATGGTCTTGTATTCCATTCCTTGTGTAGGTCTACAATCTTGTCCCTGACATCCTTGGACAGCTCTTTGGTCTTGGCCATGGTGGAGAGTTTGGAATCTGATTAATTGATTGATTGCTTTTGTGGACAGGTGTCTTTTTTTGTTTGTTCCTAATCTCACCTCATTACCTGTATAAAAGACAACTGGGAGCCAGAAATCTTGCTGATCGATAGGTGATCAAATACTTACTTCCCTCACTGACCTGCAAATCAATTTACACATGTTTTGATATGCGTTTTTTTTTTTTTTGGGGGGGGGGGGGGGGTTGTTATTCTGTCTCTCACTGTTAAAATACACCTACCATTAACATTATAGACAGATGATTTCTGTGTCAGTAGACACACATTCAAAATCAGCAGGGGATCAAATAAGTGCCCCCCCCCCCCAATGTACATGCATAGAGAGATGACAATTGTGACCCCAAATTATTTTGCACCAGAGCCCTCCATTCCCTAGCTCTTCCAGTGCCTGTGGTCAAATTGTTTTTTATATGATCTCTTGAATAACAAACCTTGATAATGGGCAAAATGTTGTTAGAAAGTGTCTACCTGTTTAACTTTTACATGCTATTATTAATTTCTGATGGCAGCCATATACTTTAAAAGGACAGGCACTGGGGAGACAGAAGCTGCAAGAAGCAGACCCAGTAAATTAAAGAACTTTGTGTTATACCTAATCAATGTATATTCCAAAACCCATCCCCATTGTGCAGATTCAAACTTCCTGTCTCCTCCCACCCCAGGAAGAAGACCACAGTAAACTGGAAAAATATGGTGGACTCCATAGCAGCCTAATTGCATATAAAAGTAATAAATTAGAGGATGTGTTGTTTTTAAATTCTAAAAGCATTTTGCAAGTTTTCTGGTGTAGTTCTTCAGAATGGTCAATTTTTCATTTGTGACCACAGAGGTCCTTTAATACATCCATCAATAAATAAATGTGTCTTTTTTAACTTGATGAATGCATTGACATGTTCATGCTCATTAAATAAATTGTGTGGTGCTGCGTACATGAATGCTTGGCTGCAAAGGTAGATGGTGAACTTATAGGAACATAGGTGGCTCATTTAGAGCTTTGGATATCAGGTCAAGCTTAAAATGGAACAGAGTACCGGTAAGTGTTTTTCATGTTGAATTTTTCCATTCACAATTAACTAACATTAACATTCACATACATACATCAACAAATCTTTAGAGAGAAGATATAATTTAAAAACAATGTTTACCTCATTAATGGCCACTGCTGTACCCTCCCCACCCCTCGCATTGTCCTGAGCACTACTGAAAAGAAGAACAAACATTTCAACTGAGAATTAGGTAGATTTGGTAACTCACTTTGGAGATACAAGGTGTTTATGCTACAGAGCATACTACAATTTTTTTTTTTAATTATATTTTCTGGTTAAAGTTTGTTTTGCTGCAGTCTGCACTCATACTTTTAGTGTTAGTTAATGGTGAACTAAAAAAAAAAGAAAAGCAGTTTAAGTACTTAAGAAGAACTATACTTCTTAAAATGTTTTTTTTTTTTTTTAATCTGCCAGCAGCATAATTACAATGAAAACCGGTATAGCTCTGACAGACATCCTCTAGTTTGTCATCCCTCGCTCTGGCCCTGTCAATGTAGCTTCTTTAAGATCATCTAGTCTAGGGGTTTCTAGGTTCTTCTAAATGTTTAAAAACTCTATGATATCCCAGTTAACCATCTGCCCAATTGCTTCGGTTTCACTGGGAAACCTTAGTTTTCTTCATAGGTTTGAGTAGGCAAGGCATTGTGCAAAGTAAGTATATTCACCAAGTGGCCTGCGGATAGTGGTGTTTACTGAATGGCAGGATGACCCACTGGACAGGGATACATAGTACCGTATATACATCACCAACTGAGTCCAAGTATCATGAGAGTGATCATAGGACAAAGCTGCTCTAAGACTAACACTACATATTGTAGCATTTCCGGATGGTTAAGGCATCATATTCACTTGTTTAGCAGAATATGATTAAAGTGATCTTCTTATGATATGATGTAGTATACTGTAGATGAACCTTTTCACAGACTTCTGAATGTCGGCTTATTTATTTTTTAATAAGCAAATGATAAAATAAAGTATTCTGTGTTTTATTTGTCATGCGGTTATGTTTATCTATTGGTGAGGACTAAATGAAGGTCAGGAACATAAGGATGAGTACTTTCTGTTTAACATCACTATATATTTCATATTTAGTATATATATTGCATGTCATTATATATGCTTCTCTAAGTAATTTTATTTCTTTTTCAGGCTCTTCCAGTTGTAAACAGAGTGCAGTTATTTGACGACGCATTTTTGCTGGCAAAGTGAGTACAAAATAAAAAAAAGTAACTTGGATAATGATCTTAATATTTGAAAGACTGGAATACATAGCACAGAAAACGTGCAGTAAAATAAATACTCTGCTGAAAACCTCACCTCTGTGCGTGTTTGGCTGAATGTACTTGATGTCTGATGCAGCAAATAGCCAAAATATTAACAAGCTTCTGGAAAATATTACTATACTGATGAAAAATTCTAAGAAAAACACGTAAGAATCAATTATTGTGGGTTTTTTTTATAAGTAAGTTTAAAATCTAGATGGGTTTATAGTTTTGTTCTGTTGTAAAGAATATTCCAGAACAATACAAGTTAAAGATGCATAAAAATTCATTGAAAATTTTTCTAAACAAAGGATGAATAAAAAAAACTTTCTAAACAAAGGATGAATACAAATTTTATTTTGCTGTTAAAACCCCATCTGATTTGTTTTGTTTTCTCTGTCATTCAGTTGTGGACGCAGCATGCTAGACATATCATCTATGTCTCTGGTCGTGCTTGGCAAAAATACTGGGGTGGGTTGCCAGTTACTTCTGAAGTGAACCGCAATTTGTTTGACCTCTCTGGCATGACATGCCCATCTAGGGTGACCCTCCATGGTGTAGCTCACAACATTCATTGATGTGCGCAAACCCCTTCACCATGATAAGGTAGCGATCCAGAAGGGGATCTGAGTCATTACACAATAAATTTGCAAACATGTTTAAAAGACTTTAGTTCAACCACTTCACCTCTATTTAGATCATCAAGACGGTGGGAGGGGATTTAATTGGGATGCAGGTCTAAAAACCTTTCAAAACAGTTGTATATTTAGTGTATTCTGTCTGGATAGTGCTCTCCATTGGTTGCTTACAGTCAGAGTTGATGACTTGCTTGTTGCCAAGACAAACAACTTTCCCACAGCATATACAAAATGCTTTCTCTACACAAATAATTTTCAAAGGTATTGATAGGTGCATGCCAGCCAGACCCATATCCCATCCCTTAACTTCAGGTTTATATTCTGATGTGTGAAAGTGAGATTAATAATGAAATGTTTTTTTTTTGTGTTTTTTTTAATCACTGAATATGAATCTTATTAATAATTAATTCCAAAATAAAACATTTAGCAAACTCCTGATGTTACAGCGTTATATTGTTCCTTTAAATTGAACATGGGTTCAAACACTTGGTTGTGTTCTGAATCTTCTGTACCTTTGTTATTTTAATAAGTATCATATGTTTAATATACATTAATATAAAAACAACCAATTGTAGCCTCAGGACCACTCCCTAACATTCTCAATTTTCTTAAGTGTACTGCTGCCCACCAATCTTATTTCTTTACATATGACAGATAAAAATAAATCTGACTGGCTGGCAGTAAATGAAGGAAGTTAGGAACTATGCTTGAAGACAACAGGCTACCAGTTCCATTAATAACTGTTCTGTCAATGTTTAAAAAAACGGTGGCACGTCCTTCGCGAGCTGGAGAACAGCGCGCCATCATGATCCTCTGCGCTCCAGCCTGTATCCCATCTGCCACAGAGGCTTCTCATATTTACTGGACCTGCTTGCTGGAGGCTGCCAAGGCCAAGGTAAGGGGCTGACAGTGTGCCATGTGGGACTGACATGTGTCACTAGGAGCATATTGTATGTAATGTCACTTGTATGTGATGTCACTGTGTGCATGTGTCACTAGGAGTATGTTGCATTGCATGTTTATCACTACATGCCACTGTCAATATTTGCATGTGTGATAAACATGCAATGCAACATTCTTCTAGTGACACATGAAGCAATGCCTGGCCCGTATGGCACACTGTCAGACCCTTAACTTGCCAAGCAGGTCCAGTAAATATGAGATGGGGGCGCTCGAGCGCATGAGAAGCCTCTGTGGCCGATGGGATGCAGGCTGGAGCGCAGAGCGTCATCAGGGCGCAGTTCTCAGTGCCCTGATGACGGTGCGCTGTTCTGCAGCGCGCAATGGTCAAGGTGCCAAAAAAAAACAAGTCTACAAACAATTAAATAATTAAGATTTTGCATGAAAACACATTAAGTAAAACATGTTTAAACTTCATTGAAAATAATAGGAAGTGCATACTGTCATATGTTGATCTCATTGGCAGATGTGCATGACTCATTATCTACATTATTCCTCAATGACTGGCAGAGGTTAGCTCTCCTTAAGGATTTAAAAATGTGAATCAGTTTACCTTGCTCTGCAAGCATAATTTGAAGAATAATTACAGATGTGACAAAGAAAAATATATACTTCCCACACCCTTTAATTATATTTCTCAGTTTTAGGGTATTCTTGTTTATACTGTGCTCTTCCTACCTCATATCAGTTTGAAGTGTCTGCTATTCATTAATGTAATGGCAGCCAACACATGGGAGGATACACATCTGGTGTTGTTGGCTGCAATTTCATTACTAATCAGCGACAATAAAACAGAGAGAAGTAGGAACAAGAAAAATGAAGCGCTGTAATTACATTTCTAAAGTTAATATCTATTTTTTTTTAACTTTAACAATAGATATGGTCATTCATTTAATTTACCTTCCTTTGGAAAAGTGGTTTTATATTACCATACAGGCAGTGCCAAATGTACATCTCTGGAGCAACTAGGCAGAAACATGTGAGCCACATGTCACCATCCCCATGAGTGTGCACAGTATATACAAGTGTGTCTCTCACCAAGCTCTGCATCCATATATACACTGTCTCTCTCATCCAGCAGCAATCAGCAGCCAGTCTATGAGAACTGTCTTACAGGGCTTCACTCTACCAACTGCTTAAAGAGCCATTTATCTTGCAGTAAGTGCTCTTCATGGTGTGAAAGAGTGCAAGATTGTGTGTTAAACTGATTTATTTATTTTAATTACACTAATAACAGCTGCAAAATCTAAAGTTTTAAGTCTCTGTTTACATACAAGTATATCCTGCCCACTTGGTTGAGTAATAACAGATCGCAGAGTGCATGTGCATCCTGTGAGTCTGTATGGGGAAGGCTATGATTAATAGCATAGCTTCCCCTGGACTCAGGTTACATTGCACTGACCTGTTTTAGGTGAGTCCGTGCTTGCACATAGATTTGTTAGGGGTTATTTTTTTGTTTGTTTTGATTACTATATGGAGCTGCAGCATTGGAGTGGAGCACTGGTCTGCACTGCTTAAATTCCAGAAAGGCAAGAGAGCAGAAACTTAAATTTTCTGCCATAAGAAAAAAATAAACCCATTACAAGGTCCGTTACCTTCAAACTGTAAGTGTAAGTAGTCTGACAAAAAAGCTCACCATTGACTTGAATGGGAGGACACACCCCTGCAACCTGATTGGTTGCAGTAATGCAGCATTATTTGTGTCACATGTAAACACAGATTGTATTGTTGTTTGATTTCTCAGTAAAAAAATGCACATATTCCAACAATTCAAAGAGTATTTTAACATGCTTTTAGAAGATCTTTACTGTGAAGTGGTCCAAATGGTGCTGAATTTAGTAGCCCTTTAAGCACACAACATGAACAACAGCATCTGCCTGGAAAAGTCTAGATGGGCACTCCAGATATGCTCTAGGAATTCACCTCTAATTGGTCTGCTTGCTTGAATTATGTCACTTTAGCTGCCCTCCCCAACTATTCCTGTAATACTGTACCCATCAAACTATTGTCATATTTTAAACGTATATACAGTATAATCTCTCAGGGAAGCACTCCTAGGCAGGTGCCTACTCTGCCCAGTGATAAATCAGGGAATACAAAAAAATATAATTTGACTGGATGGTAACATCTAGTTACCAGTACCACAAGACAGCCTATAAGCGTCTAAATGGGACACAGCAGAGATCACAGATGTTGTTGAAATAAAAAGTACACATATAAATAAATATAAAGGCAACTGGATGTTATTAAAAATATTGAGTGGAAATGTTAGACAACTGAGCTTGAAATTAAGTATTTTTAAGAATAAATTACCTCACAGTTGTCAATATATTCAAAGTTATGCCCAGCTGGTATAAATGAAAATAATGACAGAGGCTTTAAAAGATTTAAGCTTTAACTCTATTGTGAGAAATAATTAACAACCTTAGATAAAGTTAGTACCAAAGAGGCAGGAAACTTTGCCCATAATACCATAACACCAGTTGTGTTTAGAAATGCTCCAGATATAATCGAAAACAGAGAAAGATACAGGGCTTTACAAACCAAGGCATCATTCCCACAGGTCGACTCATATTCTGTAGCCACATAAACATTGCTGAATATTGTTAACATTTTTTTAAAACATGGGACAGTTTAAACACATACACCTGGGATATCAAACAACATAAATACATATATTCATTTATATATTTAGATATTTACATTTTATTTAAAGTCATTGTTTGAAATCAGGCCGTTGAGCTCACTTGCTAATATAAATCTGGCCCACTAACTTATTCTGTGATACAGATCTGGCTCCCACACTAAAGATATTGGATGGCACTGCTGGAACACCTTAAAAATACTCCCAGACACAGAGCTAGGCAGAGCCAACTGGACTAGTGGTTACTGACGTGGTGGTGAAGTAGTAAGCTGCGGTTCAGATGTAATTTGTGCTCATGGGGATTTGGTAGTGAATGCAGCTGTGCCTGCAGGGAGAAACAAACAAATACATTTACTTATAAGAAAAAGTCAGAGATCGATCATCCCATACACAACTTTTGCTTGGGTGCCTGCAGCTCTTCACAAAAGAAAAAAAAGAGAGAGCACCACCTTACAACATAACATCAGCATATATGTGCTGATTTATATAATCACATATAATAGTTGTCGCAATTGCGAGTTTTCAGCGCTTATTGCGGGCCTCTTGATGAGCGTTGTAGTCGCTCATCCCGAGGCCTGCATGACTTTGCTGCAATGAGCGCAGAAGGCCCGCAATGAGTCCGAGCACCAAGTGCCGAGGCCTGCTATGAGCCCGCAAGACATTGACATTTTTAAATGACGGAGTTTGCAATGAGCACGCATTGCCAGGCCCACAATGAGCGCGAGGCACGCAAGACTTTGGAAAAAGCTTGACATGTGCACCGAAGGCGCTCATGGCGATGCCCGCGATCAGCGCCGCAGCCTGTAGCCCTTTGTGGCTGATCGCGAGGCACGCAAGACTTTGAAAAAATAATGGCTTTAACGGCCAACATGTTTTTCAAGCCTGTAACTCGGAAGCCATAGGAAGACCGCCAAAAGAAGGCCAATTAATAAAAAAATTAACTTACAACCTCACACACAGGACAGGGGGAGATGCAGGGACTCTGTGAGTCAGGTTGCAAGCTAATTTGAGGCTTAATTGGCGTTTTTAGGCGAGGAAAAAAATGGCGGCCGTAAAGGCGTAAATGTTTTGAGAACGGTTCAAAACGAGGCCGAAGCCCGTAACACCCGTAACTGCTGATCATCGCAAGGCTCACAATACTTCGAAAAAAAGAACCAGCGGTGATTATCGCGAAGCACGCAAGACTTGAGCAGAGAGAGAGAGGAAAAAGACACAGGGAGGGAGAGGGGTGAGACGGTGGAAAGAGACACAGGGGTGAGTGAGGGTGGAAAAGGTGAAAAAACACAGGGCAGGGAGAGGGGGGACACATGGAACAGAGAGGGGGGGAAACAGACACAGAGGTCAGAGAGTCGAGAGAGGCTCGTAATGAGTGCTGAAGGTGCTCATTACTGACCTTGCGATGAGGACCAAAGGCTCTCAGCAGTTACGGGTGTTACGGGCTCTTGTTGATCGACGAAGGTGCTCAGCGCTCAGCACGAAAGTGGCTGGTTGGACATCGTCTGCAATGAGCGCTCATTGCAAGGCCCATAAAGTAGAGGGGGAGAGGCTCGCAATGAGCAACGAAGGTGCTCATTGCGAGGCATGAAAGTGGCAGGTTGGTCTGCAATGAACGTGCTCATCGAGAAGCCCATAAAGTAGATGTGGGAGAGGCTTGCAATGTGTGGCAAACAGCATTGCCAGCCTACAAATTTTATTGCCGTCATTTTTGACGGGCAAGTCGATAATATATATTAAAATGTCTAAATATATTTTGTGTATATATATATATACTGGCGAATTGCCCATCAAAAAATGACGGGCATGAAATCGTAATGCAGGTAATGTTGTTTTGTCAATTTTTTAGCCTGAGGACCTTCAGCGCTCATTGTGAGGCTTGCGATGAGTGCCTTCGGCGCTTATCACATGCCTTGCAATGGGCACCCTCTGCGCTCATTGTGTGGCTGTTGTTTATTTTTTTTGCTTGTGATTAGAGTTTTTTTTTGTGTATATGTCTTTTTGTATGCCTAGGAAATAATGAATACATTAATAAATTAATGTACTTTACCTATTCCTAAGTAATATATGCAGGAAGCATTGTGCTGAAGAGCTGACAATCTGTTTCTATGTTCCTGCAGCATCCACTGTAGTTTTGCACGGTTCTGGATCTTTGGTGTAAGTGTCAGCAATGTGTGCAGTGTGTAGTGTAAATGTGGTGCATGCGCGAGGTACAGCCGTTAGTATAGCTGTGTATATATATAGTTGTGCTCAAAAGTTTGCATACCCTGTCAGAAATTGTGACATTTTTTAATTTATTTTGAAAATATGACTGATCATGCAAAAAAAAAAAATGTCTTTTATTGAAGGATAGAGATCTTATGAAGCCATTTATTATCACATGTTGTTTGGCTCCTTTTTAAATCGTAATGATAACAAAAATCACCCAAATGGCCCTGATCAATAGTTTGCATACCCTTAGTTCTTAATTCTGTGTATTGTCCCCTTTAGCATCAATGACAGCGTGCAGTCTTTTGTAATAGTTGTCTATGAGGACACTAATTCTTGCAGATGGTATACTGTAGCTGCCCCAAATACCTCCAGGTCATGCAAAGTCTTTGGTCGTCTTCCACGTTTGAGATCTCCCCAGAGTGGCTCGATGATATTCAGTCAGGAGACTGTGATGGCCACTCCAGAACCTTCACCTTTTTCTGCAGTAACCACTGGATTGTCAACTTGACCTTGTGCTTAGGGTCATTATCATGCTGGAAAGTCCAAGAGCGTCCCATTCCCACCCAGCTTCGTGCAGAAGAATGCAAATTGTTGCCAGTATTTTCTGATGACATGCTGCATTTATCTTGACATCAATTTTCACAAGATTCCCTGTGTCTTTAGAGCCCCCCGCCCCCCCCCCCCCCAAAAAAAAACATCAGTGAGACACCACATGCTTCACAGTGGGGATGATATGCTTTTCACTATATGCCTTGTTGACCCCTCTCCAAACATAGCGCTTATGGTTGTGACCATAAAGCTCTATTTTGGTCTTGACACTCCAAATTACAGTGTGCCAGAAGCTGTGAGCCTGTAATCAGGCTTTTTTGTGTCATTGGCGAAATAGAAGCTTTTTTTCTGGCATCTCGACCATGCAGCTCAATTTTTTTCAAGTATCGCTGTATTGTGCTCCTTGAATCAACCACACCGTCTTTTTCCAGAGCAGCCTGTATTTCTCCGGAGGTTACCTGTGGGTTTTTCTTTGTATTCCGAACAATTCTCCTGGCAGTTGTGGCTGAAATCTTTCTTGGTCTACCTGACCTTGGCTTGGTATCAAGAGATCCCCAGATTTTCCACTTCTTAATAAGTGATTGAACAGTACTGACTGGCATTTTCAAGGCTTTGGATATCTTTTGATATCCTTTTCCATCTTTCCATTACCTTGTTACGCAGGTCTGTTGACAGTTCTTTTTCTGCTTCCCCCCCCCCCCCCGCCCATGGCTTAGTAACTACCCTTCTCAGTGCATCCACGTGAGAGCTAACAAACTAATTGACTATTTATGCACAGACGCTAATTGCAATTTAACCTTTAATTGCCACTTTAACCTGTGTGTCACCTTGTGTGCCTGTAACAAGGCCAAACATTCAAGGCTTTGTACATTTTTGATTAGGGCCATTTGAGGGATTTCTGTTATCATTACGATTTAAAATTCTGCCAAACAACTGTGTGATAATAAATGGCTTCATATGATCACTATCCTTCAATAAAATATATTTTTTTGCATGATCAGTCATATTTTCAAAATGAATGCCAACATTTCTGCCAGGGTAGGCAAACTTTTGAACACAACAGTACTATTTATCAATGATTTCTCCTTGATTCTAAAGCAGCTGCAAAAAAAACTGTTAACCAATTTCATTTATAACTCTATGGAGCAGAACATGTGGTTTTATTTGTTCCTTCTCTTCATTCCTGTCTAGAGCAAGCTTCTCCAACATGAGTTCTCAGGGGTCAGTTTTAGGCCACATTTTTGATAAAGCATTTATCAGCATACTTGAGAAATATCAAAAAGTTTAAGCCACTGGATGATTCAGCCAACCTCTTGCGATGATTTATCGAGTTACTGCTTTAGGCAATTACTAAACAGTCAAAGATGTATATTTAACAAACAATAGAGGGATTACAATTTTAGCTATGGTTACCACATATTTATTGTTTAAATGTGTTTCTGATTTTACACATTCTTTTATTTTTAGTTTTGACTACATTGAATATGAAACTGTGCTCAATTTAACAAGATATCTTGGAAAAGAAGATGAACTCATTGTGTGGTATACAGTACTCAGACACATGTATGGGAAATATTCTCTTGTGACATATAGCTCTTTTCCTCTGGTCAAGGTAAGATACATTTCTGCTTTAGTTATAAGGGGGTAGTAGAGCTTCTTCTCTCCATTGTTGCCTGGAGGTGCAACAAGGACAGGAGAATGAATGCACAGCTCTGTCTGGAGGGCAAAATAATAAGGGCCTCATTCTATTAACGCCGTAAAATGGCCGCAAAGCTGCGATTCCTTCGGCCATCTTCCGGCCCCGTGTAGAGCTACTGCTACCTTGCTATTCAAATGGACGGCGCCGCAAGGATATACCCCTTACGGCCGGCCGCACATCATGCAAACGGCCACAAGCGTTTTTCCTGCACCCGTAAATCTTGTTTTCCGGCCGCAAAGTCAGAAAACTGTAAATGCAAATATAAATTCAAGATGGCACTGTAAAGCTCCGTAAATGCTAGGCATCATAATGGGGGACATGAGGATTAATAGCAACACCCTCTCAAGCTTGCACATCGCCCAAATCCGATATATCATTTACGGTTTACTTTCAGTCCCGTAGTCCCGCGGGCTCATCCTTGACGGAGGCTAATCCCGCAGCCTTTGCGGGTCTGAGGTGCTCCAAGCCCTTGGGACTTTGTCCACGGACATTTGACATGAATTTAACTAAAAATGATTTTCAGATTTGAGTGTAGGGGAATGTTGTGCTATGAATGCTAACACCTCCAATCACTTTATCGTCTCATCAAAGTGCAGGATGGCTTTATTATGTGCTTAATTGGGTGCTAGCGGGACCTTTTTGGTGCAAGTAAGCTGCGGCTCGGTTTTAGATAATTACGGCCATGACGAGAGGGTTTACATAGCAATTGAATAGCAACCGGGGCTTTCTTGCGGCCGAAACTCTTGCGGCCGTGTAAGATCAAAGGCTTTCCTGTTGCGCGTGCGGCCGCAAGGGATAACAGGGCGCCGGCCGCAAGCCTGCCGGAGCCCTCGGCTGCAAAGGAATAGAAAAGGCAAATAGCCTGTGGCCGGTCCTTGCGGCCACGCATCTCCTACGGCCGTTAATAGAATGAGGCCCTAAGACATTAGACGCAGTCTAGCGGTTACATTTCTTGTCCATATTCAGCGATGTAGCACATGATGTGTAGCTCAAACCCTGAATACAGAAAAAAAAGGAAGAGTTTTTTTTTTATATAAGAATACATATGACAAGATATGGACTTATCTAGATGTTAACACTGTGAGCCTCATTCAGTTGAGCAATTGTAAGTTACAGTAGCCCGTAATGGAGGCCGTAAGTTATTTTGCTATTCAATTGATGTTTTTTTGCGAGCCGCAAACTGGCTACGTGTTACGGGCTTGAAATCCTTGCGGTTGTTAAAACCGGAACTTACCTAAGCCTTTGATCTTCACATCCGCAAGAGCTACAGCAAATGTAGGAGAAAATCTTACGAGTACTAGAGAGGACTCGCAAAGGGGTTAAATACATGTCCATAGCACTGTAAATGTGAATAAAAAAACGATACTGCACTGTAAATGACAGGGAAAACAATGAAAGACATTAGAATTAATTGCACAACACTCTCAAGCTCGCAAATCGACAATCAAAAATCATTTATTTTTATGTTTCAATTCAGGATTATATCAATCTCAGGAATCAATTAATTAATAGATATCAGGACACCCACATGGACTAAAACAGTATCGGCTTTCATTTTTATTATTATGTATTTTGTGGTTTTGAGAGTCCGATATCGGACCTCTAAACGCTAATTGATTGACATGTAACCTCCATGTTTTACTGATGATGCCGGTCTAATTTACTATTGGCTGTTTATAAATGGGTAGTTACGGCCTTGCTTAATTGATCATGTTCCCGCCCTGAACTGCTATGTACGAGTGCATTATTTGCGGTTTTGTCTTTCAGCCCGTAACTTGTTGGATTGTTCAAGTGAATAGAACCATAATTGTAGCAGAGTGCAAGCCAGAAGTAGGGCGTAGGGGGATAATTCAATTCTCTTCACAGGACAGGCAGCAGGGACGGATCTACCTCTATATATACATATATATTTATATATTATATATATATTTACTTATATAATATATATATATATATATATATATATATATATATATATATACATATATATAATGTATTTAAATAATGGACCAAAGCTTAAATGGAAAAGACATACTGCTCCTCTAGTGGCCAAATCTGGTGATGCACGATTACGTTTAATATTGCTATTTTTTGTGTCCCCTAGTCATTTAAACTGGAGGGGAATTTATAAAATTTAAGAAATCCTTGATTCCCCTTACCTGTTTATGTAATGATTAGTAAAGGTGCATTACCTATTAGAATGTAATATACATGGGTTAAGTGACGTTTCATTCTGTTTTCATTGCTTTTCCTTTTTCCAGAAATATATTCTAAAAAGAATTTATCCAGTATTCCAACGTTATGCAAGTATGATTCGCAATAATTTTGATGAAACAGCAGATGACTTCTTTATTCAGTAAGTACTGTACATTGCTAGGTAATATCTATCATAAACAATCAAAGGTCATTTTGATTTATTTTTTTAATTACTAAATGTATAACTTGTATGTATAAGACTGTCCGGTGGTGGGCCAAAAACTGTGGTTCAGCGGAGACACACACTGTTGTGAAGATACATCTTCCTAAGGTGATTTTCTTTTACAAGATAGCATAGCTTAAAAAAGGTTTATTGCACACCAATCTTGGAGGGACTGAACCAGGCCAGATATAAAGAAAATTCTGCTGTGAGTACAGATAAGTAAATCAAAATAATTCAGCTACTGAATGACTTACCAGTCCTCAAAGAAGATATTCAGTGCTACTAGTATTTGAGGACTGCAGAAGGACAGCTCTGGTCATATAAGACTATGTGGACCTAAAAGTGATTACTCCCCTGGACCACTATTTAAAGGGACACTTATATATATTTTTAATTTAGTAGTAAGTAAATATTTTGTAAAGCAAATTGATTTATTAAAAACTTAAATTTAAAAAGTGTATCAACGAGTCCTCTACCTCCTCCCAGTGGGAGTTTACATTTTATGTAATAGTTTTAACTGAGTTTAATTAATTCATTTTATCCTCTTAACTCAATGCAGTTTCCAAGCAAGATGTACCACTTCAATTCTAAGAAACCACCAGACGAACAGTCTGTTAGCTTCTGTAACTGCCCTGTCCCCTATGCTCCAATGAGTGCTGCTGTCATCCTTCCAAACTGTGATACAGCAGTGTAGCATTCTGGGAGCTAAGACTCTCAGGGGAGGGGTTACACACTCTCAGAATTTCATGTATTATAAGACACAAAATGACAGTTGAAGCCAGCAAGTTTTTTTTTTCCAAACCCCAAAAAATTTGAACAGAAGTGATTGAACTGATGGAGAGAAATGTTGAGGTACTATGTAAGTGCCCTTTTTTTTACATGCAATAACCAATGTGAAATATTATTAGATTACAAATGATTAAAACAAATAATTATGATTAAAAGCGGGGAATTTTTGCTTAATATAATTTCTTCCTATTAACCATAATATTGCTCTACATTGCCCCACTTATCAACTTTCACCTTTGAAATAAAATCATCATTTAATCATTTATAATACGAATATTTAGCAAGTACAGACTATAGCAAAAATTGCATTCACAAATCTCCAAATATTCTCCTTTCAGTTCCATTTTTATTTTAGTAAAAAAGAATAACTGTCAGATTTCTTTGCAACTTTTAATAGACACCTTGAGACACTTTGAGTATAAATAATCGTCCATGTGGGAGTGACCTTAGCTTAGAATAGCTGCCAGATGAAAATAATGGCACCATACAACAGAGTAAAGAGGATAGGCCGTGAGTCTGTTGGCTTCCTAGAAGTAAGTTAAATATATAGGAAATATAGGAAATATATAGGAAATTGCATTGAAAAATTAATTAAATAAACCTAGTTACATTTACATAAAATAGAAAAGGCCCAAGAGTCACTTTTATATTTTCCAATAACCAACTTTACATTTATTCACATTAAAACTTTGCTGCCATTTAGTTGCCCATTTCTCTAATTTATGCAAATTCCTTTTGAGGGAAAGTACATTGTTTTCCGATTTAATTACCTTGCACAATTTAGTGTCATTAGCAAAAATAGAGACAATGGAGTCCTACTTCTAAGTCATTAATAAATATATTAAAAAGGAGAGGACCTAATACTGAACCCTGAGGAACCCCACCTACCACATTAGTCCAATCTGAGTTTTCTCCAATTGCAACAACCCTTTTCTTCCTGTCGTTTAGACACCTCTTAATACTCAATAATGAGCGGATATTTACTGCAATTTCTATATCCCTTAGTTTGGCAATTAGGCTTCCATGTAGCACTGTATCAAAAGCATTTGCAAAATCCAAAAAGACTACATCCACTGAGTTGGCTTGATCCAAGCTCCTACTAACCATATCATAGAAACTAATTAGATTTGTTCGACATGACCTATCCCTCTTAAATCCATGTTGACTCCTACTAATAATCTTGTTCAAACAGGTCTTTTCTTGTATATTATCCCTTATTAAACCTTCTAAAAGCTTTCCCACTACAGACGTGAGGCTCACTGGTCTATAATTCCCTGGATATGCTCTTGCTCCCTTCTTAAATATAGGTATCACATCTGCTATTCTCCAGTCATCTGGTAGCGACCCAGTGTTGATTGAGAAAATTAGATATAATGGTTTGGCTATTACTGAACCCAGTTCCCCTCTGTACCCGTGGATGTATTCCATCAAGACCCGGGGCTTTATTAACATTTATTTTTTCGAACCTCGTTTGGATTTCTTCCTGCTTTAACCAGTTATTTGGTGATGGTAGTGAGCCCCGTTATGTTGCAGTGACCCAACCACTGGTACCTCCCTTGTGTATACCTAAGAAAAGAACCTATTTAGCTCATATGCCTTTTCCTGGTCACTAATTATCAGACGGCCTTTGTCACATTGTAATGTTCCTATTGCTTCCTTCCTAACCTTCTTCCCATGAATATATTTACAAAAAAACTTTTAGGGTTAGTCTTACTCTCCCTTGCAACTAACTCTTCATTTTCTATTTTAGCCAGTCTAATAGCTCTTTTACAAACCTTGTTGATTTCCTTGTACTCATGTTAAGCAGTCTCTGTTGCCACTTTTTTGTATAATGTAAATGCTTGTTTTTTACTTCGTATCTTGATCTTTAAATCATTGTTAGGCCACATGGTTTATGATTTACTTCTTCTACTTTTATTACCACATGGTATATGGTGATAAGTATGTATATTTAGTAAGGATTTGAATGTTGTCCATTTATGTTCAGTATTTTTACCCGTCAGTTCTTTGTCTCAGTCTCTACTTTGTATTGCTGCCCTTAGACCGTTAAAATCTGCTCTTACAATTAAGAGTTTTTGTTGGCCCCTGTTGCATCAATAGTCAAAAATGTATTGTGTTGTATTGTCTTTTGTAATTTTGTTTTACCTTTTTTTTTGTTATTCGTGTTTACTGTACCCTTGTAAGCAGTGAGAAAGATAATGTTATAAATAAAGAGTAAAACTTATAATAAATATATAATAATTCTCATTCCTTCTTTGTAGCACACAATTGAGCATGATTCTAAAAGCAGCATGCACACTTGGAATGCAAGATTGTTTAGATCTGGCAAGAGATCTGTTTACTCAATGGATGAAAAATCCTTCCAATAACACGTAAGAACTTACATGGTGTGTAATAAATATGTATTGTTTAACAGAATCAAAATTGTACATTAATTACAGGGCCTTGTAATGTGTCTCATCGTTCACATATTTATAATGAAAAAAGAAACATGCAATTAGAAAATATATTTTGATCTAGATTCACTATGTTGACTTCAAGAGGACTTGTAGAGCTCTATTGTATTTTATAATGGCTGCTTCACTAAGATAAAGAAATGTGATCCTCTCAAATATCTAATATTAGTTCTTAATATAAATGTATCTGGTAAATGAGGTTTAAATTAATGAACAATTCCTCTGCAATAGATCAGGTCTATTAAACATATGTTTCAGTACTGTAACCATTTTGAAGAATCAAACTAGATAAATAGCAACATATTTTTATAAACTAAAAGAAGAAATAAATGCTAAATTTAGTATTGTTATATCATATGCAATTATGTTTACTTTTCTCCTGTGGAAAGAAATAGCTTTCCATTGTTTCAATAGCAGCAATGGAAATATCCGCATCCACTGTCCCCCCAACACCACCACCAGTGCCAAAGAAAAAAAATCAGATAGCATAATGCATGTCAAATGAAATGCTGTGATTTGCTGTGATTTGTTTTCTCCAAGAACATTAACAATTTTGGTTTACAGGTGGATCACAAAGGCTGATTGAGTTCAAAATTGCAAATTTCAATGTTCATAAAATCGATATTTAATAACATTCAACTGGTAAAGCATTGGTTATCACATATAGTAGTTGTGGATCTGCGACTTTGTTGGTAACGCTCAAGCACTTGAGACTTGCACATGCAAGGAAGTCGAAGGACGTACTGTAGCACTTTGCCACTGAGCGCGAAGCACGCAACACTTAGGAAAGAAATTACGATTGTAACAGGACTTTGCTGCAATGAGTGCCAAAGATGCTCATTGCAGCCTTCGCAATAGTGCACTTTTGGGGTTCCTCTAAGGGCCCTCTGTCCTCTCAGAGATGTAATTTGCCCAAGCACACTTCACCGATGGAGGATGGAAAGAGATTGAAGGCATCCATATCGATGTAAGCGATCAGCGACGAAGGACGTAGCACTTTGCCTCTGAACGTGAGGCACACAACACTTAGGAAAAATTACGAATTTAGCAGCCGATATTTTATCAAGCATGTAACTCTAAACACCGCAAAAAAAGAAAAATAAAGTCAAAAATAAGTTAAAAACCACACACACAGCTCAGGGTGAAAGCTGGGGAGCCTGTGAATGAGGTTGAAAGCTAATTTGAGCCTTAATTGCCCACTTTCGGAGATCGAAAATCGGCTATGCGAGAAAAGAAATGGCGGCCGTAAAAACGCAAATGCTTTCAAACAGGATCAAAATGAGGCCGAAGCCTGTAACATTTATCCGAACAATGCTAGGCACACAGGACTTTGAAAGTACAAGCAACGTCGCTCATGAAAACCACAAACCTTGCTAAATAAAAGCAACGGCAAAATAAAAGCACCAACACTCAGCACAAGGCACACAAGACTTAAGCATAGACAGAGATGAGAAAAAAAAAGATAGGGAGGGGGGAGAGAAAGGGGGAAACACACAGGGGTCAGACAGTGGGGAGAGGTTCATAATGAGCGTTGAAGCACCAAAAGTGGCGGGTTGGACAACGTCTGCAATGAGTGCCCATAAAGTAGAGGGGGGAGGGACTTGCAATGAGTGACAAAGGCTCTCATTGCGGGGCTCGCGATGAGCAACGTAAAGTAGAGGGGGGAGAGTTACAGGGGGAAAAACCTTGCATTGTGTGGCAAACAGCATTGACAGCCTTCAAATTTTATTGCCGTCATTTTTGACGGGCAAGTCACTAGTTATTTATAGTTTTAAATTATACCATATATGGGATCTCTGCTGTGTCAATTTAAGTTCTTCAAATGAGCATATTGCAAATATGGGTCATCAATAGTATTTTAAATGAGAAGCTTGAATAACTCCTGAGCTACCTCTCTTGTTCCTATTTTATCCTACTTGGCTAATTTCCTGAGCTTTTTAGCTTCGGAAGCCAGATATACACTACTAAAGTAAGAGATTTTGAGAATGTCGATTAATAGTAAATCTAGTAGTTCTCTTGGTAGATATGATTTGAACTCACAATTCCTTAATTTTAAGAAAATTAGATTTGGGTACAATTATAGTGCACTATGATTGCCATTTTCTCAGAAATATTCAGATCAGATTGTAGGATCAGAACTGTGTTTTTGACAAAAAAATGTAAATATTTAAATGTTAAACTTTACATACATCTTAAAATGTTTATACTTTTCATATAATAGCAGCAAGTTATTTGTTGTATCTTAGTTGTTAACACAAATAGTGTGTATGTCATGTGTGAAGTTATTAATTTATGTTTAAAAATGAATAACAAAGAATGTTATTTTATCTTTTAGAATACCGTATTCCATTAGAAATGCCATCTATTGCTATGCTATTTCAGTGGGTAATGAAAAAGAGTGGGAGTTTGCATGGGAGATGTATAACAAATCACACTTGGTGGATAACATAGAGGCAAGTCATTTACTTTATGGCATGAGCTGCACAAAGGAACCTTGGCTGCTGTATAGGTAAGAGATCTTGAAACAAAGCATAAAATAGAACTGAATAGAAAATAGAAAATCAACTTTGAAGATGTTTTTTTTTTGTGAAGCGAACAACAAATAGGACAAAATAACAGAAAAAGCCAATGTGCTATTCACCCCCTAAATTCAACACTTTGTAGAGCCACCTTTTGCGGCAATCACAGCTCCAAGTGCCTTTGGATAAGTCTCCATGAGCTTGCCACATCTTACCACTGGGATTTTTGCCCATTCCTCCTTGCAAAACTGCTCCAGCTCCTACAAGTTGGATAGTTTGCGCTTGCGAACAGCAATCTTTAAGTCTGACCACAGGTTTTTTATTGGATTGAGGTCTGGGCTTTGACTAGGCCATTCCAACACATTTATAGGTTTCCCCTTAAACCACTCAAGTGTTGCTTTAGAAGTGTGTTTGGGGTCATTTTCCTGCTGGAAGGTGAGCCTCCGTCCTAGCCTCAAATCACGCACAGAGTGGTACAGGTTTTGCTCAATAATATCCCTGTATTTAGCACCATCCATCTTTCCCTCATCTCTGACAAGTTTCCCAGTCCCAGCTGCTGAAAAACATTACCACAGCATGATGCTGCCACCACCATTCACTGTGGGGATGGTGTTCTTTGGGTGATGTGATGTGTTGGGTTTGCGCCAGACATAGCGTTTTCTTTGATGGACGAAAAGTTCAATTTTAGTCTCATCAGACCAGAGCACCTTGCTCCATAAATTTTGGGAGTCTCCCACATGCCTTTTCGCAAACTCAAAACGTGCCATTTTGTTTTTTGCTGAAAGTAATGGTTTTCTTCTGGCCACTCTACCATAAAGACCAACTCTATGGAGCATACTGGTTATTGTTGTCCTATGTACAGATACTCCAGTCTCTGCTGTGGAACTCTGCAGCTCCTCCAGGGTTACCTTAGGTCTCTGTGCTGCCTCTCTGATTAATGCCCTTCTTACCCAGTCCGTGAGTTTTGGTGGGCGGCCATCTCTTGGCAGGTTTGCTGTTGTGCCATGTTCTTTCTATTTGTTTATGATAGATTTGATGGTGCTCCTGAGGATCATCAAAGATTTGGATATTATTTTATAACCTAACCCTGACTTGTACTTCTCAACAACATTGTCCCTTACTTGTTTGGAGAGTTCCTTGGTCTTCATGGCAGTGTTTGGTTAGTGGTGCCTCTTGCTTAGGTGTTGCAGCCTCTGGGGCCTTTCAAAAAAGGTGTGTATATGTAATGACAGATTATGTGACATTTAGATTGCACACAGTGGACATCATTTCACTAATTATGTGACTTCTAAAGGCCATTGGTTGCACCAGAGCTTTTTATGGGCTTTATAACAAAGGGGGTGAATACATACGCACATGCCAATTTTCTATTTTCTAAGAAATAGTTTTATGTATATATTTTTCTCATTTCACTTCACCAACTTAGAATATTGTGTTCTGATCCATCACATAAAATTTAGATTAACAAAACATTGAACTTAAGGCTGTAACAAAATAGGTAAAAACTCAAGGGGGTGAATACTTTTGCAAGGCACTGTATATGCCTCTCACTTGTATTTTACGCTTGTCTCTTTTCCTTATTTATTGTTTCATACGTCTTAAGTAGATGTTTCAGACCTTCAGTATTTCCTTTCATTTCCAAGTTCATTTCATATATCTTTGCTGTCAGTCACTTGAGACTTTCAGATATCATTGCAATCTTCTTCATTTCAAACCATCATATGCAGCTCCAAAGCATTTCTTTATCAGTATCTTGGCCTCATAAACATCACATACACTCTTAAGTACAAAAACCATTCCATCTCTGTGCCCTCATATAATTCATATCCAAGACATTAATAGTATCAATATCAAACACTCATTAAATAGTTAAATGCTGAACCATTCCATCTTTCTATTCTCTAAAAAGTCAGGTTTTTCATATTTTCACTTTCATATTCCATACTTTCATATTTAGTGCTAGTCAATTATACTAATCTCAATAATTACATTTTAAATCAAATCTCCTTTTTTTGCATTAGACTCTCATCTTAAATGTTTATTCAATTATTTATATCAGTTAATTAATTAATGAATGCCTCAACATAGCATTTTATATAAATTAAAGCCATATCTTTCAGTATAAAGGAATCGTTAACCCTTTTGTTTCAAGCACCTTTCATTTCACAGTTTGACACCCTCAATTTCATAGTTTGAAACCTAATATTAATAAAATCCCAAACTTCATACCAACTCAACTGTAGCTACTTTAGTTCACTTTGCCCTCATCCTGCAATCATTTGCTAATGCTTGTCCCACCCACCATTGCTTATATATACCCTCATGTTCAACTTTGCTCTTGCAACTCCCTCTAAGCTTAACAACTTTGGGTCCCATTCCAATCTTTTGCTCAGGCAGTTACGGTACAAATTGCAACATAACTTAGTTACCTAACAATAACATTCCCTCTAAATATCAGCACTGAGGAAAACTACCAATTCAAGCAGGCTAAAAACAATATAATACCTCAATTGAGTTTGGATATAAGGGTTTATTTCTTACTGTATATCAAACACAATTGAGGTGTTAATAAGTGCACCCTAAAGCTACACATATTTAGGAATCTTGTGGATCCTCTCCCCAGTACACCAACCCCCTATGAGTCCAAGGATCTCCAGGATTCCCCACACCGAGAAGGGAACCTGGATGATTACCTCCTCCAACACACAGAATAGTATCCCCAGGATTCTCTCCCCCGAGAAAGCCCCAATCTCCACTAATCCGAATACCCATCAGGGTATATTTACCCTCATGCTCCCCAGTTGCTGCCTTTTCCCACTCACGCACACCATAGTCAATTTTCCAAAATCTCTTATTCACAGTTTGCTGCCTATACATTTGTATACACAATATCAGTTGCATATTTGATCTAGTGCACCCCAATAGTTGCCATTTAAGCTCGGTGCACCAAATAGTCAGCTATGTGATCTTGTTGCACCATACTACTGCCTAATGAATAACTTCTCTCCTCTGTCACCATATGCCCATTTCTAATAAGTAATATTTAAAATATTTTAGTTTCTCCAATCTGCTTTTCTTCATTGCAGACTATTCTTTGCCTCTTATAATAAAATAATAATCACTTCTATTGAACCCATTAATATAACTTATATAAAGTTATAACCCCCCTGTGTCTCTCTACCCCCCGTGTCTCTCTAACCCCCCTGTGTCTCTTTCCCTCCCCCCTCCTCATCCTCAACCCCCCTCCTCATTCTAAACCCCCCTTCTCACTTTATCCCTCGGCTTATACTTGGGTCGGCTTATACTCGAGTATATACAGGATATGAAAACTGTGTAGTTGATAATAAGGATATAAGGATTTTGCATGATAGTTTAACAACTGACCAGATCAGACCCTTTTTTTACATCTCCTTTCTGATTACCTGTTCTATGTTGAAGCTGCAGATATGCAGCCTTATTAAATTGCGATTCGGCCAATTGAATAGGGCTTTATATAAACACAGAGCATATTTTTTTTACAGACGTTTTTAGTTAGTGAACTTCTATCCAAAAGCAAGGTCTTCACTAACTAAAAACGTCTGTAAAAAAAATATGCTCTGTGCTAAAATAGAGCCCTATTCAATTGTCTGAATCGCAATTTAACAAGGCTGGTAGTATATATGATCTATGTACTTTGTATGGCTGCCCTAATACTGTTAAAATCAGCTTTTTTTAATTTAAGAGTTTTTGTTGGCCCCCTACAGTTATGTTTTTTTAATTCAATTACAAATGAGATTGTGTTGGGATCACTGTTTTCCAAAGGTTGCCCTATATAACTAAATCTAAGATAGCATCATTTCTAGTAGGTTCGTGTATAATCTGGGCCAGATAATGATCCCTGAGTGTACTCAAGAACCTGCTCCCCTTAGCTGAACTGCTGGTCACATTTATCCAGTTTATTTCAGGGTTATTAAAATCTCCCATTATTACAACTTGCCCATACTTAGCTGCATTTCCAATCTGTAACAATAATTGTATTTCCTCGCTTTCAGTTATATTTGGGGGTTTATAGCATACTCCAACTAATATTCTTTTGGAATTTACTGCTCCGCTATTTAACTCTACCCATAAACATTCAATATTACTGCTAGTTCCAGCATAAATATCTTCTATGACTATAGGATTAAATTCAGGCTTAACATACAGAAAAATCCCTCCTCCTCTTTTACCATTGCCCCTATCTTTCCTAAATAGGTTATAACCATCCAGTCATGAGATTCATCCCACCATGTTTCGGTAATTCCTATTAAATCCCATTTTTTGTTAATTGCCAATAATTCTTACTCTCCCATTTTTCTGGCAAGCTTCTGGCATTAGTAAGCATACACCTTATGTTATGAGTTTGTAGTTTTGAGATACCTGTCTCTGTACTTGATTTACTTAGTAATATCTCCCTATTGACTATACTAACCCTCCCCCATTTCCTCCCCCATGAGTAGTTAATTCCTCTCTTATCCCCTCTACACTTTCTACCCCATTACATTCATTTAGTCCCTACCCCCACAAACTAGTTTAAAACCCCTCCAGCCTTTCTACCATCCTATACCCTAGCACAAAAGTTCTGTCACCATTATGGTGCAATCCATCGCTGCTGTAGAGATTATACTCAAGTGAGAAGTCAGCCCAGTGCTCTAAAAACCCAAACCCCTCCTTAGTGCACCACATTTTTAGACACGCATTAACCTCCCTAAGCTCCTTCTATCTCCCTGGGTTGGATGTGACACAGGTAGTATCTCAGAAAATACTACCTTGGAAGTCCTTGCTTTAAGCTTATTCCCTAGTTCTCTAAAATCATTCTTTAGGACACTACATTTTCCACTAACTTTGTCATTGGTACCAATATGTACCAAGACTGCCGGTTTATTTCCAGCACATCCCAATAATTTATCTACCGAATCCACAACATGCCGAACCCGAGAACCCGGGAGACAGCAAACTGTTCGATTGCTGGGATCTGGGCTCCCTAATAATAGAGTCCCCTGCCACCAAAACCTATCTGTTGCTCTGCCTATTGTGCCCTCCCACTCCTCCAGTAAAACTGTTCTCCCGGCTGTTAGAGGGAACAGTTCTATCTGGCATTGCCATTCCGGAATGGACATCCCCAACTGTTTTACTCAATCTGGCAAATCTGTTGGTGTTTGCCAACTCAGAATTGGCCTGCCTCCTCGTACTGTTCCACCTGCTTAACCTTGTAACTGTAACCCAGCTACCTCCCTGGACATCCTCACTAGCCCCATCTCCACCCTCCATGCTAGGCCCAGATAAACTGCGATAAAGGAATTCTCCTCTCCAGTTCTCCAATTTGAGCTTCCAGAGAGGCAACATGCTCACACCTGACACAGAGGTATGGACTCTGGATCAGCTGTTACAGCTCTTTTTTATTTTTATATACATTATAGCAACTCTGGAGCTCTCCTTCTATCCTTGTCACCTGATTTCTCGGTTATTTGGAGTTAAGTAGACTATTGTGGTGTTATTTTTTTCTCATATAAAGTTATATTAATCTATAATATCAATAAACTACAATCGAGTTATATAATTCTACATTTTTCTTAACCTGTTATCATTCTTTATTCATATTTACTATTCATATAGTCACATAGTCATATAATAAAAAATACATTCCAGTACCTTATTCTTTTTATATACAATACTTACTTAAATTGACAATTAAAAAAAAAATATTTCCAATATTAAAAATATTAAATATTTTTATTCAAGTTATTAATCTTGTCAAAATGCTTAACAGCTATTGATAGCCAAATGCTTAATAACCTAACAGCTAACACTATTAAGGTCAACTATCTAATACCCATTGTGACCATTGGGGGTGCTAGTGTTTTAAATATTAAATAAATTAAAAGGGAAAAAGTAAGAACACTTATTCAAGCACACTTTGTTAGATCAAGTGCTATATGGAACATCCAAAATGCAGGGGAGGAGACAAATTCTGTAAAAATTAGCTTAAAAATGTTAAATAATAAAAACATTTAAAAAGTAAAAGCACTTGGATGGAAAAAAGAAAATAATATATGACCCACTAAAAAACGAAACCGTTGTATTTGTAAGGAATTAATCTATAAGTAGTTCTTTTTACCACAACATAATTTGGCTTATGGTGGGCAAAAGAGTGATAGAAGCCCTACACCCATGGGTGTAGGAGCCAAAGACAAACTGGGGGGTATACCGCATATAGTATAAAAATACCACACAACTGCTTCTCTACACATAAACACACACTTTGAAAAAGTAGAAAGTACAGTAAATAAATTGTCCATTTGTTTTTAAATGTGAACATAAATGTGCTATTATTTTGTCATTTGCAATGTTCAAAAAGTAAGTGATGTTTTAGCTCTTTTTTTGCTTGTTTATTTTGCAGATTTTTGAAAGATTTTCAAAGTGATGCCCATGTTTACATAGTTATCTTCCTGGACGTCATAAAAAATGACATAGGAAGACACATAGCTTGGGAATTCATAAAAGAAAACTGGCAACGTGTCAATGAACTGTGAGTATCAAGAGCTTTTACAACACTTGTCAATCTTTTATTAGTCTATAAGTCAATACAGGAACCCCTGTTGTATGACCATTACTAACATTAACTTACATGGGGTTATGAGAGATGTAACAGCACCAATTCATAATCACACACAAATCATACGTTCATATTGTGCCAGATATAGAAATAATAGATTCTGAGTCTGTAAGTACAACAGTAGAACGCTGTTATAATAACATATCTGTTTTAATATTGATTCAAATATGTTTTACATTTTGTAGGCTTAGACAAACCAGTTATTTGTACAACACCTTATTCTCAACATTAATGTGGAAATCAACTTCAGATTTACAGTTCCAAGAGGTAAGTAAGAAAACCAGTAAATTACTTATTAAGGAAAGCTGCAATGTTAGCCACATAGGCCCCTATTCAATTGCAAGCCCGTAATTACCTTTAAACTGAACTTTTGGCAGCAGGTTCCAATTTTGTTTACATATATAGATAGACAGTATTCAATTGACTCAAGGACGCAATTACATGCTCACAGCCCCAACACGCAAACCATGAACCCGTAAGTAGAATTTCAGAACATGATCATGATCAATTAAGCAAGCCCGTAAGTTACAATTTAGACAGAGCCAGTAATAAATGAGACCGTCATCATGACGTCACTAAAACATGGAGTTTAGACTACAATCAATTAGTGTTTAGAAGTACAATTTGCAATTGGACTTGCAATCCAGAAATATATAAATCAATAAATATCAATAAAGCAACTGCTTTAGTCCAAGCAGGTTCCATATGTATTAATCCCTTGAATCCCGGGATTGATATAACACAAAAAAACATAAAAAAAATGTTTTATTGCAGATTTGCGAGTTTGAGACTGTTGTGTAATTCATTCTAATGCCTTTCATTGCTTCTCCAGTAGTTTTAAGTACATTATTGTGTGTTTATTTGCTTTTGCAGTGTTACGAACAGGTGTTTAACCCACTTAAGAGTGCTATCTCGTCATCATTTTTTGATACATTTGCATTTTTTGGGTTTGAAGGCAATTACGGGCTTGTTGAATTTTTGTAATTGAATGTCGATTGTGCGTCTTTAGGACTGGTAACATTTACAGGTTTGTAACATCAAAGTAGTAGATAGGACAGAGATAATTTTTTGACAACCACACTGCTCTTGAGCCTGTAACTCACAATTTTAATGTGAGTAGCTAAAAGTAGCCAACTGAATATCAGTAACCTTTACGGGCTCCATTACAGGCTCATGTAATTGCAATATGGACAAGTGAATAGGGGCCATATACGTAAGTAAATGATGAGGTTACTGTGTGGAATACACCCAACACAGCTTTGTGACAGACATAATCAAGACTTGCCCCAAGACTGCCAAAGTAAATTCTACAACAGCAATCCAAACTACTAGAATCATTGAAGTTCTATATGTAAATCAAGTTATTTTGAATATTTAATCATGGAAGAGTTGAGAAGGTGTAATCTATTTATACATATCTACTATACATAATTATATTGCAGTGGGAGCCACCATTGTTACATATTATTTTCTGTTTCTTGAAATGCGGATCTTAGATATTTATATATTATGTGTATTTGGTTATTATTTAGATACAAATGTTCATCAACGCTACAATGCCTGAGATTGAAAGACAAGAAGTACTTGAATCTCTCGAGAAGCAAAGGAAAACCAGCCTTGAATGGACAACTAAAGTGAACACCAAAATTCTTGACTGGTTCCAGAAGAACACAAAAGATTCTGATTTCTGAGAATTTCAGTTTCTGACACTTCATCTGGACATTTTTTATAGCTTTTTCTAAAGGAAGATTTGCCTGTATATAAACATTTCACTATTTTGCACCTAAATAGCAGAAGCAGTATTATATATTTTTGTACAAATTAATTAAAAGTGCAGGAATTCACATTTTGATATAGTTTCTTTAATGCAGCAGAAATAATGTCCTATAGTAAAGCCTCTGTTTTATTTAGTGTTGTGAAGTTAACAGTATATAAAGTTCTGTTGATAGGTCAGTTGAACTGCGTAGTACTGTTGCTTCTAATGCCATTCATCGAAAAAAAAAAATGCTGGCACTCACGTACAATCATAATTTCATACTGTTATTTAATTACATTATTAATATTATTTTGTGTTGTAATCATCTCAAATGTTTAATTTTAGTTGCTTTTTGTAAAATTAAATTAGTCGTATAACATAAATAGAATGATATTAAAGAGCCAAGACAATATGGCAACTGAAGTATATTACAAGACCTGGATGCAGACACAGGGCTAGAATAATGATTCTCAATCATGGTTGCAGCTGAGGACCACCCTATATTCACTAAGATGTCATTAGTATAAAAAGCCTGATGTGGTATCACTGCTTAACACAAATTACTGATCTAATATTTATTTCCTACATTAGATACATGATTTGCATTATAATAAATGTCCAGCTAATATTTTATCTATTATTTGACTCTGCAGAAATAAGCAATATTGAGTTAACTTGCTTATTACATAAGAAATCAGGGATCTATTAACATATAAACACTTGGAAATACTGATTAGATTTATGTTGGCGTATTATAATGAAACTTAAACATTTGTCTAGTGTTAGATACAATTAGGATGTTAGTACTTTGTCACATTAAAGGTATATGGAAGTTTCCCTGTTCGAACTTTTTCTAATCTAACACACACTGCTTATATCAGACATGCATTGCACTGAGTAATTATATACACATACAGATATTTTTTATTTAAAAAAATCAGCTTCCACACCCCCATGGCTGCTTACATAGGCACCTGGTATCAGCGACATAGCTAGAGATTTTGCCGCCCGGCGCTCTCCCTGAATTTGCCGCCCCCACCCCCCCAGATGCGAACATTATTCATTCATTAATATATGTATATATATATATATATATATATATATATATATAGATATAGATACAGTGGTACCTCTGTACATGTCAGCTCTAGTTTTCATTGTTTTTGGTACTTGCCTCACTAATTGGTTTGGAACTCGACTCGCTCGAGATACCCCGCATCCTGTCTCTCCAGGAAATGAAGAGCGCTCTGTGCCTGAAAGAACCAAAGTGCCTCTCCCTTCACTCGCTGTCTCCCTCTCCTCCTTCTCTCTTTGCCTTTCCCTCTCTCTCTTCCCTTATCTCTCTTCCTTCTCTCTCCCTTCTCTCTCTTCCTCTCTTTGCCTATCCCTTCTCTCTCTTCTCCCTTTCTCCCATTTGCCTCTTCTTTCTCCTCCTCTGCCTTCCCCCTTCTCTATCTCTCCCTCTTGACTCTCCCCCTTGTTTCACCCCCACCCTTGTCTCTCCCCTTCCCTCTTGTCTCTCCCTTTCCCCCTTGTCTCTCCCTTTTCCCTCATCTCTCCCTCCCCCCTGGTCTCTTCCTCCCCCTTGTCGCTCCCTTTACCACTGTCTCTCCCCTTCTCTCTTGTCTCTCCCACTCTTCTCTCTCTCCTTCCCCTTGTCTCCCCCCTTCTCCCTTGTTCCCCTCATCCCTTGACTCTCCCCTTCTCCCTCCAACTCTTCTCACTCTCCCCCTTGTCTCTCTCCTTCCCACTTGTCTCTCCCCCCTCTTTTCTCTATCCACCTCCCCCTCTTACTTCTCTTTCCCATCTTGTTTCTCTCCCCCCTCTTGTTTCTCTCCACCTCTTGCCTTTTTCCCCTCTTGTCTCTCTTCACCCTTGTTTTTCTCCCTCTCAATTCCCCCTCTTCTTTCTCCCCTTGTTTCTCTCCCCATCCTCCCCTTGTCTCTACCCCTCTTGTCTCTCCCCTTCTCCCTCCAACTATTCTCCTTCTCTCCCTTTACTCTCCCCTTCCCTCTTGTATCTCTCTCCCCTCTCCCCCCTCCTCCTCTTGTTTCTCTCCCCTCCCCCTTGTTTCTCCCCCATCTTGTCTCTCCCCCGCTTGCCTCACTCCCCCCTCTTGTCTCCCCTCCCCCTTGTTTTACTCCCCTCCCCCCTTGTTTCTCTCCCCCTCCTCCCAATTGTCTCTCCCCCTCTTGTATCTCCCTCTTGTTTCTCTCACCCATCCTCCCCCTTGTCTCTCTTCCCCATTCCGCCCTTGCTTCTCTTCCCCTTCCTCCCCCTTCTTTCTCTCCCCCTCCCCTTGTTTCTCCCCCACCTATCTGCCCTAGATTCTCTTTAACCCCTCCTCCCCCTTGTTTCTCTCCCCCTCTTCTTCCCCTTGTTTCTCTCCCCCTTCCCCTTGTCTCTCTCCCCCTCCTTCCCCTTGTCTCTCTCTGCCCCTTCTCCCCCTTGTTTCATTCCCTCATTCTCCCCATTGTCTCTCTATCCCCTCCTCCCGCTTATTTCTCTCCTCCCCTTGTTTCTCTCTCTCCCCCCTCCTCCCCTTGTTTTCTCTCTTCTCCTGTCCTCCCCCTTGTTTATCACCCCCCTTGTTTCCCTCCCCCTCCCCCCTTGTTTCTCTATCCCCCCTCCTCCCCCTTGTTTCTCTCTCCCTCATCCTCCTTGTTGTTTCTTAGCCTCCCCTCCTCCCCCTTGTTTCTCTCCCTTGTTTCTACACAACTGATTCTATCAGATGCACTCCTAATCCAGGAACCTTAAATATGCCTTTAATTTAGAAAAAACCCAATATCAGCAGGTATGCAAGACAATAACAAACAATTACTTTTATAGAAAATCTTATATTTAGATGACTCTGATGGAGTTTCCATGTTAGGCATTTGCAGCTTTGTGAGGGAGGTTATTCCATGGGACATTACTGTACCATTTAGTTATATTGTCTAGTGTGCTATTTGGACAGGATGTTTTTAACAGGAGCAAATACAGATCTTCTCTTAAATTCACTGTTTCTCCCACTCCTCCCAGTTGATTAGTCTTTTTAGAATCAAATACAAAATGTCCATCATCATTAATGCAAATATGAATACAATAGTTACAAATTCAGGCTGTAATTCTTTATTTTAAACTGTGTAAAACATTAATATAACTGTCAGGTTCTTCAAAATAGCACACAATAAATATAACACTTCAGTGGTCCTTTAACAGTTTAGTAAGTTCTATGATTAACTGTAAATACAGGGGTTCCATTGTCCTTTATTTGTAATGCGCCAACATATTCCGTAGTGCTGTACATGGGTTAAGAACAAGACAAAGGCAATACACATTGCAAAAGAATGGAGGGTCCTATATTTGAACTCAACCACACCTCCAAAATTCCATTAAAATCAGAGGCTAGTAAAAGTGCTCATCGAGGAAGTTGAGACCATAGCATAGTGAATACAATGACCTTCTTCATAGGGTTGCAGAGACTTCGCCACTGAAAGCCACATGCTGTGGGTGTATAGATCAGGAGGTACTACAATGGTCCAACGTTATAAATATCACTATATTTATTTTAAAAAAATTTGGGTTAAAAAATATTTGTGAGAACACTTACATTCAGAATAGCTGTTTTTTTCACTAAAGGTAAACAATATTTAAGCACAGTAGTTTCAAGAGTTGTTTATGCCAAACTTTACCACTTAAAAGGACATGGAGTTTGTCAATATTGCTTTATATAGTCAAATGGAAAACTGAAAAATAAGTGCAAGAATGTTTTTAAACATGATGCACATATCACTGTTTATGAGAGTTTTTATACAACCCTGTTAATGATCCAACTGTCCATTCTCACTGTTGCCTGGATAGAGTTTGACTCTGAAGGTTCTGAAAGGACCATACAGTGCCTCGCAAAAGTATTCACCCCCCTTGACTTTTTACCTATTTTGTTACATTACAGCCTTAAGTTCAATGTTTTGTTAATCCAAATTTTATGTGATGGATCAGAACACAATAGCCTAAGTTGGTGAAGTGAAATGAGAAAAATATGTGCATAAAACTATTTTTCAGAAATAGAAAACAGAAAATTGGCATGTGCGTATGTATTCACCCCCATAAAAAGCTCTGGTGCAACCAATTACCTTCAGAAGTCCCATAATTAGGGAAATGATGTCCACCTGTGTGGAATCTAACTGTCACATAATCTGTCATTACATATACACACCTTTTTTGAAAGGCCCCAGAGGCTGCAACACCTAAGCAAGAGGCACCACTAAAAAAACACTGCCATGAAGACCAAGGTACTCTCCAGACAAGTAAGGGACAATGTTGTTGAGAAGTACAAGTCAGGGTTAGTTAGCCATTACTTTCAGCAAAAAACAAAATGTATGGAGGAAGGTGCTCTTGTCTGATGAGACTAAAATTGAACTTTCTGCCATTAAAGAAAACGCAATGGGCCTCATTCAATTGAGATTTGGCCAATTGAATAGGGCTCTAAATAAGCACATAGCATATATTTTTTAAAGAAGTTTTTAGTTAGTGAAAACCTTGCTTTTGGATAAATGTTTACTAACTTAAAACTTCTTTAAAAAGTATATGTTATGTGCTTTTTTAGCACCCTATTCAATTGGCCAAATTGCAATTGAATGAGGGCCTATGTCTGGTGCAAACCCAACACTTCATATCACCCAAAGAAAACCATCCCCCATGTTTTTCAGCAGCCGGGACTGGGAAACTGGTCAGAGTTGAGGGAAAGATGGATGGTGCTAATTACAGGGATATTCTTGAGTAAAACCTGTACCACTCTGTGCGTGATTTGAGGCTAGGACGGAGGCTCACCTTCCAGCAGGACAATGACCCCAAACACACTGCTAAAGCAACACTTGAGTGGTTTAAGGGGAAACATGTAAATGTGTTGGAATGGCCTAGTCAAAGCCCAGACCTCAATCCAATTGAAAATCTGTGGTCAGACTTAACAATTGCTGTTCACAAGTGCAAACCATCCAGCTTGAAGGAGCTGGAGCAGTTTTGCAAGGAGGAATGGGCAAAAATCCCAGTGGTAAGATGTGGCAAGCTCATAGAGACTTATCCAAAGTGACTTGGTGCTGTAATTGCCGCAAAAGGTGGCTCTACAAAGTATTGACCTTAGGGGGGTGAATAGTTATGCACATTCACTTTTTCTGCTATTTTGTCCTATTTGTTGTTTGCTTCATATAAAAAAAAATACCTTCAAAGTTGTGGGCATGTTTTAATTAGATGATGCAAATCCTCATACAATCAATGTTAAATCCAGGTTGTGAGGCAACAAAACACGAAAAATGCCAAGGGGGTTGAATACTTGTACTGTATGTCACAAGCACCGTGCAAATTCAGCTTTTCCACTTGATTTTAACTACTCTACATGATGGTGCAGGGCAGTATCCGAGAGCTCCAAGATGTACAACCCCAACTGTCCCTTTTTTCAGTGGCAATCCCCTGTCCTGGTAACCTTAAGCTAACATCACAACTATCAAATCGCAATGCATAATTTGTACTTATACATGATCCAGTCACATATTTATCACCACCAGCTAATATCACAAATAACCACCGCATGCAGCATTGGCAGCAGCTATACAGCAAGTACAATAAGATGCTGGCAGGTTGGAAGGGTATCTGCAGTGCATCAGACAGCTGCTGAAGAGTGCGTGTTGGAGGATCCATAAGGTGAACATGGCGATCAAGGTGCACAATGGAGTTCAAGTCCAGGAAATTTGGAGGCCAGGGTAGTTCTTGGAACTCTTCGTAGTGCTCCTCCATCTGCTCCCAGATAATTCTGTTCATATGACCTGTTGCATTGTCCTGCTAGAAGATCCAGTCAACTCCAGGTAAGACAGCCAACATGTATGGCTGTACTTGATCTGCAAAGATGGATAGGTTACCCAGTAGGTTGAAGGTGTCTTCCAGAGGTATGAGGTTTCACTCCTGACATGCAAACGTCCGTCCAGTCGATGGAGCAGAAAACATGACTTATTTGAGAAGCCAACCCCTTTGCCAATCAAAAGAGATCCAATTTTGGTACTACCGTGCAAATTGAAGCCGGTTCTGATGATGAACCCTTGTCAGTGTGGGTGCAGTGATTAGCTGTTTGCTTCGGAACCCCATACGCAACAGGGTTGGTTGTACAGTGGCGTTTTAGACACACATTTGATAGCCCCATGCTTTGTTTGGATGGTAAGTTGCTCAACTGTAGCACGTCGGTTGGCCCTCACCTCTGACATCAATGGCATCTGGTGCTCCACAGTTGGTGCCATTTGTCCAGTCACTGTACACTTTAACCTCAGCAGCTCAAGAACAGTCCACAAACTGCACTGTTTCAGAAATACTGCCTTCCTTGGCCCAAAAGTCAACGACCATCCCCTTTTCAAAGTAAGATAAATTTCACGTTTTATCCATCATATCGATGGTGCCACATTTCATTGCCTATGTGCTGCTGACAGGTCATAATAATGTGACTCCACCCTGCAGCTATAGTGGTAGCTGTGCCAGTAACATGTTATTTACTGCTAGGTTTATTTACTGCAAGGTTACATTGTTTGATTAAGTACAGGCCATTCTGCAGTAAATCCTTTCAAACCCCTGATGCCTGCAAAGTATCTCTGTTTGTATTCTTGCATTAATGGCATTAATGTATACTTTGAACTAATAAAATAGTTTCTATTCATCAGACCATATGTTATTAAATTATTCTAAAAAAGGAGAGATAAGCAGGTACTGGGAACATGAGGACATGACAAGGATACATCAAGACGTAATAATTTAAATATGAATAGGCCCCACATCTATTCATTCATAGTAAATCACCAAAAAATCCAATTCCTCTCATTTGAGAGAAAGAAAGGGGTGCTCAAAAATATATAAACAGCTGGATTTAGATGGATGTAGACCACGTTAGCCTTATTGACTGTGGAGCACCACGTGCCATTGATGACAGAGGTGAAAGTCAGTTGGGAAGGTGTGTGAGGCCAAACGAAAGGCTACAGTTGAGCAACTCACCGTCCAAGCAAACCAGGGGGCTACCAGATTCGTGTCTAAATCTCCACTGTACAACCAAACCTGTTGTGTATGGGGCTCCGAAGCAAACAGCTGATCACTGTACCTTTAGATTGTAAGTTTGTGAGTCTTCAATATTGCAAGCTGCTTTGGAGAAATCACTTTGGATAATGAATTCGAAGCTCAAAGACAGGGCCCTCCATCATTTACAACATGTTAATATTGCTATTGTTTTTGCCATGAACTTAACCCATGTACCATGGACCCCTCATTGGTACACATAGTAAGTGAAGTGAATGGATCATATAGAATTAATTTCATTAATACTTAACTATTATTAGTATTGTTTAAAAATATTACACAAAAACAATCAAACAATTAAAAGGAACTGGCAACCCACTCCAGTAACTTTGCCAAGATAACCTTATGGATCAGCACAACCAAAGACAGAATGACTGCGCCTGGTGTGCTGCAGTCCATTGGATCACGGAAAGTCGAACACAACTGAAGGGCTAAACAACAACAATACAACATGAACATATTTTTCATGACTTTCATTATTAAGTGTAAACACACGTAATTACATAACAGAAGTTTAGATTTTTCATAATTGCTGGCAATGTCAGTCCTACAGGGAAATCCTAGACAATTCCTTGGGGTAGAAGTGGCAGACGGTTCATTAGTGGGCAGATGAGTATAAGGAAAGGAGTTTAAAGACCTGAGAGGTTGAGTTAATTGGAAAAAAAGAGTTCTGAGAATTAGAGATTCACATGTTGTGGTCTTTTCAAATAGTATAAAAATATGCAAATCTAAATTTGTGCAACAAGATGCACATTCATTGGTATCTCAGTTTAAATATGGCCAAAATTCAACCTAAATGTATGTTAAATTACACATGTTAATTGTTATTAAACAGTCAAACTACCCTCAAATATTCAGGAAGCCAAACCATAAAATGTTAAAACCTTTATTCAATTCTATATATTAATCTAAGATATTAACGATTTAAATTTGCTACTTTTAACTGCTTTGTATAAGAGACATAATTTTACCTAGAGTAGCACTAAAACCCCATATTTGCAAATGACTATTTTGAATAATTGGAATAAATATTTGACAGTAAAAATATTGATTTTATTATATGAGTATTTGGCAGATTGATTGTTGTCTGTAAGACCTGCTCGACAAGTGGCTTAATCTTTCTTGTGAAGTTTAGAAATATTTTTAGAAATGTTTTAGAAAGTTTTAGTAATAATGAATTAGACATGTTTAATTTGTATGCAGTGCCAATATAGATTTGTATTACATACACTGTATTTAAAATCTGTATTTGCAAAATATGAGTGACAAATAATAAATGTAAATTGGATATTCTATCATGCTAAGAAGAGGAGCTAGTTATTTTCATTATGTATTAATCATTAATAAAATTACTGTTTAATGAATAATAATAGCAATATTCAGTGATTATAGTATCAGCCTACAGTGGAACTGGTTTTCTTACAGCCTGAAAATGCCACCGAGGGTGAATGGGGTTTTGGTTGAGAGACAAATTGAAAGTGTTTTAAGAGCAATCTCATTAGATAAGAGGACAAGCAACCAAACAGTCATCTAGAGGCTGTATATAAGGAAAGGCTTGCTGCCAAGCGAAACCACTTTAACACAACAAGTTTCCCGCAAATGGAGAGCATTTGCTAATGCTAATTTAATGTTAATTATTGTTTTTTTTTTTTATCATGAATATGGAGCCTGATTCAATTGCCAGCCAGCATCTCGCGGGATACAAGCCATATGTCTGCTAGCGTGCTGCAAGATATGGGCCGAAAGCTGAGTCCGTAAGTCATACACTCGTCCCTAGCAGTTCACAACGTGAATATGATCAATTAAGCAAGACCGTGAAATCCCATTTTGAAACAGCCAATAGAAAATGAGACCGCCATCATTGCGGCAGTAAAAACATGGAGGTTACATGTCAATCAATTAGGCTCGGGGGTCCGATATGCGATGGGACTCCCAAACCCTCAAAATACTAAATTATGAAAATGAACGCCAATATTGTTCTTGTCCATTTGAGTGGCCTGACATGTATTAAATCATTGATTACCAAGATCAATATAACCCAGAATGACACATAAAAATATTTTTTTTCCTGCCGATTTGCGAGCTTGAGACTGTTGTGCAATTAATTCTAATGTCTTTCCCTGTTGTTTACAGTGCTGGAGTGATTTTTTATTTGCATCTACAGTGCTACGAATAGGTGTTTAACCCCCTTGCGGGTCCGCTCTAGCACTCGTAGGATTTTCTCCTACATTTGCCATTTACGGGTGTGAAACCATTTGCAGGCTTGGGGAACTGGAGCAATTGAATAGCAATGTGCGATTTTAGCAATCGTAACTCGTGCAGGAGTAAAAGATCAAAGGCTTTGGGAGGCTGTAATTTCCGAGTTTAACTATCGCAAAGTTTTCAAGCCCGTAACACAGTAAACCATCCAGAGCCCGCAAAAAGACACCAATTGAATAACAAATTATTTATTGGCCTCACTTACGGCCTCCGGTAACTTATGATTGCTCAATTGAATCTGGCTCATGATTTGTATTAATGCTTGATGCGTAATTAAAACACATAACTCCTGTTGTTAGGGCACTATAGTAGTCCTTTAAAATAAGCACACATGAATCAGAGATCTAAACAGGATGAATTTCACTGATTCTTCAGTCTTAGGTTAATATAAAACATAACAAACACAATAAATACACACAACAAACACATAAAAAGGTTACCCACAGCAAGGGGGTGCACCCAGGACCTCTGCAAGTGAAGTTACACCTCGATTTAACTCCAAATTTCGGAGTTTAGACACCCGAAAATCACCTAAGCAAGAGAAAAAATGGCCGCAGAACAAAACGAAAACGAGGCTAAAGGACCCTAAACACGCAAAACACTACCATAAACCTGCAAAAAGCTACAGATATTCCAAAAAAGTCGGACGTCATCCGAAACGAAGGACGCTAAATCAGCCACAGCCGCATACCACATATTAGCCACCATTTTAGAACAATAACTTATACAATCGGGAAGTACACAGCTACCCTAACGGATTTGCCTCGCGCACGCACACTATTACACTACACTCTGCACACATTCATGACGCTTACACAGCAGCTCCACAGCACTGATGCTGCAGCAACATGAAAACAGATTGCCAGCTCTTCAACACAATGCTTCCTGCATATATTACTTCACAATAGGTAAAGTATATTAATTTCTTATTTTATTAATTATTCATTGCCATACCAAAAAAAACACCAACGCTGCTCATAGCACACAAACAACCAAGAGCCTCGCAATGAGCACCAAAGGCGCTCATTGCTAGCCACGCGATGAGCGCCGAAGGAACTTTAAACACCAACAAAATATAAATATATCTATAAAATATAGCTCTCCTCCCTCATCTCTCCCTCATTTATCCCTCCCTTTTCTGCCCTCCCCCCTTCTGTCTCCCCTATCTCTCACCTTTCCTTCCACCTGTTCCTGGCAGCTAGGCCTCCCTTGTGCCTGGCTCTTCTTCTTTTCCTCTGGGAGAGTGGGAAGCCCTAATAATGTCAGAGGGAAGTGGAGGGGGCCATAGGATTCCGGGGCAGGACCTAGGGTGCCAATGACAGGGCCCATGGATGCCAGAGGTGAAGTGAACCCCTACACTACAGAAAAATTATTAAAACAAATAAATATAATAAAATGGAAAGGTCCCCCTAGAGCTCGGCTCCATTGCATTGCACCACTTGCACCCGCAGTAGCTCCACCCATGCCTTGACTAGAAAAGTAAAAAAAAAAAATTGTAGGGAGATGAATTACACTGTTCTGTTTCCAGTTATCAATGCCTTTCAGTACTATCTAGCCTCCCATACATCCATAAAACACCTAGTTTGCAAAGGCTAGTGAGGGGCTGCTATGTTACATGGAAACAGAGCTTAGTAAATTAAGTGATGGTCATCACAGCCACTGCAACTCTTTAGTACATCTCTCCCATTGACTCTACATTGGGTATTTGTATCAAATAAATAAATAATCATATCCTTTAACTAAACAGAAAAAATCAGATATTTTTTGTATAAACATTAATTATGACAAATCTAACATACTTGACTTAATATCCTGTTTATGGTGATGCATTTATTCTAATATATCAGCTTTTAATCCTGATATTTTAAGCATTGGTTGTATTGAAGCTCTATTAAAAAAAATACACAGTTTTTACTGTAGCATCATCATATATTTCTTTGATTGGGTTTAGAAGTGAATTTATTCCAAACAGAGTAAAATGTCAAAACGAGGCAAAGTCAACAGCATTTTTATATATGGTGTAAAATTATTTTTTTCCAAAAACAACACAACTTAAACTTTAACAAGATTAATAGCAAATATCATTGTATAGTTATATAAATATGTTAATTATTATCAGTGGAAGTTAGTGTGAGTGTATGGAAATTTTTAAAATTAGGAAACAAACGTAAAAAAACTAGATTATATGTGAAATGCAATATTATTTACAATAGGTTGTGCATGTACATATTGTTTTAGAAACAAATATTTTTTTTTTTATCTTTAATTATTGGGTGTTTGTCCAAAGAAAGAACTACAAAGAGGTCTTTCCTTTTAAGCCTATTGGGAGGATGTTGCCATGGTTTCCACCTGGAGCCTGGGTGTGGCTGTGGAGTTTCATCCAAGCTCAGTTGCTCAGGTACCTGGCATTTAATAAAAATACAGGTATCCTCCAGAGATTAATATTATTACCTGTAAAAATAGAAGCATCCTCTTGTACACACACCTCTGGTCCTTCCTTAGTGCACTGTGTACATGATAAGGAGGTACCTGCTGGAGTTTATCCTTTGCTTTCCTCAGCTCAGGTGTCTGCTACTGAGAGAATTGGAATTCCCAGGTATGTATAGTACAATGTGCTGGCTGTTCTGAATAATCAGGTGTAAATATGTAGAGGTCAGACAAAGATAAATGTTATTGCAGGGCCAGTTAGTTATTTTAACAAATATATCAAGATCTGAATGTATATAAGTTAAGTCAAGGTCCGGAATCCATATTTGTCATACGTACACATATTTTAATATAATAACATTAAGAAGGGCACAAGAAGAAAGTGTACAGGGTGATTGGTACTTGTGGAAATGACATGTATCTTATTAAGTGTTTGAAATCTTCAGTAGAGATATATGATATATTTAATGGTCCCATGGAGGTCCAGGAGGAAGGGTCTTAAGGTCCTGATTTAGACCTTGTCATATTGACTAACCCTGTTTTATTTTATCATATGTTAGTTTATTGCTGCTTTTAAAATAATAAGCTAATATGTGATTATAAAATATTACTTCCCAATGTGCAATTTCCTATAACACAATAATTATTGTTACAGTTCTTATTTAATGGGAACATTTAAACAGGAAAAATACAACTGACTGAACCATTATGGGTTTCAATGGGATCCTTATGGTGATATTTAAAATGTATATTTTATTTGTTTTATATATAATAATATGCAAATATACCATGTTAATTAACATGTATGTTACATTAGCAGACCTGCAACGTTATCCAAGCCTAATATGCAATCAAGACTATTTTATGTATTGTATTACAATTAATAAATGTATAGTTATGGTAAATTAAATAACAGAATTAGTTGCAAACTTGAATGATTAGTAGATGGTAGTGTTTGTTGAATTTCCCTGTGGAGGTTTCAGAATATTCCCCTGAGCAGGCTTTCTTTAAAAAAAAATATATATATTTTTATATATATATATATATATATATATATATATATATATATATATATATACGAATGTTCGTGTGTGTGTGTTTGTGTAGATGTTTAACATCTAACTTTTCAGATAGATAGATAGATAGAGTTTGAGCTCAGTCTGATGGAAGCACTATGTAGTCTTTGCCAATTTAACAAAAAATGATTCAGATGCATACTTTAGTATGATTGATTGTGAATGATATAGTGTTCATGATGTATTTAATTAATAGCATATTATTAATTACAATATGTTTTACCATGATGCATCAGGGGATAATTTCTTGTTGGGTTAGTAATTTGTTTACACACTTCAGCTTTTGGTAAAATCTCATAATCTTGAAAGGTTTTTATTAATGTTCTCAGTTTCTAAGGTATATTAGTCCCACTTCTAAGGTATATTGAAGACACTTGAAGGAGCTAAATTTTCTTCTGCCATCTATACTTTTATTAATAATATTTTGCATGTAACTGTTATTATTTTTGGGGACATTGTTACTTTCTTGCCTTATTTCATACCAAATTTGTATCTGTAACCCTCCCCCATCCTCCTTTTGTTAGAATCTTCCCTTAACCCCTCCCTATGACACTCTAATAACTTCCTGTATACTAACAGTGTTTCCACTCTCTACAGATATTTTCCTGCACAGATCCCACAGAACTACACACAAGTCCCCTCCCACCCTTAATTGCTTTAAATTTATTGAATCACACAAATTTCTTTCAGCTGATCAATTAGGAACACCTGCTAACTATTCCTAATTTAACCTTTACACAATGTTTCCTCCTGCCTTCTTCTTCTTAACCTGCTGCCTTTTCCTCAGACTCTTCCTCTCAACTTATCCATATCATAACATAACCATCTCACCTTCCATGCTCTCATCTCCTCTTTTATGCTGCCACGAGCTACACTCCTTCCTCCACTCACTATCTCCTCCCCCATCTCAAACTCATAAGCAGAAACACTTTTGTGAGTCCCATTTGCATCTCCCTTCCTTCTCTCTCCTTCTGGCTTCTGGAGACACATTTCTTAACAGGGCCTGACCTGACATTTCCACTAGCAGTTACATTATCTGACCACTAGGGACAGATAACATATTATACACCTGAGCCATTCACCTCACAATGTCACATACCTTCCTACCTAACTAAACTTTAACTCTCTTCCTCACCCTTGCTATTCCCTTTCTGTTCCTCCCCAAGTTTCTGCCTCTTCCAACCCCTTTAGATTGTAAGTAACGAGTTTTCAATCTTGTAGGGTGCTTTGGAAAAAAGCACTTCCTGCAAAGATTCTAAGCTCAAAACAGGGACCTCCATTTTTCTGCGGTTTGTTAACATTGTATTCTTCCTTGTCCTTATCCCCTGTACAGCGCTACGGAATATGTTGGCGCGATACAAATAAAGATTAATAATAATAATAATAATAATGTAACACAATCACTAGCTATCGTTGTGTGTTTGTGATGCCAACAATTTAGTGAATAAACACTGATACACACTGATATTTGCATATATATGAGAAATCTGATGATCAGAACAGTGTGATTTAGCTTTTATTTGGTACTTATATATTTGGTATTTATGAATTATTTTTGTTACTATCTATACTTGTATTTATGGTGCAGGAGACGGCTGTGCCCTAGAGTGCCCTACACAGGCCAGACCATCTGAGCTCAGAAATAGAGCCCCGGCATTGCCTATCCTTGGTGTAGGGTGAAGAGTGATTTACCAATACATTTGAACTTCCACACATTTTTCTAGGCACACATTTTTCTGTTGATGAACCACTTAGCATTCTGTAGAACACACATTAATTAGAACTGATAATGAGTAGAAAAACAACTGTGCCAGACTGCTCTGGGCTATCTGTCTGTGAAACAAGCCCTAATTCCCAGGAGTGCGAGGTGTGGAAAAGCGTTTGAATTATTACATTATCAGCGCTTGTAATTATGGATTACATCTTAATTGGACGAGAACATTAGTATGAAAATGAAAAATGCATTTAGTAAATGGAAAATATGATTTATAAATTGTTTCAATATATAAAAAGGAATATCAGTTTTGAACAGAAACTGACACAAATTTCAAAAGACTGCAACCTGTGGTGAATATACACAAAACAATGTGTACCAAAGAATAAAACTTATGTGTACACAACATATTTAAATTTTTTACGTTTGTCGATAGGTAAATAAAATGTTTTCATTAGAACAGTAGGGTCAATAAAAGTATACAGTAGCATAAGGGAAAGATCCTATTGGAAATATATAGGGTCAGGGTAAGTGAATAATCACAGTTGAAAGTGGTGAAATATAAAAAATCCTTACAATTAAAGATCTTAAATTGTTATAGGAGCAACTTCAAACTGTACATACAGATCATTAGGGCAATGCTCCCTAAACTGTGTTCTATGGACCAAAGGAATTGTATTTTGCATGGCCATTTTGTAAATAACCACATAAGGTTTTTCTCTATAAAAAGCTTTTTGCATACCTATATTTAAAATAGTCCTTAAGAGAAGTTTTGAGAATTTGTCTATGGTATTTGATGTTCTGGTTAGAGATATTTAGGACCAGTGACCAATTTTGGACACAGGAAAGCTGTTTTAGTGTATAGTGGCTGAATTGGTTCCATCAAAGCTATATTGTAGCCAAGGGATTCCATAAATGTGTTTCCACAGCTTAATCAGTTTGTGAACACTGCATTAAGGTATCTCGTTTTGAAACCTTTGACCCCCATTCAATTGGCCAAATTGTAATTACAAGAGCCCGTAATGTAGCCCTTAAAAGTTACTAATATTTAATTGGCCTCTTCTAGCTACTTGCAATCAATTTGTGAGTTACAGGCTCAATAGCACTGCATCAAAAATGTAACTCCGTCCTACCTACTCCTTTGATGGTTCAAGCCCGCAATTATTACCAGTGCTAAAGACGCAAATTCCTTATTTAATTCCAACAGTTCACCAAGCCGCAATTGCCTTCAAACCCGTAAATGGCAGATGTATCCAAAATATCTACAAGTACTAGATAGAACTCACAAGTGAGTTAAACACCTGTTCGTAACACTGTAAAAGCAAATATAAACACACTACTGTATTTGAAAATACTGGGAAAGCAATGAAAGACATTAGAATTAATTGCACAACAGCTTGAAAATCTGCAATAAAAAAATATTTTTTGAACGTTTTATTTCCGTGTTATATTGATCAAGGAGTTAATACATATCATGCCACCCACATGGACTAGAAAAGTTTATTCATTCATAATTATCTACATTGCTGGATTGCGAGTACGATTGCATATCAGACTTCTAAAAACAAATTAATTGAAGTTTAAACTCCTTGTTTTACTGATATCATGATAACGGTCTTATTTACTATTGACTCTGTCTAAATTGTAACTTAAGGGCATGTTTAACTATGATCATGCCCTGAAATGCTACTTACAGGTTCATGGTTTACGGCTTTAGACTTCAGCCCTGTAATTGCTGGCTTGTTTAATGAAATACCTTTCATTAATAGAATTAAATGGGGGTCTTTATCTGCTAATAGGCAATGTAATGTACTAAGAAAAATAGATCTCACAGAAGACAAGAAGCAAAAGATCCATCTAGTCTGCCCATTATATCTACCTAAAAGTTTATCTTAATTAAACCTCACAGTAGCCTTATACTTTTCCTAGATATGCTTACATTCCTTAACTATGTTTGACCCTACCATTTCCACTGGAAGACAGTTCCAGTTATCTACTACCCTTTCTGCAGTATTAAGGTAGCACCAAGTTATTAGTTGTAAGGCAGTACCAAGTATTAGTGTTCACCATATATTAGACTACAGGTTTTACCTATACTATTTATGAAGAAATTGAGACAGGCCATATTGGGATAGTTTTTTAGCATGAAAAGGGCAAGCAAGCACATTTCAGAACTAGTATTCATCAAAACATAGCTTTGCATCTATCTATCCATCTATCTACCTACCTATATGGGTGGACCAAAAATATACAATACTTATGAGATAGGAAGATTTTCTAGGAAGTTGACTGGATGTTAATTAAAGTCAGAGAAGGAGCTCAGTAATTCATACTATTAAATAGTATCTCTCTTTATATCACATAATATCAAATATTTAGAGGCCAGAAGTACACATTTTAAGAGCCTGGCTCCCATGCTACCTGGATTTTTCTATATGTAATTACCTTGACTTTCGCTCAAAACTTAGTAACATCCACTTGCAATGTATCTATATATGAACTCTCCATTTCTGCAAAACTGGGACCTATGCTGTATCGGTTTTTACGTTATCTTAATTTTTTGATACACAAATCTCATAAGATTTAAATACATAATAAAAATATGTCAATACTATATGTGTATATATTAAATTTAGATTTAGTTTGATATAAGTGTTTTTTTTTTTAAATTAATGTTTATAAATCTGTTTCCATGTTTAAATGCATTGGATAATTGATGTTTTCTCTTTGGAGTTAATTAAGCACATTGTGTTTGTATGATTTTTTAAGTATTTGTCTTCGTCGGCAATTCTGTCTTTAGAAGAGACTCCAATTTTTCCATAAACAGTGAGTTTTGTAACTATTTTCAGCAATGCTAGCTCAATTGCCAGCACTGTTTGAGAGGAGCGTTGTTCACAAACTGCCCAATCACAGTAGATGTTAGGATAGAGAAGCTGATTAAAGACCCTTGCTAAACACACTTTTCTACTAACCTAGGTTCACACCCATCACATGCTTAACATGAGATCCCCTAGCTAGTATTACATATGTATAAAACCCAATAGTAGATTCACCACGTGTTCTTCTTTCAGGAGACGGTCCCCTAATTGGGGCATCCCTAAAGACATATGTTACAGGTTTAGAGTACAGGCAGTCACTTCAACAGGTAAATGTTGCTGTCAGGTGACATCAGTAGTCAATTACGTTTCACAAATTTCACGAAGGTCTGAAAATGACATCATCAATGACCAGAATGCATATTGTCTTAAGATGCCCTCACTCTCATCCATAACCATGGCACACTACACAACCATGCTACATCCAGAGAACGACAATGGAGGAAATCTCTTACTTCAGCAGACTTACTCAATTATAAGTTTATTCTGTGCTTCTACTTCTCTGCCCTCAATCTTGCCAAACAACATTACTTCTCATCGTTAATATAAAATTTCTCCTCCAACACTAAATGTTTCTTTGCTACATTCAACAATCCCCTCTGCCCACCCCACTTCCTGTCTCTATTATCATTAAAATATGCAATAATTACACCCATTCATAATCTGACTCTGCTTCTGCATCTAACTATCGCCCTATCTCTCTACTTCCCCTGGCGTCAAAACTGCTCAATAACCTTACTAAATGTATTTCCTTCAATTCCCTTCTTTACCTGTTCCAATCTGGCTTCCTGTCCCAACACTCTACAGAAACAGCTCTCATAAAAGTCACTAATGACTTGCTCACCTCCAAGTCAAAGGGTCACTTCTCTATTCTAACTCTCCTGGACATCTCTGCTGCCTTGGATACTGTTGATCACCCTCTTTTAATACAAATGATCTGCTCTCTTGGCATCCGTACCATAGCTTTCTCATGGTTCACATCCTACTTAGAAGATCATATGTTTAGTGCCTCCTTCTCTGGCACCTTGGCAGTTCAGGGCGGGAAAATTATCAATTAAACAAGGCAGTAACCACCCATTTCGAAACAGCCAATTGAAAAAGGGGTCCGATATACGATGCGACTCGCAAACCCTCCAAATACAAAATAATAAAAAAGAATGCCAATACTGTTCTAGTCCATATGGGTGGCCTGATATGTATTAACTCATTGATTCTCGAGATTGATATAACCCCAAAATGACATAAAAAATATGATTTTATTTCTGATTTGCAAGCTTGAGACTGTTGTGCAATGAATTATAATGTCTTTCATCGCTTTCCCCATTATTTACAGTGCAGTATTGATTTTTTATTTGCATTCACAGTGCTATGGACAGCGGTTAAACCCCGTTACGGGTCCTCTCTAGAACTTGTAGGATTTTCTCCTACATTTGCCGTTTTCAGGTGTGAAAACATTTGTGGGCTTGGGGAATTGTAGCAATTGAATAGGCTGTTAATTCTGGGTTTAACAACTGCAAGGTTTTCAAGGCCGTAACCCGTAAACCCCTTGGAGCCCGCAAAAAGACGCCAATTGAATAGCAAATTAACTTACGGCCTCACATACGGGCTCCAGTAACTTACGATTGCTCAATTGAATCGGGCTCATACTCTTTGCACATTAGTCAGAGTTACATTTTAAATGTACTCTATTAAAAAAAGGTGCAAAACTAAATGAAAATGTGTGCGTCACATATAGCATCAACCTGTTAAAAACGTTCTGGATCTCAAAATAACCATGTCACCAAATCACCATGGCATTGAACGGTAGCCAGCCGTCAACTGGCTAAAAACGTTGAGAGCCACTAGTTTAGAGGAACAACGTGAGAGGGGTGACATGATAGAAATGTTCAAATTCATTTAATAAACATGTGGAGGGAAGTATCTTACAGGAAAAAAATATGAATACATGAACAAGATATCATGGTTTAAAGTTGAAAGGTGGACGATTTAGGAGCAATATGGGAAAGTACTACTTTACTGAAAGGGTAGCAGATAAGGAATAAACACATTAAATGTGTCCAAGCATGTTCAGGCATAACCATAATTCCATACTGAGGGGTAATTATTTGAATCTTTTAGGCAGATAGAATGGATAGGATAGCTGAGATCTGTTTTTATATTTAAGTCTGTTATCATAATGCTGCTATATCCATCATTCTCTGTCACCATATGTATCCCCTTTGTTACAAACAAAAAAGAGAATAAAGAGAAAACTGCATCTGGTTATAGAATTAACTGCAGTGAGTGATACTAAGTCGCGCCGTTGCTTTAAAAGAGGTGAATCTTTAAACACAAATTGTCGAGAACAAGGATATTGTGCTAAAAAGTCTCTAGTTGGAGATATAAATCCAAGAATATGCCAACATAACAAGACAATGAGAAGGCTGATACTTCCCGAAAAAAGTGACCATGTTAGGCGTTGTAGCAGCTGCACGAAGATAAATATATTTATTTTTAATTTAAAAAATGTGTTTTTGTTGGATCAGTTTGAACATGTTTTAAACCTTTGTCCAGTGGAAACAATTGTTGAAAGTTACATTACAGCAAAATATGTTTGTATGTCAGTAATTAAACATCCAAAAAACATCATCTTTTTCAAAAATGAAATTCACCCTTTTAGATTCACTGTGGTTACATTTCTATATAGTGTTTTGAATAACTAAACTCGATAATCGGCAAAATACTTTTAGAAAGTAACAGAAATATATACATTTTTAGATTGTACACCAATTTATTCTCTACAACAGCAATCAGTTGAATGTAAACTAATGAGCTCTCCATTTCTCTTATAGAAAACACTGGTAGTGGTAAATGTCATATTCCAATTGTGTAGATAGAAAGCCTCAAGTTGAGTTCTTCAGAAGAACAAATAATAAAAAATATGAGACTTAAGTGCGCCTTGTAATAGTTCTCTCACGCACTGCCTGTAAATCTTCCACCTTCCAACTTCAAATCATGACCTTTTATTCTTTCACTCTTTTTTCTTTCTTCTTACTGAACTTTATTAAATCCTTCAATATATTTCATTCCTCTCCCTTCTGATTATATGTCAGATTTAACAAGAGGACACAGCATTTCCACTCCTCTCTGCAATGCATATAAGATCAAATGTAATCTATCTCCTGACAGTTTTCAGAACAATTCTGACCAGGGGCGGCCCGTCCATTGGGGCGTCAGGGCAAACGCCCCCCCAAATATTTTCTTCACCCTGCAATAAAAAAAACACAACAATGTATTAGTATAACCCAAAAACAAATAAATATAAGGTGTACATCATCATTTCAAGTCTAAATAGTATTAAAAATGAAGTAAAGTTAGTAAAGGGACACTGTCACTTTAAAATAACCCTTGCTCTACATTAACTAATGCTGTGTATCTATATAGCCCCCTGCCTGCACCCTGTGTGATCAAATTACAATAGTTATACACTGTGTACACTAACCTTAGAGTCTTCTCTCTCTTCAATGAGTCCTGGGCTGGCCCCCTGACCGTTAATGCATGCCGCCCACCATCACAGTGACGATATGCATGGGCGGTCATAAATGTATCAATTAATAACTGACAGTCTTCCATCATTGACCAATCAATGATGGAAGGCTGTCAAGTTACTAAGTGATCAATCTAAACCCACCCAGACCGTTAGCCCTGAGCGCCCGCCAGCAAATAGGGCCTCGAGTTATCATTTTGATTGACTGATACAGTCAATAAAACCACCAGTTGCCTGTCCCTCCCCCTTTCTGTTTCCTGACCCTGGTCACGCTGAGACTGAGAGACCTTCCTGGCTGAATCTACTCATCTGCTCTGCCTGCCTAACACAGTAAGTCTACCTGCCTGGCACCTGCCCTGCCCCTGCCCCTGGCCAAACCAAAACCCCTAGTAGCGGCGTAGCCCCTAATAAAAGTTAGGGGTGACCAGTTACCCCCAGTCCCCCACTATGCCTGCCTGGTCTGCCAGTGCCACCTACCCAGCCACCCACCAACTACCACCGACGACCCCAGCCATCACCCCCATGTGGCCTGTGCCACCCCCGATCAGGCCTGCCCTATGCTAGCCTAGCTATGCCATCATGCCACCGCCGGATTACCCCGATCACGGGATCGGGGTAGTCTGGTGGTGAGCGGGGTGGCACAGGCCCACATGGGGGTGATCGGATCACCCCCTTGATGAGGCCTGTGCCACCCCTGATGACCTCCATGTCGCCGCCCTATGCCACCCCCGAGGCCCGATCACCACCACCCCGATGCGGCCTATGCTAGCACCGCCCGATTACCCCGGGTATTCGGGCAGTGAGCGGGGTTGACCAGGCCACATGGGGGTGGATGTTCACCCCCATGAGGCCTGTGCCACCCCTGATCGTGGCCTACGCGGTCCGATGGGCGACCGATGGGCGCCTGAGCGTGACCGACCCCACCCTGGATGAACCAACTACCTACCCCCCCCCCCCTATTTTTATTCCATTTTTAGAAGTAACAGGCATGTATATGTGCCTGTCACTTCTAAAGATAAAATAAAAATAAGGGAAGGCAAAAAAAAAAATACAGTAAAAACATTATTATTACAAGTAAACAGTAAGCAAACACATTGTTAGAACAGTTAGTAACACAACACATTTTATACAAAAATAAACAGCTTTAAACAAACATTAATAAAAAATAAAATAAACAACAGCACATACTTACCTGTAAAATTGACCCCTCCAGCGTTGGCCTTCTGTCCTCTGGATATAGTCATGAAAAATAAATAATCCAATGTTGATTGAAGCCAATGGTCAAATAAAATAATCCAATGTTGATTGAAGCCAATGGTCAAAATAAAATAATCCAATGTTGATTGAAGCCAATGGTCCCATTGGGGCCTATATGGTCCCAATTTGTTATTTAAGGTTTTTAAGGTGCGGTTGGGGCCTATATGGTCCCAATTTGTTATTTTACGGTTTTTAAGGTGCGGTTGGGGCCTATATGGTCCCAATTTGTTATTTAAGGTCTTTAAGGTGCGGTTGGGGCCTATATGGTCACACTTGGTCTTCTAAGGTATGTTTGAGGCCTATATGGTCACACTTGGTCTTCTAAGGTATGTTTGGGGCCTATGGTCACACTTGGTCTTCTAAGGTATGTTGGAGGCCTATATGGTCACACTTGGTCTTCTAAGGTATGTTTGGGGCCTATATAGTTCCACTTGGTCTTCTAAGGTATGTTTGGGGCCTATGGTCACACTTGGTCTTCTAAGGTATGTTTGGGGCTTATATAGTCACACTTGGTCTTCTAAGGTATGTTTGGGGCCTATGGTCACACTTGGTCTTCTAAGGTATGTTTGGGGCCTATATAGTCACACTTGGTCTTCTAAGGTATGTTTGGGGCCTATATAGTCACACTTGGTCTTCTAAGGTATGTTTGGGGCCTATATAGTTCCACTTGGTCTTCTAATGTATGTTTGGGGCCTATATAGTCACACTTGGTCTTCTAAGGTATGTTTGGGGCCTATATGGTTCCACTTGGTCGTTTAATGTTTTTTAAGTATGGTTTTGTTCTTGAATGGTATGATTGATTTGCTTGTTTTCTTTCAACCCCAGGTGCAAACCCTATGTGGCTGCAGATTTGTTTCTACTCATTGGTCAACTTAATGAACGTGAATACCCTGAGAAGAAGAGCCGACTAATGGTAGGTGTCACTCCTTTAATTTTTCTGTTAATACGTATAGGTGCAATTATGATATTGCTGTAGTCTTGTCACATGAGTTTTTTCAATCTATATTGTATACCAATGAATTTAACACATTGTTACTTTACTTCTTGACATTTTTGCATTGCAGATCATGTATTTCAATGGGCTTTACAAGCATAAGGTCATTGGGCGGGGCTTATAAAGGTCATTATGACGTCAGGGGGAGGAGTTATAAAAATGGGTGTGGTTTGAAAAGGGGGGAGTGGCTATGTTTCGCCCTGTCGCCCCTCCAACTTGAAAAGTCACCAGCCGCCACTGATTTTGACTCAGAGTAAAAGAGTGTGAAAGGCAAGAGAGATTGGCAGATAGAGTAAATGATAAAAGGTAGAGGGAGATGAATATGACAATAACTTTGAAAGAAGTAGGAGAGGTTCTTTTTACACAACCCTGCTTTATACTTCTACCTGCTTCTAACCATGGTAACCCTATAATAATACCAGACATAGGAATGACAGCAGTCTTATTCCCATAACCCACCACACTCCACATCTTAACCTTCTCTTTTACCCTCTGGAATGCTTGCTCTGTACATAAACCTGTCTTTCCTCATCTGATACTGTCTTCACTTTACCCTATCTTATGTTGGCCTACACTTCAGACACAAGTCAAGAACCAGTGACACTGAAGGAGGTGGTGTGGGATTTCTTCGCTCCCCAACTTACCTTTCAGACCATTCCCAAATCCCTTCTCTCTCCTTCCCATTGTTTGAATTATTCTCCACTAGACTGTATTCGTCAATCTATCTATGTGCAGCTGGTAACTATCACTTCCTGGCCGAGCCTCACACATTCTTGACCAGTTTGCCTCCTGACTTCTTCAGTTCCTCTACTTCAAAAACCTCACTCTAATGTTGTGTGAATTCAGTATACCTGTTGATAATCCAGATGCCTCACAGCTAAATGTCTCTCTGTGACCTCTTCCTTTGGCCCTGCAAAGTGGACCATCTCTGCTCTTTTCAACAATCCATTTCCTCTGTCTGTCCATTAACTTGCATCCTTTTGATACAAGACACCCCTCACCCACCTCCACTTACTCAAGGAACCTACAGGAATCTATATGACATATAAGGACAGCAACCTGCCATCTCCCTACAACCTGTCCTCCATAAACAGAGCATAAACAACAATTCTGCTATAGTTATGAATGCCATGACATACATTTTTCTTCCTGAGTCACCTATTTCCACTTTTGGTTACAGTACAAACAGTGTTCAACAATATTATTCTAATTAGCGACTTGCCCGTCAAAAATGACGCCAATAAAATTTGAGGCCTGGCAATGCTGTTTGCCACACAGTGCAAGACTTCCTCCCCCCCACCCCTCTTCTTTAGGGGCCTAGCTGTGCTGCTTATTGCAGGCCTCGGCAGGCGTTCATCGTGAGCCCCACAATGAGCAGCCTCGTCAAACCCACAACTTTCAGGCCTCTCCCCCTTTACTTTACGTGCCTCGCGATGAACGCCTTCAACGCTCATTGCAGGCGGCATGTCTCTTTCCCCACACTCCCTCTTTAGTGTCTCTTTCCGCCCTCTCCCTCCGGTGTCTCTTTGCCCCCTCTCCCTGCCCTGGGTTTTTTCCCCTTGTCTCCCTCCCCTGTGTCTCTTTCCCCCACTCTCACACCCCTGTGTCTCTTTCCCCCCCACTCCCTCCCCTGTGTCTCTTTCCACCCTCTCCCCCCTCTCCCTCCCCTGTGTCTTTCTCCCCCCTCTCCCTCCTCTGTGCTCCTTTTTCATTTACAGGTGTGAAACCATTTGCAGGCTTGGGAAATTGATTAATTTCCCCAAGGCTGATATGGTCTTCCGATTTCCGGGCTTTACGGACGCCAATTGAATAGCAAATTACCTTTCAACCTCACTTACAGGTTCCATGCCTCTCCCCCTGTGCTGTGTGTGAGGTGGTAAGCTAATTTTGTAATCAATTGCTACATAGATAGATAGATAGATAGATAGATAGATAGATGGCCCTACTGCCTGAAATATTTCTAAACTTCATCTACTTAATTGTTTATGAAGATTTTAAAAAATATCAATATAAGCAATTTTGGGCTTAAAGTTTTTTCCTTATTACCTACATCTATCTGGCACAAAGAGTATATATTTTGTAGTGCTATCCTTGTGAAATATTTGTTTGTATAAAACCCCTGATTATTATTATTATGTTCTTATCCAGTTCCCCTGACTATAGTCTGTTGTCCAACCATGTGTGGGGTTTCAATCTGTAAAACAAGAAAACACCATTAAAAGTACAGATGTTGCATGTTATGAATCCAAAACTGCATCTCAAAACTGCCAAACGAACATTTCAGGCATTTAGTTACCTCCTGTGTTTGCCAAAAGTAGATGATGTTCTTTAAACATTTTTTCTGACCTCAACAGTTAAATAATTGACTGTTTCAGGAAATGCCTTTTCACTATTGTGAATTAGATCAAAGTATATTTTGTTGTTGTTTAGTCGTTCAGTCATGTTCAACTCTCTGTACACCAGTACACCAGGTACATCTCTCAGTCACTGCCACTCTATTTGCGCTTCTGCCTGATCATACCTTCCAGTGAACAGTTTGTCTTGATTTCCTGAAGTACTGATTTATTAGATCTTCTTGCCGTCCAAGTAGTTTTCACCAACACCACCATTCAAAGGCATCAATTTTACGGCACTCAGACTTCTTTATGGTCCAGCTCTCACAACTGTGTGTTACTGCTGGGAATACCATAGTTCTAACTATGCAGACCTTTGTTCATTGTGTAATATCTTTCATTTTTACTAGCTTGTCCAAGCTTGCCATAGCTTTCCCCCTCAGAAGCAAACATCTTTTATTTTTTATGGCTACAGTTACCATCTGAAGAAATCTTGGATCCCAGGAAAATAAAATCTGGGATTATAGTATATACCATTACATAAATAACACTAACCTAGGTAGAAGTAAGGTACAAGGTAACGGTAGCCTTTTGGTTCCTTTAGTATTTTTAATTTCAGTTGCCTGGGGTTAATATTTTTTAGCGCAAATCCTTTCAGGAATTTTTTTAAAATGCAGCGGGGTCACAATCGGTGCCGCTCGGGGACCCTGCTGCAAGGGGTTAATGTGGGGGGGGCTGCGGGCTTCCCTATGGACCGCTGCAGCAAGTGGTTAATGTAAGGACACTTCTGGGACCCCCAGCATAGAAGTGGGCAAATTTTGGTTGCCGTGGCCGGGATTGGCTAATAGTGTGCCACAAGCCCTTTAAGGAGCCACGGCTGGGAATTTAAAAGTTTTAAATGCAGTGGGGGCCTGATCTATGCCGATCGGTGACCCCCGCTGCAAGGGGTTAATATTTGGACTGCAGGGGGCCTGATAGGGACCCCTATAGCATGGGGATGTGTTCAGGGAGCAGGGGGAGCATTACACGACTGCCTCGGGCTGCTCCGAGGCAGCACGTACTGTATGTGATTTAGGAGCCCTTGCTGGCACTGTTTTGTGCCCGTAGGGATTCTTCCGAGGTGCGAGATTCACCTCATATATTTATGGCTGCTTGTTACTCGGTCCTCACAAACAGCAAAAAACTGACTTTTGCAAGGACCGAGGGAACTATGAGGGCTAATTTAATGAGGGTCTAAGTTTGTATTGATGTGTTTTGTAATTTTCTTAAAATTATTTTCCTTACTATAAGTTCTCTTCATGGTGTGAAAGAGCACAATATTGTATGTTAAAATTAGCTATTTGTTTTTTTTTTTATTAGACCAATAACACCTGTTTTACAAACACACTGTAGCGTGCTACTGACTTTTCCATGATTAATAACATAAGATGAAACCGAGCAGTGAAGGCTCTGTGAACACAAAGATTTATAGTTTTTCCCTTGAACTCTGGAATGCAGCAGGGGATGTTAACCCTCAACTGACATTTTTAGGTGTTTCCATCATTCCTTTCTCTGCATTTCTCTGCACAGATGTATTATTTAATGGTTACCTTTTTCCTTCTGTTCTCTGCACGGAGCTGTTATCATGAGTCTGTCTGGGGGCTTGTCAGTGACACATGTAAACAGAGATTTCATTTATCAATTTATCTGTGAAAGTTCCATGAATTTCAAATATTCAAAAAGTATTTCAACATGATTTTAGAAGATCTTTACAGTGGTGTGCTCCAAGTTGTGCTAAATGTCCAAGTTGTGCTAAATTAAGCGGCCATTTAAAGATATTATCAGATATCCCATGCACCCTGTATTTCTTTCCCTATTTCAGTCTTGCAGAGGATACATACGGAAGGGAATACCAAATAAAGAGCAATACAGCATTTGTTGTTTGAGTTCAGGAAAACAATCAAAAACAGTCCTCCGATTTATTTGATAGTCACTCATTATTATTATCGATTATTTATAATGCGCCAACATATTCCATAGCGCTATACATGAGTTAAGTTCCAGGCAACTCCAAACTCAAAATTAACACATTGCAAAGAATGGAGGGCCCTGTCTTTGAGCTTAGAATCAGGTGTCCATATCCCTTTCCTCAAATCACCAAACAAGATTGAAAACTCGCAGACTTACAATCTAAAGGGTTTAAATTATCCAAATTGTAGTTACTGAAGCTCGAAATGTAGCTGCTATTAAATTGGCCTCTTTCAGCTACCCGCAATCAATCTGCGAGCTACAGGCTGAAAATTCCTATGGGCTGTCAAAATCGTAGTTTAGGCGCAGATGTTACAATCGCTAAAATCACAAATCGATGTTAAATTGCAACAATTCAACAAGCCCGCAATTGCCTTCAAACCAGTAAATGGGAAATGTAGCCAAAAATTCTATGAGTACTAGAGAGGACTCGCAGGTGGGTTAAACACCCGTTCTTAACACTGCAAAAGCAAATAAAAACACAATACTGTAGTTAAAACTACTGGGAAAGAAATGAAAGGCATTCAGATAAATTGCACAACATTCTCAAGCTCGCAAATCTGCAATAAAAAAAAGAATATGTTTTATTTCCGTGTTATATCGATTAAATGTATTGATTTTTTTATATTGAAAGATTGATTGTGGTTTAATCTCCATGTTTTACTGACATCATGATGATGGTCTCATTTAGTATTGGCTGAGTCTAAATGGTAATTTACCGGCTTGCTTAATTGATCATGATCATGCCCTGTAATGCTACTTACGGGTGCATGGTTTACGGTTTTGGATTTTTGGCCATGTAGCTGCAGGCTTTTTCAATTTAATTTCTCTACTAGTTACCGAGACCTGGGTCAGGGGCAGCATGTGATTTCAATTGCATGAATAGCTGTTTATTTTTAAGTTTGATTTTTTTTTGAGGGGGAATTCCAATATTATTATTGGAAAGATTTAAAAGCCTTAATTTTGTCTATAAACTTTTGAAAAATAGTTTGGTACCAAAGAAAACAACGAAAAACAGTCCTGCAATTTGTTTGATATTCACTTTATTTAGTATGTAGGATTTCTCTACTATTTCAGGATATTTGTATGTTCTTCAGGGTCTACTGAAGAAAACAACTGATTTTGAATTTAGTGGGTTTAAAGGGTCACTGCAGTCCAAACATTTCTAGCATAAAAGACATGCTTTAAACAGTAAAAAATAATAATAATTGATTAATTATTAATTAAAAATATATGAAATACAAATAGTATGGGTTTGTTCTTCCCTTCTCTGTACTAAGAATTTGCAGGACAAATGGACAGTGAGTCTTGTGGATGCCTGATATTGTGTTCCTATTGATTTTAATGTAAATCAAATAAGAAAATATGTTTTAACATAATTAAGATGCCCTTCTTAACACATTTTTTTGAGGTGGATCAAACACATTGATTCTATCTTCCCGTCATTTTTTTAGTGTTGATTTTCTTCAATTAACACAACTTGTTTTCCATGGGGGACAAAAATTGTAATGTATAAACTGTTTTAAATACATTATTAAACATGTCGGTCTACAGTGACTCTTGGGCAATAAATGGTCTTATACAAATGAAGTGAAAACATTTTTGGTGACTTTGCAATGCAACCTTATTAGCCGTTGTATTTGGTTTTATGAAAAGATGCCAATTTCTGTTCCAGCAGGAAACACTCAAATACACAGCAGACCCATGGAAACTATATTTCATGTGATGCTTCATATTACGAATAGTCAAAATACCCCATTCACAGGTCCTTACTAGTGGGAACAGTAGACAAAACTCTAGTCAGAGGTTACAAAACTGGGGTCTGTGAGCGTTATTAAAAATATTTGTTTTTGTGTTCCACTACAACATTGCGCAACTAACAGGCATAGTATTAGCTTGGCTCCTACAAAAAACTTCCTTAAGCCCCCTGTGGTTGCTAAAATTATCTCCATACTGTGTTGTGCACTATTTATCTCCATGGTATACTAACCAGCAACGACTGCCATGACATCTTAACCCCTAAAATAGGGGACCCGATAGACCCTATAGACCCTCTTACCCTCATGAGGATCCATAAAGTTTCTAAAATTAGCCCCTACACTATTTACACTTAACAAAATATAAAATAAAATAAATGACACAAAAAAAATAAACAATAAAATAATTTTATTATTAAAATAATAAAAATATTTAACAGAAAATAAAAAATAAACTAAACCTGTAGGGGATTAAATGAAATATGAAGTAATACATTACCCTCCTTGATGACCCGTTAGCCAAAATCCCCAACTTCAGCTTTGGATAAGCAGGTACTCAGTACTCTTCTTTCTTGCTTGAAGACTCTCCATCCTCTCTTCATCCCATGTAAAGGGCCAGCAGTGCTTCTACCCAGATGAGCTCCTGCGCCAAATCTCGTCTTTTTAACGCTTTTCCATATTACATAGATTTGTGTAGGCTTCTGATTGGCTACCATATGTGTCACTCATATTTCATGGAACCATAACTGGGTATTTGAATTGCTTAACTCTGATTTGTTATCAAGCAGAGAAGGCTACCGTCCTATGTTTAATTGTTTAAAAGATTCACCAATCATAATACAAGGATTGAAATCTGTGTACTTTGATTGGTTATGCTTTTAACCAATCAGAGATGACTATTTTTCCCAATTCTGTTTGACTAAAATAGCACCCAATCATAATAGGGCTTAATAATAGTGGCTGTTATTTTAGGACTAGCGACTTGCCCGTTAAAAAATGACGGCAATAAGATTGTAAGGCAGGTAATGGTGCTCCATGCCAGCAACTGAGGCCCTCGCTTCGCGAGCCTGCAGCGTTAGCAACGACCTGCCTGCTCACAACTATATATGTGATATCTCAGGTAGAGTAGGCAACATAGCATACATATCAATCACTGGTTAGGGTTTACTTGTAAGGGTTTGCTGCGGAAGGGATCTAATGAGTAGATTCGTACCCCATGCTTCGCGCAAAGCTGAATAGCGCGTCTTCATCAGAGCGCAGAGAACTGCGCTCTGATGATGCTCTGTGCTACAGCCTGGTGCTGTGTGATCTGCCCCTGTCTGGTGCCCCCCATTATACAAGAGGCCAGGTTGCAGAAAGCCATGTAAAGAGTTTGATGACATTATAGATTAAAATGAAAATCCTTGCTCTCACCAGGAAACACATATGATGCTAATATGAGTCACCAGCCCACTATCAACATGTAACTGAATAGCAAAGACGTGTAAAAATAAAAAAAAGGTACTATTGAGCCATGAACTCAAAAACCTAGGCAAAATGTTTGCAAGATGAAATTTAAATTTCATTCAAGGTTCAGTTTGAGAAGTTTTTTTTGTACACTTTATTAAAAGCTTAAAAACAAAACCAGAATTATAGCATTTATTATATTGCATATTAAAGAACATGTCTGACATCTACTGGTAGAAATAGATAACTACACATTCACTATATACAGCTGATGATCTCGGACTGTTGTCCATGAGCTTCATTCAGGTTGTCCGTGGGACCATGGGTGTAGGAAAAATCCCCCCCCCCCCCCAGGTATTTCAGTGTTTGTAATGAACTGTATCCCCCCCCCAGAATTATTCTGGCTCCTACACCACTGCATGGGATCTCTGCTTAAATGCAATAAAAATACTAGTACAGACAAGTCTAAATATTATATTTCATTCTTTATAAGTATATATATATATTTTTTTTTTTTTTCTAATATACTGCAGTACAACACATTTCAAATGATAAACAACAGAAAGAAAATAGTCCACAAAACCCCCCAGCAGCTTTTAAATGATCAGTGGAAAAATAGAGACATAGATTGGATGGATGATAAGAAATAAAAATGCCCATCAAGTATGTCAATTATTTCTATCTAAGTTTGGCTAAATTAATTATCAGGGTAGCCTTGTGTTTATCCCAGGCATGCTTAAATTTGGTAACTATGTTCAAACCTTGTTGTCCCTTAGCCGTTCAGTCATGTCCGACTCTCTGTGACCCTATGGACTGCAGAATACCAGGCACATAAGTCTTTATGTCTTTGATTGTGCTTATCCATATGTTTTTTTCGGCTAAGATACTGGAGTGGGTTGCCAGTTCCTTCTCCAGTGACCCATGATTTGCCTGACCACTCTGCTATGACCTGCCCATCTTGGGTGACCCTACATGTTTTAGCTCAAAGCTTCATTGAGGTACACAAGCACCTTCACCATCACAAGGTTGCGATTCAGAAGGGAATGTTTAACCCTACCACTCTATAAAGTAGTACTTTTTCACATTACCCCTATATTTTCCACCTTCCAACTGGAAATAATGATTTCTTATTCTTGTGACTCTCAGCAATTTTACAGGGGTACATAGGAAAAAAGCTTGGAAACCACTGAATATTGCCACAAATGCCACATCCTTATTATATTATTAAAAGGCCACAATATATGTTTTAATAGTTTAATCATTCTTTATTTGTTAGGTTACAAACAATATGCATAAACATTAAATTAATTTATAATCAAATACATTTCATACAATTACATAGAATAATAAAATGTTTTCTATGATTAGAACATTAAAAATGATTAAATTGGTACTAAAAATAGATTAATAATGCAAAAACAAAAAAAGGGTGAGTACATATGAGTAAAGGAGAGGCAAGGGAGCATGACATAGTATAATAATAATCCATATAAATGTATTGGGAAGACACATTTTCAGGTCAAATCTATCATTATCCTCACAAAAAACACGGTAACTGATAAAGTGATCAAATATTTTGGTATAAATGACAATAAAACTTATTACAAATTAGCTTTTTTCTCTTACAGATTTATAGTCCCAGCAATGACTGAGATATCTGAAAAACCAAACACAGTATGCAAGAAAGAATCTCAAGAAGGGGTGGAGATGGAAACCAAAGATGACTATCCCAAAGCACAGAAGCAGTTGGTATGCCATTTATACTCAGCAACAGATTTAAATTATGGACCCCAAGAGACCCAGTCAGGAGGGCAGCTAATTCAGTGGGGACACCGTATTTGTTATTAGTTTTATATATACTTAGACCGGGATATTCTTACAATTTGCCCAGTTAGTGGTCTGTAGGGACTTGGGTTGAATTTTAAATTAGAATATTATATCATGGGACTATCAGTTTAAAAGGTATATACACTACACCAAAGGGTAAATAAATCTGACTGAATGTGAACCTTAAAATCATAATTAAATAAAATGCTTTGACTTATGCATTATCCATGAAGTTTGAAGCACTTAAAACTAATATTTTGTGTCAAAGATTAAAATCTCAGTGGAAATATGAAAATAATTTGATGCACTTGCAATTTAAGCACTGTCAGTACAACAAAATGTTCTTGTGTGGAAGATATAGAACGTATTTTGTTATGTGCTGTAATACTGAGTGCACTTGAACCAGCCCTTCCTTTGGATACTCAATGTTACAAAATATTTGCATTCTAGACAAGAAACAAAACAAGGAACAAATGCATTCAACCCATCTATTGTCGGGGGGGACAAATCCCCCCCAGATTTCTCATTGTGTGTATGTACAGTGCCTTGCAAAAGTATTCACCCCCTTGGCATTTTCGTGTTTTCATGCCTCACAACCTGGAATTAACATGGATTGTTTGAGGATTTGCATCATTTAATTTACAGAACATGCTCACAACTTTGAAGATGTTTTTTTTTAAAATGTTTATTGTAAAGCAAACAACAAATAGGACAAAATAACAGAAAAAGTTTATGTGCAAAACTAGTCACCCCCTAAAGTCAATACTTCGTAGAGCCACCTTTTGCGGCAATCACAGCTCCAAGTCGCTTTGGATAAGTCTCTATGAGCTTGCCACATCTTACCACTGGGATTTTTGCCCATTGCTCCTTGCAAAACTTCTCCAGCTCCTTCAAGTTGGATGGTTTGCACTTGTGAACAGCAATCTTTAAGTCGGACGACAGATTCTCTATTGGATTGAGGTCTGGCCTTTACTAGGCCATTCCAACACATTTATATGTTTCCTCTTAAACCACTCATGTGTTGCTTTAGCAGTGTGTTTGGGGTCATTGTCCTGCTGGAAGGTGAACCTCCGTCCTAGCCTCATTACACGCACAGAGTGGTACAGGTTTTGCTCAAGAATATCCCTGTATTTAGCACCATCCATCTTTCCCTCAACTCTGACCAGTTTCCCAGTACCAGCTGCTGAAAAACATCCACACAGCATGATGCTGCCACCACCATGTTTCACTGTGGGGATGGTGTTCTTTGGGTGATGTGTGGGGTTTGCGCCAGACATAGCGTTTTCGTTGATGGACGAAAAGTTCAATTTTAGTCTCATCAGACCAGAGCACCTTCCTCCATACATTTTGGAGTCTTCCACATGCCTTTTCCCAAACTCAATACGTGCCATTTTGTTTTTTGCTGAAAGTAATGGCTTTCTTCTGGCCACTCTGCCATAAAGCCCAACTCTATGGAGCATACTGCTTATTGTGCAGATACTCCAGTCTCTGCTATGAAACTCTGCAGCTCCTCCAGGGTTACCTTAGGTCTCTGTGCTTCCTCTCTGATTCATGCCCTCCTTGCTCGGTCCATGAGTTTTGGTGGGCGGCCGTCTCGCGGCAGGTTTGATGTTGTGCCATGTTCTTCCCATTTGATTTCTGATAGATTTGATGGTGCTCCTGGGGATCATCAAAGATTTGGATATTTTTTTATAACCTAACCCTGACTTGTACTTCTAAACAACATTGTCCCTTACTTGTTTGGAGAGTTCCTTGGTCTTCATGGCAGTGTTTGGTTAGTGGTGTCTCTTGCTTAGGTGTTGCAGCCTCTGGGGCCTTTCAAAAAAGGTGTGTATATGTAATGACAGATCATGTGACACTTAGATTGCACACAGGTGGACATCATTTCACTAATTATGTGACTTCTGAAGGTAATTGGTTGCATCAGTGCTTTTTATGGGCTTCATAACAAAGGGGGTGAAGACATACACACATGCCAATTTTCTGTTTTCTATTTCTAAAAAATAGTTTTATGTATATATTTTTCTTATTTAACTTCACCAACTTAGACTATTGTGTTCTGATCCATCACATAAAATTCAGATTAACAAAACATTGAATTTAAGGCTGTAATGTAACAAAATAGGTGAAAAGTCAAGGGGGGTGAATACTTTTGCAAGGCACCATATGCGTATAGAAGCTGTTCTGTGTATCAAGTAACCTGTATCCCCCAAGAATGATTTTGGTTCCTACACCGCTGTATATATATATTTAGCTTACAGTACTTTGGAAACTGTGTTCAGTGGAACCCAGAGTTCAATTGTATATGAGCAGGGATTTCACTTTATAATTTTTCCACAAAATTACTATTTGTGGTGACCTTAAATGCGACCTGGAAAGAGGTTATGCAGCTCTAAGATTAGGGCCTATTGCAGAGCTTTGGAGAGCCATTTTGAGATAAAGGGTATATTGTGTGGGGTTCCATTGGAGAAATGGAGAATAAATAGGGTTACAATGCTAAAATAGTTTGGGAGACAATGGTTAAGAGAATAACAGATGCCATTAAACTTGGTCAAAATTTTTTTCCAAAAATCCTGTGCTGAATATTTTTGTGATTGATGAGATGTAAACCTGTCCTTTTCATGTTACCACATGATAATCAGTATTTTCCAACTCAGCAGATGATCGATTTTGTATCTCTCATCTAATGTATAATTGCAAAATTATAATCCTGGAGATCTTTGCTGAAAACAACATTTTTTTTCTCAACATTTTTTAACTTAAGTGCAATAAGCATTCATGGTTAAATATCTCACAGCTCACTGCATGAAAAACATAGCTACTATTTATGATAGTTCCCTCTTCCCAGATAACACAAATAAAGAAAAAGTATAAATGTTGATTGTACCAACCATGCATTATGAGGTCTTATGTTATTTACTTGTTCCGTTGTGTCCAACTCCGCATGACCCTATGGATCTCATTGTCTACTAAAATAGGTATTTTTCCTAAAAATACTTTTATGCCCGCAGCCTACAAGTCTGATGTTAATTTATTACATAGTTCATCTGAGATTTTTCCAGAAGGCACCATAGGATAAACATTAGCTGGAAGGATCTTTTTTTGCAGAAATATAACTTTAGTATAATTAACAAATAGTACCAGAGAAGACTGAAGTGGTGGTAGATGTGTAAATAGAGCAGTAAGAAAATAAACAGGGAGCCCACCCCCCTTTACTGGAATTGTGATTTTCCCCTTTCTTGTGAAAATTCCCTCATTAGTTAGTGATTGATATAAAATTGAGAGTGATGTGCCTTTTATGTTTTGTTGCATAATGCCTATTAGCAGGCCTTTAATTAAGAACAATGCTGTGCTTTGATCTCCTGCACAATAGCTGGCACAGTCCATTTTGGCAGTGATCCTATATATTTAGGCCATATACTCACTGGACGTTTTATGTTATTTTGATATATTTTAGCAACAGATTGAGCGGCAGCTGAAATGTTTAGCCTTTCAGAACCCTGGGCCCCAGGTAGCAGATTTCAACCCTGAAACTAGAAAACAGAAGAAGAAAGCTTACATGTCTCAGATGAATGGATACTACTCTACTAGCAAGTAAGTGAAATGTTATTGCACATAACTGTCTTTTGTTTGGTCACCGCAAGCAGAAAAGACAGAATAGTCCATTTATTTCAAAGAAAAACCAGCATTGTTTTTGGTCCTAAAAGTAATTCGACAAGTAATACTAGCTGTTTTTTTTTGGGACAGTTGATACATGAGTGACCAGGCTTTAAAAACACACAAACAATATTTTACATCCATATAGCTAATTTAAATACGTCACAGTTAATAATATATTAAAACGTTCTTTATAAGGCCACTTAATTGAGCACAATTTGGACCACATCACCGTAAAGATCTCCTAAAAGAATGTTGAAATACTTTCTCTAATTCTTGAAACATGCATTTTTCACTGAGAAATCAGATAAAATAAAAAATGTGTTTACATTTGTCACTGACCTTAATCATTTCTGGGGATGGATGTCTTAGTCAGGGTACTTTCCTATGAAAATGTTAATGTCTGGTCACCATACCTTGGAGTCAAGGCTAATATGAGTCGAAACAATGCATGTTTTATTATTTTACCACAACAAATTGCCCAGTACACTATTTTAACTTTTTTTGTTTGTTTGTTTATGTAAATACAAATTTTGAAAAGCAGATACGTGATTGAAAATAACGGCACCCCGACTTTAACGTGGCTGACACATGCGCGCCTACACATGCCCGCTGATGGATGTGTGCACACACAAAAGCGTACATGCCAATAGCGCGCCCGACATCTGCGCGCAGGTCCCAAAATGTGGATAAAGTTAAATGTCTGACAATTCTGCAGTTTATAAAGGTGTCTAAGCCGTCCAAACAGTCTCTCAAGCCCAAACCAGTACATTGGGGATTTTATTCTCCATTCAGCCTGCTTGTTTTTTGTTTTGACTATTTTAAGGCGATCTTCCGCCAATAAAAACTTATTTAGGGGATCATGAACTATGGCCAGTCTCCTCATTGGAGTTTAGCTCAGGAGTGCTATGTGGCATATTCAGACAGGCTGCTCCCTCAAATGCCCCATGTGCCACTCCAGGAGCTGCCCTCTACACAAAGGGGCCTGCATCACCCAGAAGTGTAGTGCCACAGAACAAGTGTACAAGGTAAGGGTACAGGCTGGGTCGAAGTAATCTGCAGCTTCTTCTCTCTTTAAAAAAGTGCTCCGTCTACTAAGCCACTGATCCCTCTTACAGAGTCTGCAAGAAAGGGTCTCTTTGCCCTATTATCTCTCTCTACACACATACACACAAACATACATATATAGACATACAGGGTAGCCCAGATATACAACTGTTATTGCATTTATTCAATTATTCTACAGTAAAGATGCAGAAGGTTTACAAGTATGTGATTGCATTCTCTCAACTAACTACGTATGTGTGATAGATTGTGTGTTATAAACTGCTTGATTATCTAGAATAAAATGGCGTTCGGTTTATACATGGAACACTGTGCTAGTGTGTAAATTCAATGACATTTCGTAAAGCGCTATATATAATATATACTATTTTTATTTAAAACTGTAACATCCTATTACTAATGGGAACTGATTCTAATAATGAATTTTTATTTACAGTATCCGTGCTTGGTTCAATAAGTAATGTATTCTTCCTTAGAGTACATCTACTCTCAGCCCTGTAGTCAGTCTACCTTTGTCGGAGAGATGTGAGGACCTGCGCGCTATTGGCGGGTGTGCTTTTGTGTGTGCGCGCATTCGTCTGCTCGCATATGTCAGACGCCCTAAAGTCGTGCTACCGAAAATAACGCATGCCTAGATTATTATTAAGAATTAGTCAAAGTTTAAGACCTCTTGTAGTCCCTTATTTCTAATAAGATCTTTTAAAGAACTATACTTTAAAAGAAACTAAACTTTTTCAAACAATAAAAATGTAGAGAAGCTTTTAGCTGCTTTATTTGAAATGGGACAATCCTTGATGTGAAAGACACTCAGACAGGTTAATGCTATAGTAATGAATTGAATTTAAATGGACGATAGATTAAAGGCTGTGTTTATATTTTAATTCAGTAAAACGTTTTGCTAATTATAGAGTATTATTCTTCAAAAAGGCACACTGTACATATCACATTAACATGTCCTATTAAATATATTCAATTTCACAGATAATGCTCTTCCTGTAATTAAATGAGAGAAAAAAGAAGAGCTTTTTAAAAAAAAAAGAAGAGCTTTCATAAAAAAAAAAAAAAGTATCTATAGGGATGATGCAGTTATGGCCATGCATGTCTTTGATTGTCACATATAATGCATATACACTTTTACATACGGAATGCAGCGGCGTGCGTTGTATTTTAGACTGCAAGTCAGTGGTGGAGCTACTACTGGTGCAGCAGGTGCAAGGCACCAGGGCCCTCTATTGCCTGGAGTAAAGCGGGTCTTCTTAATTTATTATGGTTTTTATGTTTATAGAACATTGATCTGATCAATCTATGGGCAATTTGACCACCTACATATATGTTTGCCTCTTTTATTGAGCCTTACATGCACTTATCTTGTGTAAAGAAATGCTGGTGGTGGGGGAGGGTGTAAAATAATTGTTCACTACTCCCTTCCATTCCCTGGTTCCACCACTGTGGTAAGTTTAAGTGTTTAAGGACTTTGAAACATTGTGCTGCGTGGTAAATGAACATGGTGGTCCACTACATCCAAGATGAAAGAAATAGTCTGACTTGTTCCAACCTAAATTAAGGTTCTTTGTTGTATGGGGTATTTTTGTTTGACTACCAAACCACTTTGATGGGTCATATGTATATTATGCTGTTATGAAGAATGAATAAGGAACATTGTGAGCATATCTCCATCCACTTTTTTAGATTAAAGTGAGAACTTTGTATATCTTAATATTTTTGATTTGGAAGCAGAGTCTGCTATAATTAAGATTCTTCAAACCTGATTTTATGCTTACACCGCTGTTAATGCTGTTAGTTTGTAACATACTTCACAAACATGAAGCTTTACAGTGATTCTTTAAGGTGAAGAAAAATAGTTCTGGGTCCTTTTAAATAAGTCTTTAGAACTTTACAAAAAATAAATAAATAATATAATTTTAACATTATTGTATCAATAGAAATATATCAGCTATATGTTCCACTGTACTGAGGAATCGCTTTATAGTAACAGAGATTGGTAGCAATGCATGGAGAACATAACTGAATTTTTGTCCTTGCTCTCAGGGTATCATTGAAGAAGTATGACAAGCAAGGTAAATTGCTGTGCAATAACCGAGACTTGTGTGACTGTCTGGAAGAGGACTGCCAAGGATGTTTCTATCCATGCCCAAAGTGCAGCTCCAAAAAGTGTGGACCTGAGTGTCGCTGCAACCGGAAATGGGTGTATGACAGAATACAGACAGAAGCGGGCGATGTCATTAGTAAGCTGCCATTTTATGTTCCTGATTAATGGACCACAGAAACTGAGGACCCCCTAAGTGCAATGCAGAGCCTTTTACTTGTCTTACCTCTATATATTATATTAAGGATCAAGATATGATACAATATCTTATGATCTTAAGTGTAATGTTCCTAGTTGATGCCATTTAATACTGTTTATATTTGCTGTGAAAAAAATCTCTGAAATTTGTATATTATTTTATGGTATGATGTCATCACACTCTAGTTAAGTTAATAAGCTCTATTTAACACATTTAATTAAGCATCTTTGCACCACTAAAAAGTGTTTAAACTTCATTCAAACGTATAGGAAATGCACAGAGCATACCTATTGGGAAAGCCCCAGATCAGTAAAACATTTGAATTAGTTTTGTTTTTGCTTTGAGAGCATCATTTGAAAATGGAAAACACATTGTGACACATTATTAAATACCCTATTTCAGATGCAGAACAAAGACAAAAATGCTTTTCATGTTATTTTAACTAATTGAGATATCTCATAACCCCTAGAATCACTATGTTCATCATTTTCTAAAACATACATTTTACTTTCAATAAATGCATTTCCCAATCCAAAATGAATAAAAACAGAAGATGGTGTTCCCACTTCACTATTAACGCCTCAATAATGCATGCTGTAAGCATCTTGTGAGTATAAATTTGTCCAATCAAAAATAAAGGGACAAAACAGTGGTAAAAAAGCCTTTTTAATAGATAGATAGATAGATAGAAAAACATATTTCCCTCAGCTCACTCTAGTGGATTGCCCTGTTGGCCTCCCTCCTTCGATATGTGATCAGACACGCAATCCTGCAATGTACACCATAATAAAAACAAATGAAGGAAATGTTCTAGTCCATGTGGGTGGCCTGATATGTATTAATTCAATAATTCCTGAGATTGACATAACACCAAAATGACACATACAAAAAAATAATTTTTGATTGCAGATTTGCGAGCTTGAGACTGTTGTGTAATTAACTCTAATGTCTTTCATCGATTTCCCCATCTTTTAAAGTGGAGTATTAATTTTGTAATTGTATTTACATTGCTACGAACAGGGGTAAAACACCTTTGCAAATCCTATCTGGTATCTGTAGGATTTTCCTCTACATTTGAGATTTATGGGTGTGAAAATATTTGTAGCAAATGAATAGCGATTTGCCATTGTAACTCTTGCGGTCTTGAAAGATCAAAGGCTTAGATGGGTTGTAAGTTATGGTTAGATCATTTGCGGCTCCCAAAAAGACGCCAATTAAATAGCAAATTTGTTTACGGGCTACATTATGGGCTCCCATAAGCTATGATTTCTCAATTGAATGAGGCCCCAAGTCTGGCTCAATTAACAATAATGGCAAGAGGCACGTAACCATTCTCCTTTAAACTGCTGCTCACATAACAAAAGGCAAAGGGAAATGAATGGTACAGGGTCCAAATTATAATCTCAGAAACTACAAAAAAAATCCTAAAATGACTTGGGCTGAATAGACAGGGAATAACAACCAACAGAAGTTGGATGGGTGTGAACCCATGTTTTCATTAACTTTAGCGTGTGTCATCATTTCTTAAAGGAAATTATTATTATTATCCTTAATTTGTAATGCACCAATATATTTGTAGATCTATACAGGGGTTAAGAACACAGCAAACATTATTTAACACATTGCAAAAGAATAGAGGGCCCTGTCTTTGAACCTAGAACCTAAAGTACATAGGGCCTCATTCAATTGTGATGTCGGCAATTGAATAGGGCCCTAAAGAAGCACATAGCATATTTTTATTAAAGAAGTTTTTAGTTAGTGAAAACCTTTCTTTTGGATAGATGCTTGCTAACAAAAAACTTCTTTAAAAAATATATGTTATGGGGGGGCGTGTCCAGCAAGCTAGCTGAGCGGTCGTGCCACAGAGGAGCTCCGTCTAGGCGACCGAATTTATTAATGATAAAACAGTGAATTCTCACCAAACCAACTTAAAACCTCCACATAGAGTCCCACATACTCCCGAGGACCACGGAGGTACTTTTTCGGAGTGACACACTCAATCTTTCACTCCCTCGTGGAACCGGGCACGACGGACGCCTGAGACGCGCCGGACGTCTCCTCTCTCCCCCCGGAGGGGTGACCCGTCCACAAGACCCTAACCTTCAGGCACACCAAATCAACACAACCACAATCTCAGAGAAGGACACAAGAAGCAGTGATCGCTGCATCACATCGCCAAGGTAGACCCAGGACAAGCGACTGGGCCAACAAAGCAACAATAAAACAAGTAAGCCTGAACACGTCCACGGCATCTTACCAGACACCAATTCACGTAGCTCCCGTGGGGCGCTGAGTGTACACGGACGCTGCAGGCGGTGGAGAACCAGGACACCGAGTCTCCCGCCACGCCAGCACTAGAGGCCTTGTGAAGGAGACGTAACGACAGCAGGGTAAGGAGTCACTGCGACTCAAAATCCGTAACCCACCCCACAGGTACTGCACAGACCCAGGGGCACAATAAAACGTTAACAGACAAACCCAAGTAAGGGCCACAATTTAAGTGCTTACGATTTAGCACACACACAGTGCACACGTTGAACACAGGGACAATAATATTTTTAGAAGAGACATTAAAGAACCCTGGGCAGAGGATTAAAGGAGATCCCACGAACGGGCACCTACACATCTCAAGTGTGAAGTGAAACATACCCTGAGCTTACAACTGGCGGCCATTTTGCCCCATCCTCACCCTAACAGCTCCAAGCCTATTTCCCGCCAAAACACAGCGGCGGCCATTTTCCCATGAGCTTGGAACCTACCAGACAACACTGGGACAAACTTACATAAAGGGGAAAAGGAAAAAAGAAAGAAATAAGGCCCACTTGATAAACCCCTATAGGAGAGTGATAACTCTCCAGAAGCACAAGCACAAGAGCCCTCACCCTTCACTCTTATTTCAAATCTGAGACCCCAACAGATGGATAGCTGTATTCTTCCCAGAAAAGCTTAAAGAACTTACATAAAGTGAAGCAACAGAGGTGCTGCCTACAATCTGACAGAAGACTTTCACCCCTCCATACAGTAAGCAAAGGTGGGGCATAACTTTATAACCCTCTGCTCAGAGGAGGACATACAGCTCCTATAAAGTCCCTCACCACCTCCCCCCTTTCAGTGACTGTGCCTACACTCAAGGGGAAGAGAAGTCCTTTGCCTAGCTGAGGGTCCGCGCATTGAGAGAAAATTGGATACAGTGCCATAAAAGCAAAAAGTAAAATCAACCTAAAAGAAGGGAGAGTCACTGTAAAACAATTGCACAGAACACCAGTGACCCCTAGTGTCCATCTCAAATAGTGCATAGAAGGAAGAAATACTACCTTCACCATAGACTCACAGTTTACCAGTCACATGGAGGTCAGCCTCCCCAAGATGTAACCTCTCTACAATGCCCACACAAAGGGGGCGCTAACAAAAGATAAAAGTGAAAAGTGACTTACAAAGTATTATGGCTGGAGTCGCAACGAGGAAAAGCAACAAAAACATCCAAGCCTACTACCCACCAAAGACAGCAATAACAACCCCCCAGACGCTCCCACCAGCAACAAGACCCACCGGTCCGATGACAATGGAACACTCCACACCGAGCACCAAAGGTGACATACAAGACTTGAAAGATCTAATTCGGACTTTTAGAGAAGACATAAAAACAGAAATTCTGAAAGTGTCCACAGAGCTAAAGTCTGAAATAAAAAAGATAGACTCTAAGACAAACATACTTGAGGGAAAATATGAAGACCTGCAACAATCTCACCTTCGACTAGAAGCAGAAATCTCTTCATTAAAAGAAGAACAAGCCAATCACCTTCTGTTTCAAGAGGACCTGGAAAATAGATCTAGGAGACAGAACGTGAGATTACGCAACGTCCCTGAATCGGTGACGGATTTGAAAGGATACATGTATGAACTGTGTGAATTTTTGCTACCAGAACTAAAATCAGAACAATACACCTTAGACCGTGTACACAGAGCTCTGGGAGGTCGCTCAAATATGAAGGACAGACCTAGAGATATCATAGCAAGATTTCATTACTTCACCACAAAGGAACTGTTTATGAAAGCATCCAGAGGAGGCATACCGGAAATTGAAGGACAACAGCCTCAGATTTTTTCCGACTTATCACAGCTGACGCTTACCAAAAGAAGAAATATGAAACCCCTTCTGGACTGCATCCTTGCTCAGGGCTGGAGATACTCTTGGGGCTTTCCATTTCGCCTGACCATCTCAAGAGACAACAAATTCTTCTCGGTCCGGTCCCTGGAAGAGGGAACCAGTCTATTGAATTCCTGGAACATTCACCTGCAGACGGATCCTGACCTTCCCTCGGAAAACAGACTTCGAGGAGAGAGAGGAAGAGGGTCAACTCGACGTGACAGAGAGAGAAATGTCACACGCCCAGACAAGATGAACTCTTAAACCTATATTGCTGTTTTGTGTTATATCATTTTGCCTTTTCTCTCTTACCTTTCTTTTCCATAGGCGGTCTTGCTAGCCTTTACGAGGGAAGCTTTAGCCCAACTAAGTCAAACCAAGGAGGCATACAACCAGTTAACATCACCTCCCGCCGGATGGTTTCTGTACAAGACACCATCAGGCTTCTCCAATAGATAATCTTAGATCCCATTAAGGGAAACTAGCTACATTACAACTAGCCCACAGCCCTATAACGGCCCAGAACGCGAGCCACCTATAACAAACAAGAGATATATTCAAATCATAGCCGCTCGGACATGAGTCAATAGTGGGCATCTTAACATGTACATAATAGTCCATATTAACTCTAAAAAGACAAGTTAACTAATGCACTACTGAGTCAATTCCCTGGTTGATGTCGCCTCCTTGGGCCGCTTAACAGACTATTTCCAGTAAACCCTCGAAACAGGTAACTACATTGGATATATATAAGATCACTTTTCACTTAAAAAATTATAGCCTTCCTAAGAAGCCCCCTAAGGGCGATTTGTTTTTGTTTTAGTTTAAAAAAGAACAAAACAGGCGATTCCACACAGTGTCGTATGAAGACACGGGTGGACTCACCAAACAAGTTAAGGAGGATAGCGTAGGCTACCCTCTAGTAAGTTTTAATACTTCTATCTCCAAAAATACTTAAAAGATCTGAATTGCTACTTACCAGTGTAACTATCTAGGTCTCAGTGACACCGTTAAATTATAATCTTAATTATTCCGAAATACCTATCAACAAAGCTAGAGAAAGAATAGTCATAGAGTTGCCTTCGGCTTATTGATATCTCAGTGCTTGTTTTAACATCGTCTTCCACCTTCTTGTTTGCCCTAATAGAACTTACTTCCAGGTGTGCCCCGGGAGGTCCCAGCAGGAGGCCCATCGAACAGTCTCAGCAAAACATCAAAGCCTTGTCAGACAACGACTCACCGCCCAAAAGGTACACAGAGCCTAAAGGTAGGACACACCATGGGCCTTAACATAATCTCACACAATACACAGGGCCTTAATGAACCCGTTAAAAGAGGGATAGCAATAAAAGAATACCAAAAACTTAAGGGGGACATAATCATGATCCAGGAAACACACTTTAAAAAATTAGCTGTCCCCAGATACTGGGGAAAAACTTACAGACAAGCATACCACGCTACGGCTAAAGAGAAGAAAAAAGGAGTGTCAATCTTAGTTCACAATAGATTAAATTTTTGCCACTCCAGAACACAATCAGACCCAGAAGGGAGATTTATTGCAATCCACGGGACCATTCAAGAACAAAATATAATCTTCCTTAATCTTTACGCCCCAAATACAGACCAATCACAATTCTTCAATAAAATATCACAAATGATGACAGGATGGGGGCCAGCCACTCTCATAATAGGGGGGCACATGAACACCGTTTTAGATCCAGATAGAGATCGCTCAACCAAGTCCTCTTCCCACAACACACCAGCAGCTACCAAAACACTCAAACACATGCTAAAATCCCACGGTCTGATAGACACATGGAGAGCAATGTATCCTTCAGATAGATCATATACCTTCTTCTCCTCTAGACACCAATCCCACTCGCGAATCGACCACGTGCTGATTCAACAGCGACTAGCCCATAACCTAACTGACGCAAATATCCACCCCATCGCGTGGTCAGACCATGACTTGGTCCAGATCTCAATAAACGGCATCACCCCATCAGGGCAGTCCCCGTCGTGGACATTGAACCCACACTTACTCACTGACATCAGATCTAAAGATAAAATTGTCAAAGCGATAGATGACTACTTCGCGGTCAATAATGGGGACGAAGTAAGCAGGGAGGGAGTGTGGGCAGCCCATAAAGCAGTCATTAGAGGAGTTTGCATCCAATTAGGCGCAACGGCGAAAAAACTAGACCAGGCACAGATGAACACTATTAAATCTAGAATAGCAGACCTACAGGCGCAATTCACGAGGAAACACGACCCAAAAATCTATAACGAAATTTTGACCCAAAAACAACAACTAAACTCAATCCTTCGGAAAAAAATGGTGACCATTCTCCAACGTTCACAAGCAACAATGTTCAGAAGCGCCAACAAACCTGACACTATGTTAGCTAAAAAACTAAAAACACAAAGGGCTAATTCCTTCATCCCCAAGATAAGTAACAAAAATAAGAATCTAGTCTTCAAACCAAATGAGATAGCGGAAACATTCCGACATTTCTACGAGGAACTTTACTCAGCCCCTCCTCATTCAGGATCCACAACCCACATCTCACAAATATATGACTTCCTTAACTCAACAAAACTCCCACAAATTGAAAATACACAAGCTGAAGAACTGTCTAGACCCATATCATTAGAAGAAATTAAGGAAGCTATCAAGACAACTAAATCACATGGGGCACCCGGCCCTGACGGGTTTACAAATTACTACTACAAACAATGCTCACAACACCTACTCCCATATCTACACGAATTATTTAATGAATTCCTAAAAGGCCCTCCCATAAAACTGGAGTTTTTAGAGGCAAAAATCATTGTAATCCCTAAAGAAGGTAAAGACCCAGCCCAATGTGGAAGCTACAGGCCAATCTCATTGATTAACACAGACATGAAACTATACACAAAGATTTTGGCGAACAGGCTAGCCCCGTTACTACCAAAGGTTGTCCACCCAGACCAAGTAGGATTCATCACAGGCAGAGAAGCCCCAGATAACACCAGAAGAGTGCTGAATCTCATAGAAATAACTAAAAAAGACGACATACATTCAATGCTACTTTCACTAGACGCAGAAAAAGCGTTCGACAGAATAGATTGGACCTTTATGTGGGAAGTATTGACCAGAATAGGACTGGGAGAAACCTTCATAAGAGGTATACAGGCCCTATACGCGAAACCAGAGGCACTTATTACATACCAGGGTTTTAAATCTAAAAAATTCAAAATCACCAGAGGAACTAGACAGGGCTGCCCGCTCTCCCCTCTATTGTTTGCTCTATGCCTAGAACCCCTGGCGACCGCAATCAGAACCTGCCCAGACATAAAAGGTATAAAAGTGGGACCTAAAGAATACAAAATCAATCTCTTCGCAGATGATATTCTACTATCACTAACCGAACCAATAACTAGCCTACCCAACCTACTTCAAATACTCACGAAATTCGGCACCATCTCAGGCTTTAAAATCAATACGGCTAAAAGTCAGGCACTCAACATATCTCTCCCCAGAAAAGTGGTAGAAAATATAGACAAAAACTTTCCCATGAAATGGGCCCAAAAATTCCTGACTTACCTGGGGATTAACATCCCAAACTCGACGGAGCAAGTATATGAAGCAAATTTCCCCCAAATTATCAGAAAAATCAAACAAGACATAGAGAAATGGTCCTCTTTCAATATATCTTGGACTGGTAAAATAAACGCGATTAGAATGAACATTATCCCGAAAATTTTATACTTATTTAGGGCGATTCCAACGCCAATTAACTTAGCAGCCATAAAATCACTGCAAAAATCTCTCTTCAAATTCACCTGGAACCACAAGAAACCGAGAATTAACAGAAATACGATGCAAGCACCCACACAAAAAGGAGGTTTAGCCTTTCCAAACCTGGTTAATTACTACAAGGCCACAAGACTGGCACAATTGACCAGCTGGTACAAAAAAGATGCCATCCCTACATGGGTCGAAATAGAAAAACAAACCTTAGAAAATAATAATATAACATTATCACATGCTTTATGGCTAAGCCTACACTCAGATTTAAAAATTCACAATCTTACAAGCTGCATCCGTAACTCACTGAAAACTTGGAAGGAAATAAATAAAAAATCCCCCATGCTACATATAGGCTCGGGCCTAACCCCTCTGTGGCAATCACATAAGGTTGACCACACAAACAAAAGATCCCAAATGAAATGGTGGATACAAAAAAATCTGACTATTGTGGCAGACACATGGACTCGGGCTCAGGGAGACACACTTAATCAGATCCCCAACAACGAATGGATTAATCTTATGATAATTAAACAGACGTTGTCTCAGACTACAAAATTAAATAGCCAGAACAGAAAATCAATATATGAACACTGTTGCATTAACAACCCCGGAGGCAAGGGCAATATCTCAGTGATATATAAAAACCTTGCTGAACTGTCTAGTGCAGTTAAGCCACACTACCAGGAAACTTGGGAATCAGATTTACACATCACATTAGATGACAAACAATGGAATCAGGTTATCAAACAGGCCAACATGTCTTCCTTAAACACCACCTTGAAGGAGAATGCACTAAAAACAGTTATGAGATGGTACCTCACACCAACGAGGCTACATAATTCAAATAAAACACATCCCGACAAGTGCTTTCGGGGTTGTGGACACATTGGTTCATTAACACACATGCTTTGGGAATGCCCCAAAATTAGGCACATATGGCAGGCAACATATAGCACGCTAGAGAAGTTATGGGGGAAAACTATACAACAAAAACCAGAAGAAGCACTTTTAGGACTTCCGAACAAGGAACTAACAAAAAGCGAGCAATTCCTAACCAACCAAATATTCCTAGCATCCAGATGCATCATAGCGAAACACTGGAAACACACTACCCCTACATTTAGAGAAGTACTTCAGAAAATTGACCATATTCAAACCATGAGTCGCTTCTCAGCGGAACTTGACGCGAGATACAAACGGTGGGCCTCCTGTTGGGACATCTGGAAAATTAGAGGCCCAAGTTGAGGTGAGTCTAAAAGAGTCGGAAGATATAGGTAAATTCTTGGTTGAACAACAAGAGGGGAAGAAAACCCCCCATACTCTTTTAATTCAGAACTAGACAACTGGAGATAGTATTTGTTTTTGTTTATTTTTATAAAAAATTATCTCTCCAGGTACTGACCCTGGGACTATCCTGGTAATCTTTATAGAGGTAAAAGAAAGGATAATAGCTTAGTTAAAATAGCGGTTATTTATCCTAGATCACTCCCAAGGCCCAAACCCTAGGAGAGATTCAATTGTTATTCTCACTTCTTATGAGACGTTTAATTGATCTGTTTTGTGATAAAAAGAAAAGTTACTTATTATTGTATGGACATGTTTACATATGTTACATTCTTGACGCATTCTGTACATTTCTGATATTCTTTGAAAAATAAAAAATAAGAATTTAAAAAAAAAAAAAAAAAAATATATGTTATGTGCTTATTTAGGGCCCTATTCAATTGGGCAAATTGCAATCGAATGAGGGCCATAGTGAGTAAAATGTATGTTTGTAAAAAATAGTTTTCAAAAAAGGAATTATTTAACAGCCTGTGTATTGAATTCTTGAATTCATAAATGCTAGTGTTTTTTAAAAACAGAAATACAGTCAGTAAATGTCCAAATAAAACACACACAATACACTGCACTTTTTATTTTTATATTATCTGTACATTGTATACACTATGTTTATATATATTTGTACTGTTCTATATTTTCTAGTTTATTATGTTATTATAGGTTGCATTATAGGTTTTTATAAGAAAATACCGTTCATGAATATATAATATTTACATATGAAACATGCTGTTTTTCTTTTCCCTAAATATTGTGTTGTTCTTTTTACAATTTAAAGCTTTTTTTGGCAAAATATTGTTTTTTGTAAGTACCTGAATACAATAAATGCCAATGCTGCAACACTCAGCACTTTATTTTCAAAAAAATCTGCAAATTATATTATTTTTCAATACAACTTTTTATATATATTGTACCTGTTTTTTTATGCCATAAATATGATTGTACATGTCTTTTTTGTATGGATATACTTTTTATATTGTTATGTTTTTGTATTTATACATTTTAATAAATAATATGTCTATATATGGTGTGCCTTATTATTTAATATTTATTACTCATCAAGAAGCTCAGATATTTTATTTCTTCAATTTATGCATTTGTCAGTACTATTATTTTTTTTATTTTTTTTACCCGGGTAAGCTTTAGTAGTCAGATTAATTTAATGAAAATTATAATCCAAATTTTTCTACAATGCAACTATCCTTTCAAAGATTTTTGCATACAAATGACTGATGCAGTTAATGACTGATGCACAAGCTTTTAGAATTTCAGGACCTTATTTGTGTGATTCAGGGCACTTCATCAGCTATGTTTTTGGGCTGTATGGTAAATTATTTATGTCTTTTGAGACCTTGAGACTATACAGCTGTCTGTCTAAAGTGGGGAAAACATACAGAAAGGCAAATACATTGGTTACAGTCATCAGGCTGTGGAAGATTTATTCCCAGGATAATAAGATGGTATTTTCAACCACTCAGATGGGCACCCTCATATCTTCTAGCTGAAACAAGACAAAAAATGGTTGTAACTATTAAAGCGTCCAGAGTAGCCAACCACATTCCAATCTGCCATCATTTGCATTCTCACTGGTTTATCGTTAACAGAATGTGGCCAGTCCGAGTTATGGGACACTCACAAATCAAGTCTGAAATATTTCCATCAATTCTACATACTGTACCTGCCCCTCATGCAACTTGCTTCTTGCTCATAGAAATAGTCAATGGACAGGAATGTGTAACCCCTTAAACTGCCACTGTAAGTGCTTCTTGTGTCAAATCTATTTTTTAGTTCACCATTAAAGTGAAACAGCAGTAAAGCCAAGCTTTAGCCAGAAAATATCATTTAAAAATACAGTTTACCCACACAAAGTGGAAAGCATTGATTTAGAACAAATGACTTACTAATGAAAGCATTTGAGGTTTATTACTTCATGAATTGTGATACATTAGTTCAGGGGTGGGCAAGTTCGGTCCCGGAGGGCCGCATACATGCCTCGATTTGAATATTACCTTTCTGTGCACAGGTGAGTCAATCAGAATGTCTGAAGAAGTGATTGACTCACCTGTGTGCAGCAGGGATATAATCAAATCCAGGCATGTGTGTGGCCCCTCTTGCCCACCCCTGCATTAGTTATATACTAATATTATAATACTAGTACATTTTACATTTCCCCCCCCCCTTTCTGTGTTTCTCCCCCTTCCCTCCACTGTGTCTCTCCCCCTCCCTTGTGTCTCTTCCCCCCTCCCTTGTGTCGCTCTCCATCTTCCCTCCCCTGTGTCTCTTCCCCCTCCCTCCCCTGTGATCCTTCCCCCCTCTCCCCTGTGTCTCCCCCCTCCCCTGTGTCTCTTCCCCATCTCCCCTCCGTCTCTTCCTCCTCTCCTGTGTCTCTTCCCCTCTCTCCCCATGGTCTCTTCTCCCCACTCCCCTGGGTCTTTCCCCTTCTCCCCTGTGTCTCCCCCCCCTGCCCTGTGTCTTCCTCACCCTCTGTCTTCCTCCCCCCCTCCCCTGAGTCTTCCTCCCCCTCTCCCATGTCTCTTCCCCCTTTCCTGTGTCTCTTCCCCCCTCTCCTGTGTCTCTCTTCCCCTCCCCTGTCCTGTCTCTTCCGAATCTCCTCTCCCCGTTGTGTCCCTTCCCCTGTCTTTCCCCCTGTGTCTTTCTCCCCCTCCCCCTGTGTCTTCCTCTCCCTCTCCCCTGTCTTCCTCCCCGCTCTCCTGTGTCTCTTCCCCCTCTCCCCTCCAGTTTCTCTCCCCCCCTCCCCTGTGTCTCTTCCACCTGACCTCTCCCCTGTGTCTCTCCTCCCCCACCCTGTGTCTTCCTCTCCCTCCTCTTTTGCTGCAGCTTGTGGCTGCTGCATATGTATTATTAATAAATATACACACACATACATTATACATGTACATGCATACACACATATATATATTATATACTAGAATATTGCCCGTCAAAAAATGACGGCAATGAAATTGTAAGTGAGCTAATGCTGTTTGGTGTATGGTAATCAAAGAAATAATACATTAATAAAGGAATATACTTTACCTATTTTGGAGTAATATATGCAGGAAGCATTATGCTGAAGAGCTGACAATCTGTTTTCATGTTGCTTCAGCATACAATGTGTGTTTTCAGTGCTGTGGAGCTGCTGTGTAAGTGTGAGTAATGTGTGCAGTGTGTAGTGTAAATAGTGTGCGTGCGCGATGAAAATCCGTTAGGGTAGCTGTGTACTTCCGCATTCTGTAAGTTAGTGTTGTAAAATGGCGCCTAATGTGTGTGGTACGCGGCTGTGGCTGATTTAGCGTCCTTGTTCTTGGACCTCATCTGGCTTTTTCGGAAAATCCGTATGTGTTTGGAGGTGTTTTGCATCTTTAGGGTGCTGTAGCCTCGTTTTCTTCCGGCGGCCATTTTTTCTCTCGCTTAGGTGATTTTCGGGTGTCTAAACTCTTGAATTTGGAGTTAAATGGTGGTGTAATGTGTTTGTTGTGTGAATTTATTGTGTTTTTAATGTTTTCAGGTTTGCGCTGGTTGGTCGTTAAAGTCATATTTTTGCGAGGTCGGAATGTTTTTTTTTCTAAGTCCTGCGTCTCGTATTTGTTTGTCGTAAGTCCGTAAATGTTGCGAGGTGCGCAGTTGCTGGCATGCCTCTATGGCCAGCTATTTCCTTTGATACTCAATCTGCAGGCTGCAATGTTGGTGGGACCTCCATACTTTTTTAGATGGTGTGATCCTGCATTGAAGCTTTTGCAAATTAACTGAAAACTGTCATCAAGTCCCCAAAATCCAAGAGGCTAACAGAAAAATGCTGAAAGTGGTACAGAGGTAACATAAAAACTAAAAAAGCACAGGGAGGTAGAGCAGCTCCAATCTCAGCTCCTTGCACCGAATCAACTCTTCTTCTACAATGGGGGAGTCCATCTTAGACTATTAGTAGCTTGATGGGCGGGTATTCTTATGAGGGCTTATTTCCGTTGTCAAGTGTGCTATGTGAAGAAGCAGTTTTTCCATAGATTTAAATTCATATCTTATCTGACTCCACTCCTATCAAGTTTATTACTCTGTTAGAAACAAAGACAAAATGTTTGTCATTATTAAAACAAAACTGAACACAATAGTAAAAAATAAATGCTATATATTAAACTGTATATATTTTGCACATTATCAAGTCAAGCTCTTCCAATGATTGTAGCTTCGGTGGTCCTTTCAAATTTCACTAATTTTGTAAAAAAGGGACATGACACCATTTTTTAATGCATTTAAAAAGAACATGCTTTCAAAATGAAAAAATGTGTTTTCTATGGAAAATTTTAAGTAAAACCTATTTAAATTGCATTTAAAATAATTTGATACTTGACACTTTGCCAATGAAAGCTGATTAATTCAACATTTTTAGCTTTTTTTGTGCTTTTGAGCAGCCTTTGAGAAAAAAAGGGAAATAGACATTATCAAATACCCTCTGTAAGATGAAATAAAGAACAAATTGTTTTAATATCATTTTAATTATGGGGTTATCCACATCTAATAACTAGATCCCTACCAAATTATGCCTTTATTTGAATGCTATGTTTCATTAAAAAACAACAATACATCTATTTTGTAAATGTTAATAAAACCAGAAACACGTTATAATGCACAACAAAAATGTGTCTTTGGCAATAAAAACATAAGTAAAGTGCTGCACTGTTTACATTACATGTAGATTTTACATGGCTAGTTTTATTTCTTCATTATAAATAAAGTATGCATTTTCATATTGGGCAAATTATATTATAAAAATTGGACTACTCAGGCTGCCATAGGAGGCAACTGATCAGCTGACAGTTTGAGCATCATATGACCCGATGTTTCATATTCTGTTCCCCTGCAGTTCCTATATGCCTCTGTAACCCCGCCCCTACCGCTGTCACAGACTCACGAGCATTTAATCACTTAAGGTGGATTATCACAGTTGTGGGTAAAGAGATGTGCTAAGAATCAAACTAAATACCAGTCTAGAAATAAAGTACGGTAGCCTGCAAGCATTTTCTAATGGCATACAAGTGGATTGCCACAATTTCGACTTCATTTTAGCCACATTTTCTGTCCATATAATGAACAAATTAATAAATAATTAAATATAAATATATATTCCTTGTCTTATACATATATTGGATCTATCCTGTTATGGTGTGGACTCCAACCGCTAGATGGCGCTGACGATATTTTACAGTGCTACCGATATGTGAGAGAAGTTCTAAGTTTATAATGTTTAGCCTAACCCTAGAACTCACCCTAACCCTAACAGTTTACCTAAGCCTTGACTCTAGGATATGGCACGGGAATATTATCAGCGCCATCTAGCAGATGCTCACCGCCACTGCTTCAGCCTTGTGCTGCGCTACCATAAGAGGCTAGGTCCCATATATATTGTTTGCATGGTTTCTCTTAAAATTATTTATTGATTTTACAATTTTTTATTGATGATTTAATATATGTATCTATCTATATATTGGAAACTCATAAGTGTACATGTGTCTTTGTACGTTTACAGTAAGTTAGAAAGTCAAATGTACACTTACATTCTTTGTATACTGTAATTTCTGCGCATATGTCATATCATTGCATTCTTACAGTACTGCTAATCCACCTTAAGAGATCAAACGGTAGAGAGAATAGGGGCGGGGTTTTGAGTTGAATTTAGTGCATGAGAGAAAGATATACAGGAACTGCTGGGGATACAGCATCTGATATCATACAGAGGCACAAACCGGACCAAATATAGAGGTTGTAGGACTGTTACCTGGAGGTAAAAGAGGGCTGTAACCATGGCGACAGCAATCGTCAAGGAGAGTGCAAGGTACTGGCATACAGAGTGCAACTGCGCGCCTTACGGCTGGCTCTGATATCACGTGACAGGGTTGCTGAGTGATGTTACACATGTGTATACACACCCATAGTGAGAGTGCTGATGTTATTATACACAATGCCATAAGGTGCTGGCCATATTATATCAAGACAGCTCATAAAGTACAGTGTGGTGGTGTGGTTATCAGGTCACAAGTGCTGTCTTATACAACATATGCATATAACAAGTGTGACATTTTGCTTTATTTACTGCCACGGTTTATTAATGTAAGATCCATCCCACATTCAGAGCAATGTGTTGTAATTGGGGTTATTGAAGTAATATTAACAAGGAACATCTTCAACCATCGCTCAGTCTCTGTCTGTCACTCCGCTGGCTTCCTGTAGCCTCCAGAATAAAATGTAAACTCATAAAGGTCTCAACAACAATGCACCCTCTCATATATCTGCACTTGTCTCCAAATATTCCCCCACCTGCCCTCTTTGCTCTGCTAATGACCTTCTTCTTTCCTCCTTTCTTATAACCTCCTCTCCCTCCCGCCTTCAGGACTATTCTCGTACTGTCCCTATTCTTTGTAACTCCTTGCCTCGCTCCACTGGACTATCCTCCTGCCTCAAATCTTTTAAAACTTCATTAAAAATGCATCTGTTCAAATAAGCAAATCACCTTAATCCTTAATATGCACAATGCATCTATCATACCTTGTACCTCACCCAAAGATGAGTTTTCAATCTTACAAGGTGCTAGGGAAAAGCATTTGGTTTTAAGCTCAAATACAGTGCCCTTCATAATTTTGCAAAGTGTTAAAACTTTTTGATTTCAGAAATTTATACACACTTAAAATCACTCTTAATATTGCCACATATTCTATTAGCTACTCAAATTTCGCTTACGAGTTACACGCTATAGGCCTGCCAAACCTGCAACCTTATTACCATAGGGTTTGGGTGTCAAAGTAATTTATTTTCAGTGGAAAACTCAATGGAGATTTATACCTTGCTTTCCATCTGTGTCGTGAAGTTCACTTGGAGCAGTGCGCTATATTCTGACATCCTTACTGCACAATCAGTGAAACAATTCTGAATAGAATTTAGGATATTGGGAGTCTTGTGTATTTATTATATACAGTCAGGAACATGTATTTCATCTATATCTTGTAGTAACATTGGTGCTGTCAATGAAATACACCACTAGAGTGGTGGCATCTAGATAGTTATTATTATCGTTTATTTATAATGCGCCAACATATTCCGTAGCACTGGATAATACACAGAGCATTGCTGTTTTCATGGACTTAGGACTCTATCAAAATCTTTTACTTCGTGAGTTACAGTGCACATTGCACCGTGTCTTAGTAATGTATCGAAATCACTCAAATTTACAGTGTTGCGCAAATTGGCGCTGAATAGGCAAATATGTCCAGCTTTTGCACTTTACTGTGACCTGTCCCATTTAAATTTCCTTCTAAGCCATCAACATCACTTTTAACGTGACTATACGCAATTAACATACCATGTGTAAGCCCTTTTTCCTACATAAACGTACTCATATGTAATACCATCCGTAGAGGCAGAAAAATGCCTCAAAAAAAGGATTTAAGCGTCAGATCTGACACTGAAAACACCATAACACCTCGATTTAATCGGATGTAAAGCTTGATTTCTTTTGTCCAACATAATTGGGAGGCTAAAAAGTGCACTAAATGTCACATAAACTTGGGGGGTGCCATGTATCCCAATCCCCAATACCTCATATGAGCCTAAGGATCCCCAGGATTCCCCCATTTACAGTAAGTAAATGATGGAACTCCAGGGATTCCACCTCCCACCCTGAAAGAAACCAGAGGTTTTCCCCTTCCATGTGGTGAAGAAAACCCCCAGGGATTCTCTTACCCACTAACAACAATCCCACTAAAAACAATAACAATGGTAATCTATTGAGACCCCCATGGACCTATCCTTTAACCGTTGTGCCTCGGAGGTCCTTAAATGACCCCCGTGGCACCTACATGTTAACCCCTACCCTGGGTTTCCCTAACAGACAATTATTAATTAACTATTAATTAACCATCTAAATTAATCCTATACCATATAGAACCCTTTAGTAAACTACAATTAACCATTAAGGTACAATGGGCGTCCTGACGGAGCCAGGGAGGTCCTGCAAGGAGAAGCCAATCAGAATGGTCAGATTAATAAAGTCTGTCAAGCTGAGAATGTTGATTGATTCAGGTAAAATTCCCATGCATAAAGAGCAGGACAACATCAAAAAATGATCCTGGTTCACTGAAAAAAAAGGATACATATTTCAGCCAATCAGAAGGCACAAAAATTACTATTTAAGTTGTGAAAGCGCATCAAAAGCTGTTTGGTCCTTGCAGGTCCTTTGTGACTTTTGTAGTGGGTCTCAAGTTTTAGCTAGCAGCACCCAGGTTGTAAATGTAATAACACATGATCAAATTAACACCAGGATCTTCTGTTACATGTGTGCATGTTATGTTAAAAATTCTGTGTGGATGGCTTAGATTACTGTATGGCTGTTACAGGTGACTTTTGTTATCCAAGGTGGCTTCAATAATTTTTAATCCATTTCTAAATATAGATAAATGGTTCTTAAAGAGTGTTTTCTTAAAGATCTGTGTCCCCTTTGTTGTTATAGTATCAAGCAAGCAGTGTCCATTATCAATTCAATGGATGGTGGTAAATTTCCTAGACTACTCTCCCGCATCCTTCAAAAACTACATCTGAAGGTAAGTCAGATTTAGTGCCTCTTATGATGAACATAGAATGTAAATTTAGTATATGTGATGACATTTCGTTTGATGTGAATTCAGCTTGTGGTGTGGGGAATACAGCTATATTATATATTTTGGGTTTATTGAGCAAATACTTAAATCATGCATTAAAATAATGTAGTATTTATTTATGAGAAAAGTTATGTGTCCTAACACACAATATTGGCACCTATATACTTAGTCTGTAGACCTTGCAGAATGTAAGCTAGCGTTGCATCAGTTCTCTATATGTATTGGATATTATTTTAAAATTCTTAAATTGTAAGTTTGTGAGTTTTCAATCCTGCATGGTGCTTTGGAAAGCACTTTGGATACTGGATTCTATGCTCAAAGACAGGGCCCTCATCCTTTGCAATGTGTTAAAACTGCTATTGTTTTGCATTGATTGCGACCCATGTATAGCACTACAGAATAACTTGGCACATTACAAATAAACAATAATAATAATAAAATGTTCTTATACTGTGCAATATAATATTGTTATGCTCCTGTAGGATGAAGGAGTTCCAAACTAAAGGCCGGGGAAAAAAACAGCATTTGTTTAAAATTATTTTTTCTCACAAAAATCTACTTTTTGTGTCATAATAAAAGTAAAAGTTGTTTCCATTCATCTTTACTGCTTATAAAAAGTCACAAAAGCTAGACTGTTACATTGGCCCTTTTATTATAATGTGTGGAAATCCATGATGTGTCACAATAATTGTAAAGTAAAAAAAACACTTGAAATACTCCTTTGGTAGATAATGCCACAGTTTAACCACCCTAACTGTGAAGAACTGTTTTCTTTCTTTAAGGTGAAATGTTTTTTCCTCTAATCTCAAGGGATGTCCTCTTGTCAGTTGAAAACCTCTTGGCACAAAAAGTTCTCTTGACAAAGCCTTATATTGACCCTGGATGTATTTAAATAAGGTAATCATATCCCCTCGTAGACGCCTTTTTTTCTAGGGGAAAAATGAGTTTTAATTTATGGTTAGTCTTTCCTCATAACTTAGCCCCTCCATTCCCCTTATTAGTTTTGTTGCCCTTCTCTGTACTTTTTCCAGCTCTAAAATTTCCTTTTTATGAAGTGGTGTCCAAAATTGTACTCCATATTCCAAATGAGGGTGTGCTAGGGATTTGTACAGTGACAGAATTATATCTCCTTCCCTTGATTCTATATCCCCCTTAATACATTCTAATATTTTACTTGCCTTTGCAGCTGCTGCTTGGCATTGAGCACTGCTACCTAGGTGGTTGTCCACAAGTACTCCCAAAATCCCTTTCTATATCAGATACTCCTAGATTTGCTCAATTAAGATTATAAATTGCATGGCTATTTTCCCTTCCCAAATGCATTTTTTACATTTATTTGTATAAAATCTCATCTGCCATTTAGCCCCACCGTTTCTCTAATTTATGCAAATCCCTTTGGAGGAAAGCACATAATTATCTGGTTTAATTACCTTGCACAACTCATCAAAAATGGAGACTATACGTTTGAGTCCTTCTTCTACGTCATTAATAAATATGTTAAAAAGGAGAGGACCTAATACTGAACCTTGAGGAACCCCACTTACCACATTAGTCCAATTGGAGTATGTTCCATTTACAACAACCCTTTTCTTCCTGTCTGTTAGCCAGCTCTCAATCCATGAGCAGATATTTACTGCAATTCCTGCATCCCTTAGTTTGCACAATAGTCTTCCATGTGGCACTGTATCAAAAGCCTTGGCAAAATCCAAAATTACTACATCCACTGAGTTGCTCTGATCCAGGTTCCTACTTACCTCCTCATAGAAACGAATTAGATTTGTCTGACATGACCTATCTTTCATAAATCTGTTGACTCCTACTTATGAACTTGCTCAAATAGACATATACTGTCCCTTATTAACCCTTCTAAAAGCTTTCCAACTACAGATTTGAGGCTTACAGGTCTATAATTCCCTAGTTTTGCTCTTGCTCCCTTCCTGTATATAGGTATCACATCTACTTTTCTCCTGTCATCTGGTAGCGGCCCAGTGGTCTTGAAAAATTAGATATAATGGTTTGGCTATTACAGACCCCAGTTCCCTCCTTACCCTTGGATGTATTCTATCAGGACCTGGGGCTTTATTAACATTTATTTTTTCCAACCTCTTTTGGATTTCTTCCTGCGTTAATCAGTTATTTAGTGATGGTAGTGTAGCCCCGTTTTGTTGCCGTGTCCCACTACTTGTACATCCGAAGAAAATAACCTATTTAGCTCATCTGCTTTTTCCTGGTCACTAATTATCAAATGGCCTGTGTCACATTGTAATGTTCCTATAGCTTCCTTCCTCGCATTCTTCTCATTAATATATTTAAAAAAATATTTTAGGGTTAGTCTTACTCTCCTTTGCAACTGACTTCTCATTTTCTATTTTAGCCAGTCTAATAGCCCTTTTGAAGCCTTTTTGATTTCCTTATTTTCACATAAAGCTGCCTCTGTTCCCTCTTTCTTGTATTATTTAAATACATGTCAAGTCATTGTTAAGCCACATGGGATATGATTTACTCTTATTAATTTTATTTTTACATGGTGCATGTGTATTTAGTAAGGATTTGAATGTTGTCCTTTTTATTTTCAGTATTTTGTCCCAGTCTGTATGTTGTATTGCTGCCCTTGGCTCATTAAAGTTAGCCCTTTTAAAAATTACAGTTTTTGTTGGCCCCTTAGAATACAAAAAATAGAGTTGTATCTCAAATGAGACTGTGTTGTGATCACAAGGGTTCCCCTATTTTAACATTTGATATTATATCAATATTACTTGTGATGACTAAATCCAAGATGGCGTCATTTCTAGTAGGTTCTTGTATAACCTGGGTTAAATAATTATCCCTGAGTGTACTCAAGAACCTGCTCCTTTTATCTGAACTGCTGGTCTCATTATTATTATTTTATTATCTTATATTTATAATACAGCGCTATACATAGGACGAACACTAGATAAAATTTTTATCAATACAGATTAAACAAATAGAGAGCCCTGTTTTTGAGCTTATAATCTTGCATATAGAGTATATTTTCAAGCATCCTATATGATTACAAACTCGCAAATTTACAATCTAAGATTTTTGGAAGGTGATGCATATATTGGACATATTAAGGATGAAGGTGATAAGTTTCATTAAATAAATGTGTGTTTAGTGAGGTTTTGATGGACTGGAGAAGGAGGAAAGTCTAGTGGAGTGAGGTAAGGAGCCCCAAACAATTGGGGCAACACAAGAAAAATCCTGAAGACGAGAATGAGAGGAGGTGAAACAAGAGGAGGAAAGAAGAAGGTTATTAACAGAACAGAGGGGAGGGTGGGCGAGTATTTTGAGATGAGAGCAGAGATATAAGGGGTTGCATTAGGGTCATCATTTTCAATTTTATTCTGGATGTTATGAGGAGCCAGTGGAGTGACTGAGAGAGGTGATGCTGACAATGAGCGTTGGGTATTATAGATGAGTCCCGCGGAGGCGTTCATTATAAATTGGAGTGGTAACAAGCGGATGATGGGGAAGCCAGCAAGGAGCGAGTTGCAGTAGTTGAGGGATATGATGAGAGAGTGTATTAGAATTTAGTTGTTGCTTGTGTAAGATAGTAACGTATTTTGGAGATATTTTTGCTGGTCACTGCCTCTGCAGTAAAGCAAATATATATGAGGAATGAAAGAGAGGGCAGGATCAAGAAGAACCCCAAGACAACAAGCTTCGGAGGGAGTGATAATTGCATTGTCAACAGTGAGAGATGTGTGCTATAGTAGACAGTGGGCACATAAGGAGCTCAGTTTTTACATATTAAGTTTGAGATGGTGGCCGGATATCCAGAAGGATATGCTAGAGATGCAGTTGGAAACATGTGAGGGGGATAGATTTGGTGTTGAGAGTTAAATTCGAGTATCGTCTGCATAGATATGATATCCCAACGATTTTATTAAGGTTCCAAGTGAGGAACTATAGATGGAGAAGAGTAGAGGGACTAGGGCTGAACCTTGGGGTACACCAACAGACAGGGGGTGAGATGAATGCTGTACTTCTGCTGTGAACATTGATTGCTAAGAGGGTTAAATATATTCTTTGAATCTATGTACAGACTGGTTGTGGAACAAAGTTGGGACCTTCTTCTGTGTCTGAGTTGTGAGGCTCTTTGGAATAATCAGCCACTCCTACTGGTAGCTGAACCTGATATAGTAAAATAAAAATGTGTTACTGCCTTTATTACAAAAGCAGTTTGTATAGGGTTTAAAAGAAACTTTTTTAACCTTTTTAAAAAATACACATTTTTCACTTACAGGAAAAATGTAAGTTTAAAACCTGCTCTTTTAAAAACATTTATTGCAAATTTGTGACTTTATTATAAGTTTCAGTATCAGTATTTTTTGTGTCTCTTTAAATAGAAATTGTGGTAATGTAGTAATAAAACTCAGTATCCTCTTAAAAACATCTGCTATAAATGTGAACTTACAACACATTCTAGTTTGAAAGCAGCTGCATCAGTTAATGTGATAAGAGAGGAGACATTGCCTTTGCAGTTTATTTCTATTATCTAATTTCTTATTGACTCTCCTGTCTCGCCTATCAGATCATTTAAATGTTATTTTGCCCAGACGTACATTATAATGAACAATGTACTTTAAAAGCTGCCATAGCAACGTCTGCCTTACACGCTGTATTCTTGGAGGTTTATCAGTAGAAATGCAGATGCTGCTTGTACATTAAACTGATACAGTTGGCATCTAATTCTTTGAATACATAAATGCACAGGCTGCCACATCCAATGAATAAGTTATATTAAGTATTTAAGATACCATCTCTCTCCCTATAGAGCAATTTATATGAGTCTCAAATCAGCATGAGTGCCAAGCTGGATTCTCATTGGGTTCTGGCTGCCACTGATTCAGAATAATATATCCTGCTCAGCAGTCTGTGAAGCTGCACCTCCGCTCTAGAGAAGGGATTCAAAGCAGCTGGGAAGCAGCTTCACAACAAAATACAAGGCCACAGAGATACTACAATGCAAAGCCAACCATTCTGTGCAACATGCATTCATTGCTTTCATTAGTAAGAGATTAGCATAATAAAAGACTGCCATCACATCAAATCATTACACTTATTAAAAGTATTTTATATAGTGATTTCAGGAATGTTAAGGGGATTCTCCAATGGCTAAGCCGGCATGCAATGATAATGTAGATAACTACTCTTAAAGTCATATTTAAGTTTCCTGGATTATGAATAAATCTGATAGAGGAGAATCAGCAGTGTGTGAAAATATTTTGATATTTATCATGCAAAAAAAAATGAACATACTTAAGCTTATCCTAAAGTTTGCTAAATCTCTTGAATTTTCATTTGAATGAGCATTTATGCTTGAATTATGGTCCTGCAATGACCTGCAAAGAGAATGTTCATGTGTCTCTGTGTGAGTGAGTCTATGCAATTCACTGGGGCTGGGAAAGATCTCAGGGGCAATTCACTGGGGTTGGGGGAGGTATTGAGGCAATTCACTGGGGCTGGGAGAGATCACAGCGGCAATTCACTGGGGCTGGGGGAGGTGATGGGTAAAATCACTGAAACTGGGGGCTTACAGGGGCAAATCACTGGGGCTGGAGGAAGTATCACCTTGTTTAAGGTATTATAGAAATGTAAAGGAAAGCTGCAGCTCAATTCACAGACCAAAAAGAGCCAATGTATTATGAATGCTAATTTTTCGCTGGGATTTTCAGGGGGTGTCAACATTGATAGAAAACAGTTTGCAAATGCAGAAAATTCAGCAAACTTTAGGGTAACCATTTTAAAAAAAAAATTGGGTATTTTTCATGCAGAATTTGTTTTCATACACTACTAATTCTCCTCTATCAGATTCATTCAGAATCCAGCTCGCTTGCATATACCTTTTAAGCTACAGACTATGTAGCTGGAGATCTCTAGTTCAAGTCCTCATTAATCCTATATTTGTTGTTCAAAAATCAGACATATGTTATTTAGGTTATGTAATAAAAATTGTTAATATTAGGTTACTTTGTTTTGTTTCTTTTAAATTAAACAAATTATTTTAAATACTTTTATTTGGTGAAATACATACAAATATCTGATAGAACATATAAATGACAAAGTTGGAGTCTGTAACGGTTACAAATTATTTTCTAGATATATAAACTTATGTATGGTTTGAAGGCATAGTATGATGGTTTGTGAACTGTCTCAAATGGAGACTCCCCTGAATGCCCAACATGCAGTGTTCCTGTGCCAGTTTGTCAGTCTTTTTGATGCAATATTGTCACAAACAAGTTGAGCAGTTTTGGCTGGGAGGCCAGGAACAGACTACATGTCCTTACTTGCAAATATTTGTTGTTGACCTTTGGGGTCCACAGGTCTGATGGTGGTGCTACTTCACCAACTCTTTCACATCCAGGCAAAACAATGAGGTGATCCAGTTGTAAGCAAAAAAACTGCCCCACTTGTGCCAGCCAAGTCCTCCCCGGGTAGCAAGAAAAAGCCAAACATGGTCACTTCTGCACCTGCTGCTCAAATAGTTGCATGCACAGCAGGGCCACAGCATGGTAGGGATATTTGCAGCCCTCTTGTGTCTGTTTGAACATCACTGAGCGCTTTACTCTGTCTATCTTTGAGCCCCACATAAAGTAAAACACTGCCTTGGAAATGGCTCGCCAAATAGATGATAAAGCAGGCCAAGCTTGGGCAACTTACTGCAGAAAAGGAAGCCTCTCATTTAACAGCACACATATTGTACCCTCCATAGAAAGGTCCCTGAGGCTCCAAAGTCCAAACTTCTGCTGCACTCTCGCCAGTCTTTCCTCTCTGCATTTTGGGGCTGTTTTATATCCACCAACTCAAACTCCAAAGACTTTATGAGGTCTGTCTTGATGGGGAAAGGTTGTGGGGTGGAAGTCACGTTCAATTTTCCAAACAGCCCCTTCAGTGACTTCCCACAGTGGACTCTTACACCTGACGTTTGCCAAAGTCCTCACACTTGGACTAGTCTCTTTACCAACTGTCCATCCGAACAGAGGTTTGTGATTTCATCCATGTAGATTGAGAATTTTACCTGTTTTTGGACTGGATCTGTAATTGTGATCCCACTGATCTCTGAAGTCTTCCTACTTTTACTTGGCAGACAGATGTTATACAGCAGACAAGAAAACGTGCCAGCAGCCTTGCCTGACTCCGGAGAGGGCAGGAAAGGGATTGGTCTTCCAGTAATTCACCAGCAATGTGCTGACGATATCCTTTATACTTAAGGCAGACATATTTATTAATGATTTGCTTGCAATTTATAATCTAAAGGTAGCAAATCTAGGGGTATCCAAGATAGAAATGGATTTGGGAATACTTGTGGACAACCACCTATGTAACAACGCTCAATGCCAAGCAGCATCTGCAAAGACATCTAAAATGTTAGCTTGTATAGATATAGATTTGCCACTATACAAGTCTCTAGTACTCATTTGGAAATTTACATTTTAGAACTGGAAAAAGTACAGAGAAAGGCAACAAAACTAATAAGGGGAATGGACGGACTAATATACAAAGAAAGACTAACCAAATTAAATGAATTTTCTCTATAGAAAAGGTGTTTTAGAAATGATATGATTACCTTATACAAATACATCCAGGGTCATCCAGGGTCAGTATAAGACTTTGTCAAGTGAAATTTTTGTGCCAAGAGGTTCTTAACTAATAAGAGGGCATCCCTTGATGTCAGAAGGAAAAAATATTTAAGCTTAAAGAAAGAAAAGGGTTTTTCACAGTAAAAGGTGGCGCAAACACGAAAAAACTAAGCCGTCCAATAGTATGTTTACTTTCACTGATCTGTGTTCTTCAGAAGTCCATCCTCAGTGGACTCTCTGTGTCTTTTTTTCTCCAGCTCCAATAAGCAGCCTACTTTCCTCTGTTTATCTCTTTTCCTCATCCCTTTTTTTCAATCCAAAATATTTGGGTATATATGTATGTATATGTACATTAAAAAATATAATAAGTAGAAGGCAGGGGACCAATGAAAAAATCCTTAAAACAGAATATTTACCACTGCACCACCTCTTAAAAAGTGTAAATCATACAGTTAACTTCTCCAGCCTTATTATTTATGTTGATTCTTGTGGGAGGGCTTAAAGGGCTAAACTAAATGACAACATCTTAGTCAATTCTTGATAAATGTAAAAAATGAAGACACATTTTCCACCCTCTAACTGATGGTGCAGAGCACATATGGCGACTATTATGGTCCTTCTAAGAATCAGTTCACATATAACAAAGATCAGAGGAGATCTAGAAAGACTGAACTTGATGGACTTCAAGCACAGTTACTATGGCCCTGATTCAATTGCGATTTGGCCAATTGAATAGTGCTCTAAATAAGCACATAACATATTTTTTTTAAATACGTTTTTAGTTAGTAAACATCTATCCAAAATAAGGTTTTCACTAACTAAAAACTTCTTTAAAAAAATATGTTATGTGCCTATTTAGAGCCCTATTCACTTGGCCAAATTGCAATTGAATGAGGGCCTATGTAAGGAACAGAACACCTCTCTCAGACCAAACCTACGCAGCATCTTAACCATGAAAAGATCAGGTAAAAATAATTTTAAAATAGGTAAAATGTGTTTAGAATGTGAAAAATAATAATACAGCCTCTGCTGATGTTTTAGTTTTATATGCAATAATGCTGCTAAGGAATCTACCGTTTAGTGCAGTGGTGGCGAACCTATGGCACGCGTGCCACAGGTGGCACGCCGTACCCCTTCTGTGGGCACGCGGCCATAGGTCGCCGGCAGCATGCTGGGTCTGCTCATCGTGCGCGAGCACGGCGCCTGAGCGCTCTCCCGTCACTTAAAAAAGGAAGGGCTGTGATAGCGTGCGCGCGCGCGCGGCGCAGGCGAACAGACTCTCCTTGAGATCCGCAGGGGGAGAGGCAAGGTGAAGGTAAGAGTTATGGGGCAGGGGAGAGACAAGGGAGAGGGGGAGAGACAAGAGGGTTGAGACAAGGGGGAGGGAGAAGGGGAGAGACAAGAGTGGAGGGAGAGACAATGGTGTAGGGAGCCAATGGGGAGTTGGACAGATAAGGGAGAAGGGGAGAGACAATGGAGAAGGGGGAGACAAGGGGAAGTGGAGAGACAAGAGGGGAAAGAGAAGGGTGGGGGATACAAGTTAGAAGGGGAGAGAGGAGGGGGAAGACAGTGGAGAATGGGAAAGAGAAGTGTGGGAGAGAGATAGAAGGGTGTGGGAGACAAGGGAGAATGGGAGAGACAAGGTTGGGTGAAACAAGATGGTAGAGAGAGCAGGGTGGGAGAGACCAGGGGGAGAGACAAGGGGAATGGGAGACACAAGGGGAAGGGGAGAGACAAGGGGGGAGACAATGGGGAGGGGAGAGACAAGGGGGAGAGAGAGTGAATGGTGGGAGAGACAATAGTGAAGTACAAGGAGAGACAAGGGTGGGGGTAGAGACAAGAGTGAAGGAGATACAAGGGTGGGGGAGAGATAAGCAGAGAAAGAGGGAGGGAGGGAGGAAGAAAGGAG